>CH000528.1:3488-49107 GCA_000149265.1 Ciona savignyi | reverse complement strand
GCTTGATGGTTGTGTTTTTTACTGAAAATTCTAACCCCTTGAATTGCTAAAATTAAAAACAAACATACAAAACATAAGAATAAATTAACAAAATGTAAGAACGAATCTGATACAATAGCTTACACACCTGCAGATTTGACAGCTAGCATGACCATAGAAATAATATATGCTAACTCCAGTTGCCACTTGATGGAAGGCAAGAGTTCATTACAAAATCTCCCTGAGAGCTGGAAAGAGGGTGATGTTGGATATTTCGAAACCAGGTTGATTTAAATAAAGTTGCTGAAAATCTCTATATACCAATAAATATTTTATGATAAAATATAATGTTGGTATATTGCAATCAATGATAGAACAGGATAGGATTATTATGTTTATCCCCGTGAATGGGAAAACCAGGGGGTTAACACACGGGCAAAAATCAGATCACCTCGCGCCCACCATCGGGTTACCGGAGATATTGCTGTGTGTTGTATATAATAGCCACATTCCTTCAATTTGGTACAACCTATTAATTCACTAGATTCTTATATCTTATAAATTTAGATTTATTTAATATGGTTGGTGGAGATGGTAAATGCCTATAATATTGAAAATGGTGGTATAGACTTCATTAGATTATACAGAAACATTATGACCCTGTCATTCAAGTTAGCGTGAATATGGGTGGATTAGTGATTGAAGTGTCGGAGCTGTTTATGATATGGTAGACGAAGAAAATATACATTCAGCCATGTAACGGGATTAGAGGGTTTGATAAAGTTAAAGTGTTATTTAAAAAAAATTTTTTTTTAAATTTATGCTGACGTCAGTATTCAACAAATAACACAGTACCGGTACTTATGCACAGTAATGTACAGCAAAGAATGCAGCAAAAGACCAAAAAGTCACCGAGTCAGCTACACCATTTGTCTTACACATTGCAATAGCTTCTGCAACTCGACAATAAGAATTTTATGTCTTTTGCTGCAACCTTTACTGTACAATACTTTATATATATTGCCGTTATTTGTACAAATTTTAATGTTAAGCATGAGTTTAACAAATTGAACTTGAAATTTGTAGTTTTATTCATATATCCCATTTTTGCATGTATACTTGGGTTAATATACCCTTCCTACTTACAACCCACAATCGCAGCAACCAACGATATTCTCACCTTTTCCACAACATCCATAGTGAGGCAGTGATGCACAGTTACCAGATATTCAACCTATGTACACCTGGGAAAAATCAATTCAAACGTTTACTTCCTAATCCACGGGGAAAACCAAAAGGAGGGAAAGCGGTAAAGCGGGAAGAAGGGAAACTGCTCACTAAAATGAAGATTAGGACATTAGAGTTAGTTTTAAACATGGGGTTGGAGTTAGGGTTAGTTCTGGGGTTGAGATTAGTGTTTAGGGCAGGTTTTAAATTAGTTTCCATAGTTTTAGTGAGCTGTTTCCTCCTTCCCGCTTTCCCTCCCTTTAGCGTTGTCCCTTATCCACCAAGACTGGTTGACCCTTACTGGATTCTAACGATGCCTCCTTGACTTTCAAGTTAAAATTTTTATATTACGCCTTTTATTTTTTGTGTAACTATGTAAAATTGATAAATAAAATTGAATTAGAAAATTTTGATTTACATCAGTTTTTGTTTTACAAGTTTGCTTATTATCAAGGCATGCCTGAAACCGAAAGGTTGTGGGGTTAAAAACATTTGGGTCTTTATGTTAGGCACTTAATGGTCAATGAATAAACTCAGCGGATTAATGGGTTCTACTGAATTAAAGAAACGTGTGAATCATACACAACACACTGCAATAGCTCCGGTAACCCGACAGTGGGCATACTGACCCCATATGTTTTCCTATAACCAGAAATAAACATGATAATTATACCACAAATCAGTTACAAATAATACCACAAAAGTAACATGGTTATAAAATGCAGACCAATATTATCATGTTTAAAATTAAAATGACCATTTTTAGCCAAGAAATAAAAAAAATTAGACAAATTTAACTTAAACCTAAATTCAAATCAATTCATTGTATTGTTTGCCAATTAAGTATCGTTTACTTATATGCAGATAAGAAATGGAGTAACACGAAATTAAAAAATAAAAAACCTATGATTTAAACTGGCGAACAATACACAAAACACCATTTTGTTAACTGGCGTTCTACTACACTGCTATACAATAACACAACATAAACACTGTAGTGGGATAGGTAACTTACAATATAAACGTAGTCGCCTATAGTATACGTACGCGAATCGTATAAACACTACCTGGACATTACTTGGAAACTCGCGCGCATTCGAAGGTATTGTTACCGAAGGTTCGCTTCCGGTATATAATGACAACGAGACAATGCGTAATTGTTAAACAACAATGTATTTGGTACTAACTTCTGCCATTTTAATATTTAAACGGACAATTTAACTATTGTGACGAAAAGCGACGTAAAACTTTATTTTATTTTAAAATTCGTAATTATTCATGCTTTTTGTCGCAATTTTGCTAATTCTTATCCGACCATTATTTTTTGCATATTTACGAGGTTATTTTGTTTCCAGCATTTACCTAACCAAACTACTAATAAACAATAACTCGGGGTATGTTGAATATTCGACAGGTGTCGCTTTACCATCTTTAAAGTACGAACACAGCAGTTGTACTACAGCTGCATGTATCATTTTACTCTCTCGAGAATATCAAGTCGCCATTTTGAATAACTCAGACACACCCCAGCGTTAATATGACGTCATTGCGTGTTTCTGTGGCAACTGCACGGTTGAGTACTTTTGACATTTTCGACTGAATATTTGGGTTTCATCCTGGTGAATTGAAGAAAGCAAGGGGGTTAACACACGGGCAATCGTAAGATCATCTCGCGCCCATCGTCGGGTTACCGGAGCTATTGCAGTGTGTTGTGTATGATTGATATACATTCCTTCAATTTGGTAGAACCCATTAATTCGCTTGATTCAGGCAAAGTCTGTTAGGTGCCTTAAAACAACCGACTAAATAGCGACCAGTTTAACTCTAACTTGTACTCCGGTGCTAGCGAAGAATAATACAATATATTCATGTTTATCCCCGTGAATGGAAAGAGGCAAAGAGTGTTAACACAGTTGGAAGATTATCCCGTACCCATCTTTGAGTTACCGGAGCTATTGCAAAGAATTGTGTATGATTCAGACGTTTCTTCCATTTGGTTAAACACACTATTAAAATGGGTTCAGAAAATGTATGAAAAGTACTAACCGGCGACACACTAATTTAGCAAGCTAATGGTTTTAACAAAAACCAAAATAACTTGATCTTTATTTTAGTGAGCATTATACACACTAGACGTCGGTATTGTTACTAAGATTTTTTTCTACCGATCCAAGTTTCAAACCCATGACGGGCTCGTCACTAGGACCGTTTTTTTTTATAAAAGTTGGTATATGTATCGGTCGCGTTGAATAGTGCGTGTTCAATGTGTCAACAGCCCCAATCTCGCAAAGATGGCGCCACAGGTTTGTATTGTCTTCTGCTTTATTTGCAGCAACCGATTATCTGCAATGTAGCGACCATTCTCACAGAAACTTAACAAGTAAACCGTTCACACGGATTGTTTCAACGAGTAATATGCTACACCATAGAAAATTTTCAACGAGTAATATGCTTGCTACACTATAGAAAATAAATTCCGATGTGAGATCGCGCCAACTGACAGAGTTCTCCCACATCGATTATAAGCAACTAAGTATATCCTGTTCCCACATATATATTACAATTAAACAATGCAGCGAAGCAGCTTGCGAATGTCGTTAAACAATAGACAGCTGTGGTATAAATACAACTCATCTATATGAAGGGTATTCACTTTGCAAAAGTACAAAAACAAGGTAAGTTTGGTGTTGGTGGTTTTGTTCTTGCATTTAGCTGGTGTGGTTCATAGCTAGTCCTGTTCGTTTTAGGTAACGCAATTAGCTTACTAAAAGTAAAGAAACGTCTCAATCATATTAAACACACTGTAGCCTAATGGCTCCGGTGATCAAACGGTGGACATAAAAAACATGGTCTGATTATTGTCCATGTAATGTATGTCCTGCGTTTTCATTCACTGAAATAAAAACTTGTTCCATTTATTTTAACCCCATATTTGCAGATGAACAAGTTGATTCTCGTGGCTGTTTTGATTGGTTTGTTGATGATTACGAACGAAAGTATGGGTGCTTGGAAGGGCAGACGACGCTACTACAAACGTCGCCGCAGTTGGAGTAAGTACCATATCAAGTTTTGTTTCATTTTATTGAACATTCTTTTACAATAGGCAGTTAGCCGGTCACACGTTTATTTATCGAAACAATTTATCCAAAAATATTGAGATGTTTTTTTTTGTATTATAATAATAAATTTGTGCCTTTTTGCTGTGTGCTATCAACTGGTTTTCTTTTATTTACAAAATTACGACAATTTACTCATTCATTCACAGACCAAAGACCACAACAAGGTTAGTGATTGTAGAATCATTTACATTTTTATACGTTAAACATATAATCATCAATTTTTGATTTCAGAATCCGATAACTTTGATAAAGATAGCTTCGCTCTTAAAGGTAAACAAACACACCATTAAAGTTACTGTAGCATAGAACTTATTAGTAGTATTGTACGTCGAGTTTTCCGACACATTATATTATTGGAACCAGTGATAGTGGGTCATAAACCAAAAACTAGCGTATACGGCATTTAACGTATTAAGTTTTCACTAAGATGTTTATTTCAGTTGATGAAGAAAAATTGAATCAACAGTGATCAAATAACATCTGCGAAGGTTTGTTAATTATTTTCCAAGAAGTTTTCTACAAAATACTTTCGTCACAACAAAATCTTGTTCCTTACTACGTCACCATTCTAAATGGCACAGATTTAAATGCTGGTTATTTACTTTTTAATCACAAATAATGACTTGGGAGCAATGTTGCAAACGTTTGTTTTAATTTAACTACGTACATGGAGTAGGAATTGCTACCAGGGTTTAAACTTCGCCACATTGCTCCAACTCCACCCAGGCAGCAGATAGGCCATGTACAAGGGTCCGACTGCCTCCTCCTATCCTACCCGTGATAGAAATAAACATCGCCCCTATATGTGCTTTGTTATACAATACTTGGATTTAAATCAATATTTTGTTTACAGGCAAGGAACAGATAAAAAAATTGGAATTCTTCCTTGAAATTGTTTTCGCAATAAAACCAAAAATTACCATTTTGTGTTCAAATGTTAATTTGCATTCATAATCAGGCGCGAACAACAGTATATAACGCCGCCGTATATAGAACCCACATATTTGCTTTTCAATCGAAAGGTTAAAGGTCGCCAGCTATTCGCTATAGGTTGTCGATAAAACTGGTCGCTAGCTATTCGGTTGTGTCCTTGGGCAAGGCACATTACGGACATTGCCTGAACCCAGCGAATTAATGGGTTCTGCCAAATTGAAGGGACGTGTGCATCATACACAACACAATGCAATAGATCCGATATCCGACGGTCGGCGTGAGGTATGATCTGATGAATGCCATAGCCCAACTAAAACAACAAGTTTATAAGCCAAAGTAAGTAAAATTAAAAGTGCACAAAATAGTTATAAAACGTTCACAAAAATCAATGAAACATAAGAAAACTACTGCAGCGTTGCAGTAACATGCAGCAACCATTTTTGCCGATTATGTTGCTAAAACTTAGCAATTCGACGGTTCAAAGAGTATTTTTTTAATGTTTCCTTCCCGCATAATATACACCATAGAAAATAAATTCTGATGTGAGTTCGCGAAAAATTGAACTGACCGGACCCTTCCAAATCTATTGTAAGCAACCAAGTATATCCTGTCCCCACAATTATATTAAATTAAACAATGCAGCTAATCAAGTTGCGAAGGTCGTTAAACAATAAACAGCTTTGGTATAAATACAACCAAACTAAGCAAGGTATTAATTTCGCAAAAGTACCGAAACAAGGTAAGTTTGGTGTTGCTGGTTTTGTTCTTGCATTTAGCTGGTGTGCTCCGTAGCTGGTCTTGTGCGTTATATGTAACGCAATTAGCTTTACTTTAAGTACACGAACGTGTCAATAATATTATTGCCCGTGTGTTATCTCTCCCACGTTTTTCATTCAGGAGAAAAAACATAATTGTTCCATCTATTTTAACCATATATTTGCAGATGAACAAGTTGATTCTCGTGGCTGTTTTGATTGGTTTGTTGATGATTACGAACGAAAGTGTGGATGCTTTTTGGGGTAGACGACGCCGCTCTGGTGGTCGTCGCCGTCGTCGACGTCGCAGCCGTTTTAGTAAGTACCATATCCAGGTACGGTCGTGTAGCCGAATGGTTAACGCGACCGATACATATACCGACTTACATACAAAAAATGGTCTTAGCAACAAACCCATTATTGGTTCAAAACTAAGCCCGGTAAAAAAAATCCATTTCCAGTTTTGTTTCATTTTATTGAAAATTTTATTAGAATAGGCAGTCAGCCACCCGTTTATTTATCGAAACAAGTTGTCCTATTTATATTTAATTGTTTTTTTTGTTCTATTAAAAATGAATTGTCATTGCCTTTTTGCTGTGTGCTACATCAACTGGTTTTATTTACAAAATTATGACAATTTACTCATTTATTCACAGACGAAAGACCACAACAAGGTTGGTGATGGTTGAATATTTTACATTTTTATACGTTAAAAATATAATCATCAATTTCTGATTTCAGATTCCGATCACTTGGATGAAAATAGCTCCACTCTTAAAGGTAAACAAACGCACCATTCAAGTTACTGTAGTATAGAACTTATTAGTGGTAATGTACGTCGGGTGTTCCACACATTATAGTATTGGAACCAGTGATAGTGGGTCATAAACCAAAAAACTAGCGTATACGGCATTTAACGTATTTCGTTTTCACTAAGATGTTTATTTCAGATGATGAAGAAAAATTGGATCAACAGTGATCAAATTACACCTGCGAAGGTTTGTAAATTATTTTTCAAGCAGTTATCTACAAAACCTTTTCGCAATGAAATCTTGTTTCTTACTACGTCACCGTTTTAAACGACACGGTTTGAACTGCTGTTTATTAATGTTTTATTCACAAATAATGACTTGGGAGCAATGTTGCAAACCTTTTGTTTTAATTTAATTTAGTTTATGGAGTAGGAATTGCTACCAGGGTTTAAACTTCGCCACATTGCTCCAACTCCACCCAGGCAGCAGATAGGCCATGTACAAGTGTCCGACTGCCTTTTCATATCCTCCCCGTGATAGAAATAAACATCGCCCTTAAATGTGCTTTGTAATAGATACTTCGATTTAAAACAATATTTTGTTTACAGGCAAGGAACAGATAAAAAAATTGGAATTCTTCCTTGAAATTGTTTTCGCAATAAAACCAAAAATTACCATTTTGTGTTCAAATGTTAATTTGCATTCATAATCAGGCGCGAACAACAGTATATAACGCCGCCGTAGATAGAACCCACATATTCGCTTTTCAATCGAAAGGTTGAAGGTCGCCAGCTATTCGCTATAGGTTGTCGATAAAACTGGTCGTTAGCTAGTCGGTTGTGTCCTTGGGTAAGGCACTTAACGGACATTGCCTGAACCCAGTGGATTAATGGGTTCTACCAAATTGAAGGGACGTGTGCATCATACACAACACAATGCAATAGCTCCGGTAATCCGACGGTCGGCGTGAGGTGATCTGATGAATGCCCGCGTGTAAACAACTGGTTTTTCAATCATGAGGATAAACATGTAGGCCTACATTCTATATCCTATTCTACAAATTAAACTTTTACAATAGCGCGTTCGTTATGTGTTTTTTTGTCCCTCCGATAATATAAATTAAAACAACACAATCAAATAATCCGATACAAAATACCTAATTCTGCGTTTTTAAAAAGTCATTTCTAAATTCAGAACCAATAAAATAACAAAAAACAGCCCAACTAAAACAAGTTTATAAGCCAAAGTAAGTAAAATTAAAAGTACACAGAATAGTAATAAAAAGTTCACAAAAATCAATGAACCATAAGAAAACTACTGCAGCGTTGCAGAAACATGCAGCACCCATTTGTGCCGATTATGTTATTGAAACTTAGCATATAAACGGTTCAAAGAGTAATATCTTTAATATTTCCTTCCCGCATAATATACACCATAGAAAATAAATTCTGATGTGAGTTCGCGAAAAATTGAACTGATCGGACCCTTCCAACTCTATTGTAAGCAACTAAGTATATCCTGTTCCCACAAATATATTACAATTAAACAATGCAGCTAATCAGGTAGCGAAGGTCGTTAAACAATAAACAGCTTTGGTATAAATACAACTAAACTAAGCAAGGTATTAACTTCGCAAAAGTACCGAAACAAGGTAAGTTTGGTATTGCCGGTTTTGTTATTGCATTTAGCTGGTGTGCTCCGTAGCTGGTCTTGTGCGTTATATGTAACGCAATTAGCTTTAATAAAAGTAAATGAACGTGTCAATAATATTATTGACCGTGTGTTATCTCTCCCACGTTTTTCATTCACGGAGAAAAAACATAATTGTTCCATCTATTTTAACCATAAGCTATATTTGCAGATGAACAAGTTGATTCTCGTGGCTGTTTTGATTGGTTTGTTGATGATTACGAACGAAAGTGTGGATGCTTTTTGGGGTAGACGACGCCGCTCTGGTGGTCGTCGCCGTCGTCGACGTCGCAGCCGTTTTAGTAAGTACCATATCCAGGTACGGTCGTGTAGCCGAATGGTTAACGCGACCGATACATATACCGACTCACATACAAAAAACGGTCTTAGCAACAAACCCATTATTGGTTCAAAACTAAGCCCGGTAAAAAAAATCCATTTCCAGTTTTGTTTCATTTTATTGAAAATTTTATTAGAATAGGCAGTCAGCCACCCGTTTATTTATCGAAACAAGTTGTCCTATTTATATTTAATTGTTTTTTTTTGTTCTATTAAAATGAATTGTCATTGCCTTTTTGCTGTGTGCTACATCAACTGGTTTTATTTACAAAATTATGACAATTTACTCATTTATTTACAGACGAAAGACCACAACAAGGTTGGTGATGGTTGAATATTTTACATTTTTATACGTTAAAAATATAATCATCAATTTCTGATTTCAGATTCCGATCACTTAGATGAAAATAGCTCCACTCTTAAAGGTAAACAAACGCACCATTCAAGTTACTGTAGTATAGAACTTATTAGTGGTAATGTACGTCGGGTGTTCCACACATTATATTATTGGAACCAGTGATAGTGGGTCATAAACTAAAAACTACCGTATACGGCATTTAACGTATTTCGTTTTTACTAAGATGTTTATTTCAGATGATGAAGAAATATTGAATCAACAGTGATCAAATTACACCTGCGAAGGTTTGTAAATTATTTTCCAATTAGTTTTCTACAAAACCTTTTCGTCGCAACAAAATCTTGTTCCTTACTACGTCACAATTCTAAATGGCACAGATTGAAATGCTGGTTATTTACTTTTTAATCACAAATAATGACTTGGGAGCAATGTTGCAAACCTTTTGTTTTATTTAACTAAGTATATGGAATAGGAATTGCTATGTAATAGAAAACGTGAATTAAAAACAATATTTTGTTTTCAGGCAAGAAAAAGATAAAGAAAATTGGAATTCTTCCTTGAAATTGTATTCGCAATAAAATCATAATCAGGCGCAAACAACAGTATATAACGCAGCCGTAGATAAATCCCACATATAATTTGTTTTAACGAGACATGGAATAAAAAGGAAAATAGCGTTTAATTGTTAGTGTGTTGGCTTTCAGTCGAAACGTTGGAAGTCGAAACTGAAAAAAAACTTCTAAATATAGCTGTGCTAATCTGCCGATTAGCCACTTGTGGTTTTTTTTGTTTGCGAGCTTATCTAACGTTTGCTGTTCGATATAAAACCATTAGGCGTCTTTCGAAAGCTGTTTTTCACACAAATTGAACGGTATTTTATTTAGCAAAACTGGTTTAGCCAAACTCGAGTTATAAAAAAAGTTTATCTGTTTAGTAAAAATTTGTGCTAAACGTTTAAAAACCCTAAAGCTATTTTTATTTTTCTAAAAATCTTATGTAGTGCCACATTGTTAGCATAAGACTACATGATAAACATAAATGTATTATATAAACTGTTATAAATAGTTATCATCATAATCTTTATTTTAAAGGGGAACTGAAGTCAATTTTAAGAATATCTTAATAAATGGAAAATAATACGCTGATTTCAAAAATCAAATCAGTTTCTTCCAATATTGTTTTGTTAAAGAGTTATGAGCAAATATGCATTTTATTTTATGTTAGGGGATTTCCCGTATTACGTCACTGACGTTGTTGAGATTTCGTGCCTATATGCATTGTATACAATCATGTGCCAGTTTAGAGGTGAATTAGTAACATAAGCGCCTGCAGGAGCGTTGTATTTTTGTTTTTTTTATGAAGACTTAGCATAACACTTGTCATATAGCCTAACTGAACCAATGTACCCGCGTGACAGCTTACCTTAAGCGCGCTCATTCAGGCCTGCACGATCCTGGACCTAAGCTGAATGCTGAGGTATACAGGTCTCGTATTTAAATGACTTTAGAATAATAAGTCTTAGCAATTTATATCATAAATCATAGAAGTGAAGACAGAACAAGAAAACTAGAACAGGAGGCAGTAAACTGTAACTGCCAGCAATTTATAGAAATAAACCAGCCATCAATCAAAGATCAGACTATGCGGTGGGAACAGCCTATTTCTTTCATGATTGTTGCTTTTCAATATATAGCCATAATCTGCAACGTAGACTAGCAATGTTGTTATCAACCCCTAGGCTACAAACTGAGAGTGTGAGAGATTTGGTATACATATGCATAGAAGTTTTAACAAATTTCTTTTGTTTTCTTCATTTCTAGAGTAAATTTAAGTTAATGTTGTAACACTAAAATGGATGACAGTTTTCAGCATTCTGGCATGGATGAAAGAAGTTTTATTGTACACAATAAAACAACACAAATTTAGTCATGTGTGTTTGAACCAAGGAAAACGTCTGAAAGTATCTTTGAAGATGCAAGCCCCATAGAAGAAAATGTTTATTTAGAAACATTACCTATTGACATGACTTGGTGCCGTTGCAAAAACTGTATTCTTATGGACACACCGCAAGAATGTTTATGCTGCATGAATGTACATGCATTTGTGCACAAAATAATGCCAGACTGGACTTGCATTACTAAAACCCCTTATTTTTCAATTATCTACTTGGATAAAGAAGTTCTTGAAGTTGCACTTGATGTACTGGGTTGATCACTATGTTTAAAATCATAATCAGAAAAATTTAAAATTGTTGGAACTGTATTTTTCACCAAGTGGTTTGTTTTCATCATCTTGGCTACTCCATTGGAGTCAAATACAATTTTACTATGATAATCTTTGTCACAAATATGTAACACACTGCGGTTCTTTTTCCAGGTAGTTTAGAATGCTTGCATTGTTGTATCCATTGCTTCAACCGTTTTTTGTCGTTGTGAGGAAATCGATGGAAGAGCACAGGTGGATTGGAATTTCGTGTGCTGTAATAGGAATTTGTACATCCTGGAGCAAAACAATATACTCCAATCACTCTTTCTTCCTTCTCAGTGGCTTAACTTTAGGCATTTTACAATATCTAATAAAAAGAACTAAATTAAAAATGTGGTATATTCTTAATAACTTATTTGGGTAGTTAAGTAAAGATCTATTATATATATTCTTCACTTACTTATCTGAGTGCTTGCTGTGTACTTATTGTCAGACTACACATCAGCTACTTAACTGTGGATTAACTGGTTTTTGCAATAAGTGGTATTCTCAACCAGTAGGCTAATGCTCAGTTTCAATAACAGCAGACATTAAATGCACCACATACACAACAGCAAAACATTATACAAACAGCCAAGGTAAACCATGAAAGAAATAGGCTTTTCCCACCGCATAGTCTAGCCTTTGCCTAATGGCTGGTTTATTTCTATAAATTGCTGGCAGTTACAGTTTAATGCATTCTGTTATAGTTTTCTTGTTCTGTTTTCACTTTTATTATTTATGATATAAATTGCTAAGACTTATTATTCTAAAGTCATTTAAATACGAGACCTGTATACCTCAGCATTCAGCTTAGGTCCAGGACCGTGCAGGCCTTAATGACCGCGCTTAAAGTAAGCTGTCACCATGTACATTGGTTCAGTAAGACTATATGACAAGTGTTATACTAAGTCTCCATAATAAAATCGAAAATACAACGCTCCTGCAGGCGCTTCTGTTACTAATTCACCTCTAAACTGACACATGAAATATAGGCACGAAATCTCAACAACGTCAGTGACGTAATACGGGAAATCCCCTAACATAAAATAAAATACATATTTGCTCATAACTCTTTAACCAAAAAATATTGGAAGAAACTGGTTTGATTTTTGAAATCAGCGTATTTTTTTCCATTTATTTAGATATTCTTAAAATTTACTTCAGTTCCCCTTTAATCAAATGTGTAACAAGATATTGCAAACAATTATGACCAAAACAGTTAAATAAAATGTACATCAGCTACTGTTCAAACCCGTAAATGAACAGTGCTTGTGAACAATAACAAAGCAATTGTCTTAAAACAATTAAATTTACAGTAGTTAAAATTGCAAAGGGTTTATAGATAGAATGGGATATACATGTTTATCCCCGTGAATGGGAAAGCCGAGGGGGTTAACACTCGGGCAATCGTCAGATTACCTCACGCCCGTCGTCGGGTTACCGGAGCTATTGCAGTGTGTTGTATATGATTCACACGTTCCTTCAATTTGGTAGAACCCCGTTAAGTGCATTGCCCAAGAACACAACCGGCTAGCTAGCCGCCAGTTTCGCACCTGCAACCTTTTGATTGAAAGGCGACTCACCATAAAGTGCCAGACTAAACCGACCGGACAGTTTGCGCCTATTTTTCTTAATATTTACGTTTGTTACACCTTTACCAAGCTAGCTTAATCTGTTTGGATGCAATAGCTATATTTAAATACTTCTCCGTGTTTAACTATTAGGTTATTTCAATTTATTGCTGTGACAATGAGTCCTGAATAAATAAATATGCAGACTGAACACAATTGCTTTGCAGTTTAGCCTAACTAAGCGCTCAAGTCAACATGGTGGAAGGTAAACGTCTTGTTAATAAATACATTATTACATAACAATCCGATTCAACGTGACAATTATCCTTATTACATCACAAAGCAAGTGCAATAACGGTATTTGTTACCAATGAATAGTGAGCAATAAGGCCTCACAAGCTTGTATGTTGCATATACATGTACATGTACTGTATCTAGAATGGATTTTTTTTCTAAATTTCCAAAATGCATGTCGGCACAGTTTGAGAATCACTGCCTTAAAGGGTAACTAAACTAGAGAGTGTCAACCACGTGTTTAACCATCACTATTTGTAAAACACATGTCGTATGCCATATATTCATGCTACAGGGTGCCTAACCACATTTTGTATTTTATACACAGAGTATGTAGTTATTGTTTCTGCAAGCATAAACTCATGGGTCCCATAGTTATCAAACCAAACTTCTTCTCCATGTGTAGGTAAAAATAACAATCGTGATAGGTTTACAAAGATTTCATCACAAATGTTTTAAATCAAAGCTTTTTTTAAGTGCTGTATTGAAATAAAGCTAAATTCCTAAATCAGTTCGATTTAGTTTTCATGGCTTCGGGGAATTCCCCATGGGCTTGGTAAATAAGTTTC
The DNA here is from genome assembly GCA_000149265.1 of Ciona savignyi. NCBI lineage: Eukaryota > Metazoa > Chordata > Ascidiacea > Phlebobranchia > Cionidae > Ciona > Ciona savignyi. Next base: position 35,275 of record CH000528.1, on the reverse strand, counting down.
TGTTTTTACATATGTGGGTCATGTTAACTATCAATTCTTAAAGTTTTAAACCGATTTGACGAATCCTTGTTGGAGATGTCAGTGCAATGTGGCATGCCTGTCACAATCATGAGTCAGGAACATCTTTTCGTTTTTAATCCATGCAAAGTGCATCATGTTTTTGCCGAACAGTTAATACGAGAGACTGTACAAGGAAACTTAATATACAGAATAATTTCATGAATTATATAATATAATCAGACTTGGAAAATACTGTAGCAATTTTTTGTTTGTCATTATTCAAAATGTACCGCATGTTGTTGTTATCACTGAATTCGTATAATTCCCCTCACACGTTGCAAATTCGCTTTAAATTTACTGCAGTCTTTAACGTTCCTAGAACTTCCTTTTTTTCTTACGATACACGCAAGTTGTCTTTTGTTATTGAACTTAATTTAATAGAGTTTGGAATCGTGACTTTCGCAGTATTAAGCTAAGAGAAGCCTGGGTGCGTCGCCCCAGACTATGGTGATATTTTGGTGGTTATTACGTCGTGCCCGCATATATTGAATTAATCATTATATGCGTGTTTTTGTGGTCTTAAATAATGAAGAATAAAATCAAATTTTCGTGACGGATAACGGATTATCGGAGTTATATTGGACTATCGGCTATATGTAATCGTCAAGTCAAATCAAGTGCTAGGCAAAGTCACGAATATAAACGTCCTGAAACCAACAAGATTTATATTTTGCATTTGATTTAATTTTAAACCCAATTATTTATTACCAAACAAAATTAAAGATTCTGGCAGTTATTATTGCATTGTTCTATCTATATTGCAATGTGTGATTAATGTCAACAAACGCTTTCAATGCTCACCCAATGTAGTGTCAACGCAATATGACAGGATTCTATCTAACTCAACATGAAACATCGGTGGCGAAGAATTCTTCGCACATTTCTACCTATGCTGTTCAGATCATTTCAAGCTGAGGTCGTTATAAATTTATCTATAACAAATGAATTAGATAACAGACTGCAGTTCTCGTAGTAACTTGCTTAGGCTTAGTTGTAGTCGTTTCCTGATGTATCCGTTGCTGTACATTCAATTTTGATGAATTGTAGATATTCACGTAAATATTTCATTTATCAAAATGAAACTATGTCTGAATGACGTGTGTGTTTAAGATGGAGAATAAACCTTTTGCTGAGACATTGACTCAGATTCTCAAACCAAGGAGAATTAGACAGAAGCAGCGTTTCTGTGGCATGAAGCGTCATGTGGGTTCAAACGATAACCTTGGCCACAGCGCGGCTTGCTAGAACGACAGGGGTAGCCTCAACCCAACCCACTACGTCGACAATCAACCATCAAAAACTATAGCGAGCTTCACAAATCGTTGTAAATACATTGGCGCAAGATTGAATGGCAAACCTCATACCAAATGGTTATTTTCTTCCTGCTATCCCGACAGCTTCCTTGCAGAAAGCAATATATTTAAGGTAACATTTGTCCGAGCTCAATTCCAACCATAAACACAACACGCGGTGGACTTTCAAACAAGAAACCATAAGAGTAAAATATTTGTTAACGTGTAGTACTACGTATCATATGAATGGTATGTTGTATGCGGGGTTACTGACCATTTACATCACGTGACGCAAACTCTGAATATTTATCAACGTGACGTCATTCCTTAGCCAAAAGCAAATCATCCTTGTTATGACGTAAAAGGAGAATGTGTGGTCGGCCGGGTGATTATGACGTATTCGTCACGAGTTATTCCTCCAAGCTCCGGTCATGTGCAACCACGTCACTACTGCTTTGTCGGGATGAAACTGGGCCAGATCGAAAGTTCGGTTCTGGAGAACAGAATTGGTCATTGAGGAGCAAAGCTGCAATGAGCTTCTGCTGGAGTCGGGCTTCTCGAAGCTCCCGTTTCCCGGGCTTTTCTATTCAAGTTTGTTTAATCACATCCCTGTAAGTAATTGTTCAATGAATCAGAGAAGTAAATTTGGTATAAATAAATGGGGTATAACTAATAATCTACTAAGTCACTAGATATTTTATCACCATTTAATTGTACTTGTTAAACGATAAACATAATTCATGCTGGCCAGGGTGAAAGTTAGGTGAGCTTGGGCACTTAGCGACATTTCCTGAACCCAGTGGATCAATGAGTTTTAATAAACTCAATAAAACATGTGAATCACACACAACACACTGCAATAGCTTCAATAACCCGGCGGTGCTACTTTTATCCGAAAACACATCACAATAGAATTAACAAGCGCAATTAGTCCGGGCCGTTGGTCTAACGGTTAAGTGCGTCGCCTTTCAATCGAAAGGTTGCAGGTGCGAAACTGGTCGCTATGTAGTCGGTTGTTACCTTGGGCAAGGCACTTTACCGACATTGCCTGAACCCAGCGAAATAATGGGTTCTACCAAATTGAAGGAACGTGTCTATCATTTACAACACACTGCAATAGCTTCGGTAACCCGACGATGGGCGCGAGGTGATCTGACGATTGCCCGTGTGTTAACACCCTTGGTTTTCCCAATGACAAGAGTCAACAAAGTCATTTTAAACAAACGGTTATTATGAACACAGAATACCTTACATGCACAACTAGGTAAGCAAACACAACGAAAGTGACATGAACACTGAATGAGTGAATATATTCGGGCTATTCGGCAATGTGAGCAGCAATAAGGCAAGCAATAGCACTGACAGTAATGAACTTTGTTTGGTTTCACAAAACGATGAATTGTATGAAGTAGCACACAATAACAAATTGACAAGAAGGGTTGTATAAAACCGGTACAGTGTAATCGCTCCACATAGTACGTAAACCAGAATCCATCACCGCTGGGGTTATACATGAAATCCAGAAATCGACAATAATAACACATACTTACAAAGCAATGTACGTGCACACTACATGGGACAAAAACCATGCTGGAAAGGAAGGAAGGTTGTGTGTTTCTTTATGAGGCTTACACACTCAAACACTCAGGGTAAGAAGGGCATTAGGTACAGGATCACGGGTGTGCCTCTAGTAGGCACAATTTTTGAATGTCCCGTTCCAGTGTAGATGTCGCCGCCGCACGTGTACGCGTCTCACCATCCCATTATTATCGTACTCGCAATGTTCGATGATTCCCTTCGGCCAATGTCCGCGTTTCATGGTCTCATCCACAATGAGAACAATGTCTCCTATTGCAAAGTTTTTGACCCGCCGCAGCCATTTCTGTCGCTGCTGCAGTAGTGGCAGGTATTCCAGCAGCCAGCGGTTCCAGAACTGGTCCGCAAGCAGCTGAGTAAGGCGCCATGACTTTCGGTAGCCATCTGCCTTAATGAGCTCATCTGGTGGGAACGAGGTACCCAGTGCACCCGTCAGCAGCATGCTATGTGTCAATGTGCACAAGTCTCTGGGATCATCGCTTGCAGGTGTAATTGGTCGATCATTCAGGATCCTTTCAACCTCAGCCAGCAGTGTGAGCAGGCCGAAGTCATCCAACATCCTTTCTCCGATGAGAGTACGCATGAGCTTCCGGACCGATTGGATCATACGATTCCAGACGCCGCCAGGGTCCCAGGCAGTCAGTACACACGCTCTGGGTGGTACGATGCTTGCATGCCCCTGAGTTAAATAGTCCTTAATCTTCTCTCTATACCTTTTGAACAGGTCAGGGTTCCCCTCCAGGCGTCGTTTGAGAGACTGGAGTCTTCGCACAGCCATCTTCCTGTTGTCTGGACCATGCTTCCATGGGAGGCCAATCTGATAATGACCGTTGACCTTCTTTACTGTCTTGTCCATGATCACCATGGCTTGCTTATCCTCAATTGACCATTTACTCTTCTGAGGCTTGGCCAAGTCATCGAAATCTCCAGCGAAGAAGTCCAACATCTGTTTGCACGAGTCAATTACAGGCTCCCTTTGGTGCATGAAGTGCAGATGCACACTGCGCTCAGTTTGCTCCGTTGTCGAAGAGTAATCTGAGCCGAACAGTGTCCAACCCAACGCTGTGTGGAGTCCGAATGGCTCACCGGGTTCGCCACAGCGTTGCTTAATCAGCCGGAATGCCTCGTGTACATTGTTCCCCAACAGAAGCTCCACCTTGGTATGGTTCAACTTAGGAAACTTTAAGTCCTTCAAATGTGGGTAAAGACTTGCCACTTCTTCTGTCGGTATGCTATCGCTGATATCAATCATGTCCTCCAGAACAAGGACACCATGCAGGTCGAACGATTTAGGTTCTTCTAGCCCCTGCACATGTAAGGAGTCAACCCGACGTGTGTGGTTCGTGACAGAGTTGGTTGTATATAGGATAGGATAGGATAGGATATTCATCTTTATCCCCGTGGATGGGAAAACCAAGGGGGTTAACACACGGGCAATCGTCAGATCACCTCGCGCCCACCGTCGGGTTACCGGAGCTATTGCAGTGTGTTGTATATGACAGACATGTTCCTTCAATTTGATAGAACCCATTAATCCGCTGGGTTCAGGCAATGTCCGTAAAGTGCCTTGCCCAAGGACACAACCGACTAGCTAGCTATCAGTTTCGCACCTTCAACCTTTCGATTGAAAGGCGACGCACTTAACCGTTAGACCAACGGGCCGGACATATAGGGCGACGCGTCCATTTGTTTCCTTCAACCCCAGTTTTCTGACCAAGTCAGCCGTACACAGGCTGGTGTCGGATCCATCGTCGAGGAATGCATATGTTTCCACACACTTGGCTGCAGTGTTGCCCCACACCTTGACAGGAACAACCTTGAAATGACGAACATATTTCTGTGCTTGGACAGTTTTGTTGCAGCAATTTACAGCCTTTTCATCTTCTGCATTACTACGAGGCTCGACGGATGACTTGTCCGTTTCCTTGCCGATGTGCAGCACAGTGTGGCGTTTGTGATGACATTTTTGGCACGTCCACCCCGATTCACAGGCCGGAGTCCGGTGGGCTGTGCGTAAGCAATTAAAACAGAGCTTCTTTGCATTCGCAAATCTAAGTCGCTCTAAAACGGATTTATCCAAGAACTTGTTGCAGCTCCACAGCGGATGAGCATCACTGCAGAATGGACAGTCGGTTGCCACCTTATGGTCCGCAGTGGGTGATGCTTGTTCATCCTTTGACTTCTGCGCCGCTGTGAATTGCCTTGATTGGTTATTTGCAACCTTGATTTTATCTGCTAAACCCTTCCTTGGTATAGCAGGTTCCTCATGATAGAGGTCGTTAAGAAAGTCCCTTGACTCTCGTGCAGCCTTTTCCACAACTTCTATTAACTCAGAGAACGATCTCTTCTCGATAGGCAGTCTTTTAAACTCCAGTTGAGCTTCCTTAGGGAGGCGCACAAATATCTTTCCCAAGTTCTGTTGGCTGTTGACATCATTCTGGTACCCCCATTTGGTCAGGAGTCTGTAGCAGTAGAACATCTCATCCGCCAAATGATACAGTGCATCAGTATCCGTTGGGTGTATATGTGGTCCCTCAGTGATTTTGTTAAGGTGACTCTGCACCAGGGTGGTTCTCTCACCGTACTTGTGGTCCAAGCGTTCCCATGCTTTTCTGTATCCCACAGCATGGTCATCATAATGTTTACAACCCTTGATAGTCTGAAAAGCGTTTCCTTCACACAGGTTCAGAAGGTGTCGCAGTTTGATTGCGTCCTCAAGGGTCCGAGAACCAATAAATCTGTTGAAGTCATCACGAAATGATTGGTACTCCAGAACATCCCCACTAAAGCTAGCTAATTCCAACTTCGGCATCGTTGGGTCACTGTAGAGTGGAAGAAAGTTAAACCGATTCTCCCCATGAGAAGTAGTGTGCCTGGCACGAACTACATTCGGCTGCTCCCTTTCCTCCTTGACCACTGAACCCGACTCGGTGGCAGGTCGCAGTGGCTCAATTTCTGGCAATGACGCTCTAGATGACGACACTGGCCCCACTGGGTGTGGGGTAGGTCGGTGCCCCGGTGTTGGAACTGGGTCCTCACGATCATTTAGGAATAGATCCTGGACTCTGGACTCACTGGTGTGATCCTCTTGTGGCAGGTGAAACGGGGTCGATTGGAAACTAATAGGTTGTGTTTCCACCGCAAGCTTCCGCAACGCTGTCTTCTTTCGTGATTTGTAAGTGCTACAGCTGCTGGTTTCGTCTTGGACTAGCAGTTCTGCCTTTTTTGTATCCGCTCTGATCTTAGACAGTTTAAGAGAAATCCGAAGTTCTTCTTCTTCCTTCTTTCTTTGAACTTCTTGTTTTTGTCGCTCACGTTCACGCTCACGCTCACGTTCACTCGCCCGTTCACGCTCACGCTCATGTTCATGCTCTAGTTGGAGCAGTTCTCTCCTGGCCTGATTTTCCAATTGCTGCCGGCGAAGCGAAGCCTCATGCTCCGCTTGTTGAAGCTGTACTCGCTTCATGCTAGCATTCAGACGGGCAGAACTAATGGCACTCCTGGAAGTGTGACGGGAAGATGGAGCGACAGGAGCTCCTTTGTTGTCTCGTATGTAGATCTGACATTTTTTATCAACTGAGTCCAAACAACTCATCTTCAGTCAATGTTCCAAAAATAAAAAATGTCCGACCTACTCTTGTTGTAGGTAAGTATCCAACTTGACAAAGTTGAAGCTCTCAGAAATCAATGTAGAATTTAAACCGTATCCTACGTGACCCTATGGTCGTGGTGTGTCAATCAAATCGGTAGTCTTGTCAGCGATTAAGTGACTGCCCATCAAACACATCACTATAGTTGCAGAAAAGTGTATTATACAGTTCCGGTGCAGTGAAGTATATGAAATGAACAGTAGCGACTAAACGACTAAATTTCTGAGGTGTTCAACCACGATTCGATCAACCTTATTTAAATAGAATACACAGTTAGCAATTCAAATAGAGACAGTTTAGCATAACACATATAGTACCTTAAACACTTTCACAATTGCAAATGCTACACAATAGCTAGATTTAAACATTGAAGTATTGCAATTAAGCTAGGTGAAATATTACTGCTACAATATCAGCATAACATATACTGCAGCCACAACACAAGCTACACTAAACAATTTGGACTGGCGTACACAAACATGGCTGATCTAACTTGGCATGGCACTTAGACAAAGAAATGTCGCAATCCGTAACGCATGGTGGTTTTGGTAACAATGGAAATAATAGAAATCGTATACAACAATTTTGGGATTAATAACCGTAACACCTTGCCAATGGACAAAAACCAATAACCAGTTTCTTACCTGTAACCTTTCGGTTGGAAAGTGTCGCACTAAAACCACCCAGACTAACCGGTAGGACTGACGATAAACATGATTATCCTACCATTCCGTATTTGTCTGTATATTAAAAGCACGTCGAAGCTCTTTACTAGAAACGAGTTCCAAAATGTATTTTAAAAGTTTAAATCAATGGAAAATACTAGAAACGCGTTTCGGTTTATTGTCGGGTGCAAGTGTATGAGGTTCGGCAGAATTTAGTAATAAGATAAATCACACCTTGTAAAACGAATATAACCACAACTATATTATATGTCACTCTGAATATAACAACATGGACATTGCAAACGTGTGTTTACGTCACGCAGAGTAAGTTCTAGAATTCCGTGAAGATTAACGAACATTGCTTTAAAGAAGTTGTGACGTCAAATAATTGTTTGTGGTCCGGACAACACACTATATCATGAGCGGGACGGGTTATTTCGTCAATGACTTGAGCGGATCGGGGATAGGTTATATCATGATATAACTCGTCCAGTTTATGTTAGTGACGAAAATTTCCTTTCACCCTCTTCCCATGGTCCCACAGAATAATGTGCTCTCCCGCAGATCAGTGCAGCCCCACTTAACGAACATTGCCTGAACCCAGTGGATTAATGGGTTCTACTAAATTAATCGAACATGTTAATCAGAGATAACACACTGCAATAGCTCCGGTAACCCGATGGTGAGCGCAAGGTGATCTGACGATTGCCCGTGTGTTAACCTCCTTGGTTTTCCCATTCACGTGGATAAACATGCATATTTTATTGTCTTTATTACGACCGTTCTTCATATTGTAATGTGTATATGTTGATGTAGTTCAACCAATTAATATATTTATTAAGCATTGTTGATTTGTAACGTAAACTGCTACAGATTGGTTAGTGGAAACTTTTCAAGCAATAAGTGTTGCAACATTCGCGAAAAATAATGTACATTTTCACATGCGCGAAACGCCCCCAATAAATCAGTACATCGATATGACGTCACATCGACCGGTGACAGTGTGGTAACGTGCGTGGAAGCGACGACTTCTGGAACTTTCGATCAACATTGTGGTATCTGTTCCTCGTGAAGGTACATGGGAGTTATGGCCCAGCATATTTTCAGAGAAGGTTTTTTGTTTGAACTTGTTCGAACTGACGAGCCCACAGGCTCAGCCGGGGGGGTTTCCCGAAAACGAAACTTTGCAATTGCTACTCGGCCATGACAGGGTACATTATTTAACCCAAGTCGTTTATTTGGTTGTACTCAAAAATTTAGTAATAAGATAAATCGCACCATGTAAAAGGAATATAATCACAACTATACTATAAGTCACTCTGTATATAACAACATATTCATTGCAAATGTGTGTTTACGTCACGCAGGGTAAGTTCTAGAATTCCGTGAATGTTAACGAACTTTGCTTAAAGAAGTTGTGACGTCAAATAATTGTTTGTCGTTTAACTAGATGTTCACAATCAATCTAACAGTTCATTTATATTGCAGTAGGTGTATAGATACGGTGCAGTAGATTTATTTCTGAAATAAGAGTGTTACATCGAGAGGCCTAATTTTACCGTTTTCTGCATTTGTCAACAAGTCCGGTATGAGACTGTGATCAGTTTTAAACCACAAATCATGACATACTTTGCTCTATTGATCATCTTCTGTGGTTTGTACATTGTTGCATCAGGTAACGAAATTGGTTTCTTTCGAATAGTGGACATTTTGTTAAACTAGTACATTACAGAGAGACCAACGTCCCAAGGAGGAAGCTCAGAGCTGCAATCTGATTCAAACTTTCCGAAACGAAAGGCATTTGTTAAGTACAACTTGTGTTTAAGTTCTGTCCCAACTTTCATCACCGCAACAGCAAGGCCACAAGATCCAAACTTTCCCCATAAATTCAACTTGACTGTTGTAAGAAACGCCCTTTTCGGTTTTTTGTTTGAACTTGTGCGAACCGACGAGCCCACAGGCTGGGACACGATGCTGATTGTGGATTGGGTGATTTACACAGGTGAGAAAAATAGATTCAATGTACAATGCTGCAGTTATTAGCTATTCATATGAATGATTATTGTACCTTTACATGAAAATCGTTTATCATAAACTACCGTGTAACTGTAGTAGCTACAAGATGGGTTTGGTAAAAGAGGGATCCATCAAGTCTATGTTAATACACGGATAACACACAAAATACTTAAATTTTGACGCTACCAAGTATAACATGAACGAAAATCTTCAAGATTGGCAATTTTTTTAATTTCCAATATATTTCTTGGTTTAGGATTACCCACAAGCTGCAAAGAAGCATTGCGGTTTGGACTCAACGAAAATGGAATACAACGCATATATAACCCGGGGAATCAGCAAACTTTAAAAGTTTATGTGCGATCAAAACACTGACAACGGCGGTTGGCTGGTCGGTGGAGTTTTTATCAATAGAATGTTACTCACAGCTAATAAAACGAACATTCCAGGTTTTTCAGCGTCGGAGGGATGGTTCTGAAAACTTCTATCTGAACTTGGGTTGAATATCAAGGGATGTTTGGAAACCTTAGCAACGAATTCTGGTTGGGTGAGTTTTGTTTTAATATGTTAATATTTATTATTTAAATTAGTTAATATAAATAATTCTACATTAAGGAAACGACAATCTTCATGCTTTAACCCGATCTGGGAATTATGAATTAAGGATCGAATTGGGAGATTGTGCAAACGTGAGAAAGTTTGCAAAATACAGGTAAGAACATTACAAATTTACAGGTCACTTCAATAATATAATTTCTATAAACAGTTCCTTTTCCATCGGCTCCGCTCAAGAAAAGTATTCTTTGAAAGTGACAGGTTACTCTGGAAATGCAGGTAAATATGTGAAGAGTTAAGAGTTGGAAATTCTTAATGGATTTTATACGTCATTTCCGTAGGCGATTCGCTTTTGCATCACAGCGGGCTACCCTTTAGCACCAAGGACATGGACAACGATTTCCACCCTTTAGGCTATAATTGCGCTGTAAATAACCATGGAGCTTGGTGGTATGGTGGTTGTTATTATTCCAACTTAAACGGAGAGTACTTGAAGTGCCAAACCACAACCACCCGAGCTGCAAGTTGGCGTACGTTTCACGGTGATCACTACTCACTGAAGTTTATCGAGATGAAGATCAGACCAAGAGGAGACTAGTCATAATATAAACCTCACCTTTGCATATATTGTAAATAACCACAACTAAACTCGGTATTCACCAAGCATGAATTACATTTGTTATTCAATGAAATGCTGTCGGTTTTTACATGAATTTGAACTCATTATGCTTTGCCTATTATGCAATCACAATGTAAATATATAATTCATGCAAAATGTATCATGTTTGTTGCGGAACAGTTAATACGACAGACTGTACAAGGAAACTCAATATCCGGAATATTTTCACGAACTATATAAGATAATCAGACTTGGAAAATATTGTAGCAATTTCTTGTTTGTCATTGTTCAAAATGTACCGCATGTTGTTGTTATCACTGGTTCCATATAACTCCCCTCACACGTTGCAAATCTGCTTTAACATGACTGCAGGTTTTAACGTTCCCAGAACTTCTTTTTATTCTCACGATACAACCAAGTTGTCCTTTGTTATTGAGCTTGAATTAATAGAGTTTGGAATCGTGACATTCGCAGTATTTTAAGCTGTTTTATGTACCAGATATAGACGGCAGCGGATCCTGGGACCTGGTCCCGGCCAATTAGAGGCGTTGAAAAACCATGGCCCACAAATTAAAACGCGATTCCTGTTGAACTATATCGGAATTTAAGCCTCTGGTACTTTATATTGCATCATGCTATCCAGATTGTAATGTGCGATTAATGTGAATAAGCGTATCTAACTTCACATGAACCTGTAAACCAACCCCTGGACCTCGGGTAATTTACTGTCAGTACATTTTTTTGTTATGTAGCCGACCCTATGTTATGCAGATAGATATGTTAGCTGACGGACACGAAAGATTGAGGATAGAATAATATGTTTGTTTAAGATTTTTACAAAATAGTAATAAAAAGGAGATTGTGTGCACACTTAAAGTGTGCACTCTTGGACGTTTGCACACTGCACACTTAAATATTTGGCGCGTGCACACTCGAGATCTCGGCGAAAATTGACGTACTTTCCATACGGGGCAACATGTCGATAACATACCGTCGGAATAAAAGCTGGAAGATTAGGCCAACAGGGCTGTAGTTTGCCCATCTTTAGTCTAAAGCAGGGGTTCTTAAACTGGGTGGCGCGCCCCCCTTGGGAGGCGTGGAAGCTTCTCAAGGGGGCGCGAGCATGACAGTGACATATTGCAGGGTTCGAATTAACGATTTTGAAACGCTTCGCGAAATGCGTGGGATACGAGATAATCGTTTTAGCGCTTTAGCTATGTTAAATTGCCTTAGAATGCGGTTTCAGAACCTCTCAAACTAATCTTTAAAGCCAGAATGATAATTCATTAAGCAAACAGTACCGTTATTAAGTAGTAATGATAAACTACAATAAACGTATCGTGAGTTAATGCGTGTAGGATAGGACGAATATCGACGAAACAAAGCCTTTGAAGCGAGTAATCTTACTTGTTAAAACACCATATAACCTTATTATAAAGGGGTGTGTTGCATCTCCGCCAATCATAAATAAAGGAATCGTGGTGTATTAACGCATAATGGCTATTGTTGCGTTGTGATAGAATGCTTATTATGTGTCAATAATGCAAAGTAAAAGCAAGGTAAATAAATGTAATAGTTATGCCATTGTTAAATGTTATGTTGAAGGCAAAATATGTTATATTATATTGTGTTGATGATTTATTATTAAAAGTGCGCGAAATCAGTAACGGTAATTTATATTTTCGCGATTTTGTTAATTTTTTTTTTATTCGCGAACTTTAAAAAACGATTCGCGAACCCTTGCATCCTTTACACTAAGCAGGGTAATGGCAAATAAATTATTGCTGTATTTTTCGTAAATTTGATTTTTGAGTAGGTGAGGCGTGAGCATGAATCACAAATCTCAAGGGGGGCGCGACTGAAAAAGTTTAAGAACCACTGGTCTACAGGTTGGTTATCTTCACAAGCATTCATTAACTTACCAATGTAACTTTCCTGTTCATGATGACTGAGCCAGTGTGTAAACAACGAAATGACTGTCTGCTCACAATTGCTAACATTGAATTCTATTCATGTTTGTTTAATCAGATTCCTGTAAGTCATTGTTCAATGAATCAAAGAAGTAAATTTGTTTTAAATAAATGGGGTATAAATAATAATTTACTAAGTCACTAGATATTTTATCACCATTTAATTGTACTTGTTAAACGATAAACATAATTCATGCTGGCCAGGGTGAAAGTTAGGTGAGCTTGGGCACTTAGCGACATTTCCTGAACCCAGTGGATCAATGAGTTTTAATAAACTGAATAAAACATGTGAATCACACACAACACACTGCAATAGCTTCATTAACCCGGCGGTGCTACTTTTATCCGAAAACACATCACAATGGAATTAACAAGCGCAATAATGGGAAACTCCCGAAACCGAATCTACAAGCGAGGTGGGGACGATAAAAATGATTAAAATAAAGATTCGGGACATTATAATCGACGTGTTGACGCTGTTAACGAATTTAGAAAGATCCAAATATTTTTTGAGCTAATAGAGTTATCCGACCAATTGGTGAATTAGTGCGTCACCTTTCAGCCGAAGGGTTGTAGGTCCAAAACTGGTGTTAGCTGGTTGTGTCCATGGGAAAATTTAACGAACATTGCCTGAAGCCAGTGGATTAATATATTCTACTAAACTGAAACATCTGAATCAAAACTAACACACTGCAATAGCTTAGGTAACCCGACGGCGGGCATAATGTGATCTAACGATTACCCGTATGTTAACCTCTTTGGTTGTCCCATTCACGGGGATAAACATGCATATTTTATTCTCTCCTATCGTTTATGTAACATGTACAGTTAAGGGAGTTACCCTAAGTAAATGTTTTCTTTCTTTTAAGTTACACAGGGTGGCTAACGATCTAGCATTCCACCAAATCTGATCAAAATTAGAGCAGCCGGTTAAACGCCATGTTCCGAAAAGCTATTTTTTTTAGAAAAATAACCGTTTTGGATTTTAACGTCTCCGCGGAGTTCCCCTAGATTTATTACCAACAATTTTGCTCCTGCGTATCTAGACCATGTTGTCTAAGAAATGACAAAGCTTTATTACTATTTTATTATTCCTTTTGGTAGATGTCGGGGCGTCATGCCATGCCTGTCACAATCATGATTTGAGAACAAAATCTTATTTTTTAGGGTATTTCCCTGAATATTATTTTTTATTTTTTCTAATTGTTAAATTAGTAGGTAATGCACTTACATTCCACCAAATTTGAATCATATTGAAGCAACCGTTTAAGCGCTATGCCAAAAAAACTAGTTTTTTTAGAAAAAAATACCGTTTTGGTTATTAACGTCTCTGGGGAATTCCCCTAGATTTATCACCCACAGTTTTGCTCCTGCGTATCTAGACCATGTTGTCTAACAAATGACCAAGCTTTATTACTATTTTATTCTTCCTTCTGGTAGATGTCGGGGCGTCATGCCATGCCTGTCACAATCATGATTTGAGAACAAAATCTTTTTTTAGGGTATTTTCCTAGGTAAATTTTTTATTTCTTCCAAGTGTTAAATCAGTGTCTAATGCACTTACGTTCCACCAAATCTTATTCAAATTGGAGCAGCCGTTTAAGCGCTATGCCACAAAAAGCTAATTTTTTTCATAAAAAATACCGTTTTGGTTTTTAACTTCCCACGGGAATTCCCCTTGATTTATCACCCAAAATTTTGGTTTCTGCATATCTAGACCATGTTGTCCAACAAATAGCTAAGTTTCATAACGATTCTATTATTTCTTCTGGTAGATGTCGGGGCGCCATGCCATGCCTGTCAAACCTTTGACGAAAAAAAAAAGAAAAAAAAAATACGGACAAAACAATATGTGTCCCAATTTTTCAATTGGGACCCATAATATTAATATCACTTAGTTTTCTTTTCGAACACGAAGAAGTTTAACACAAATGTTCTACAGCATACGCATTAGCGAGGAATTCATTACCTTAATAAAATTTAGCGAATCCTACATTATTACTTGGTGGGACAATGCGTCCGTCAACTTTCAGACGAACAGTTGTCGGTTTAAAACATGTAGCCAGCCAATTGGTTCTGAGCGGATATCGCCTAACCCCCAGTGGATGTATAAAAAAAAACATAAGGAACTTCTCAAACAAATAAAACATACTGCATGTACGATCGCATTTCAGCCGAAGGGGTGGAGGTTCGATACTGGTCGCAATCTAGTCGGTTGTGTCCTTGGGCAAGGCACTTAATGGATATTGCCTGAACCCAGCGGATTAATGGGCTCTACCAAATTGAAGGAACGTGTGGATCATACACAACACACTGCAATAGCTCCGGTAACCCGACGGTGGTCGCGAGCTGATCTGACGATTGCCCGTGTGTTAGCCCCCTTGGTTTTCCCATTCACGGGGATAAACATGAATATCCTATCCTCTCTATCAGATGGTAACCATGTATAAATCTTTTAACCACGCCTTCAATTATTGGGGTTAAGTTAGGGAACTTTGGCTGAAAATAGGTAAAGATAGAGACGGGGATATTATGTTGTTTAATTTAAAATTATATATTGCAATTGCTGGTTTCTTACGTCCATCTTTTTGAATAAAGGCCAAAAGAAAATTGCATTTTTTCTAAACCTTGATATTTTTATTGTGCCTCTATACGTGTAACATCTGTAATTTCTATTTTCTCTGAAAAACGCGAAAGAAATTGGTAAAATGTCTATTTAAAGATGTATATAGCAGGTGTTGAACTAATTATTATCTTTCCAATGCAAACCGACTTCACAAAAAGAGCTGTCACTCAAAATTCTGGCTCAGGAAGTCTTGGATCTTTCCACAATTTAAAATTGAAGCTTGTGTAACGCTCACGGGGGCTCGTTTGTTTTGTTATGTTTTGATACACTTTTATATATATCTTTTACACATCTTTCTACATCATTTATGCAGTTTTAACAACACCTTTTATTACAATTTTAATACACTGTTTTACGCCTTTTGTTTATTCCCTTTTATTTTACACGTAGTTTACACCCTTTGCACTTTTTAATTATTTACCGGTAATCGTTTTATCTTGCTTGATTATTTTAACACGCACGATTTTATCTCTCGGGGAATTTAAGTAAATAACGCTCGGTGCTGAGCTAACTTACGGGCTCGTGATGTCCTCAAATTTGAGTTTTCAAAAGGAGTTTTCTCTTGGCTGGCAAACTGTTCACTTATTTTTAATAGCGGACCGTTTTTATTAGTTTTATATGTGTTTTGTAAATATGAGTGTTTTTATGAAGCGAAAACGTTGCAAGCCCTCGTAATTGGTCCAACGGTAGGATGTTAAGACAGCGTCCTGCGAAACCCTAGGAATTACGTAACACTTGCATCTGCAACCTAAACTGAAAACTTAATTTTTACTTAAAATTTTTGAGCTCATATCCCTCCATACATCGGCAACCTTTTTCCCAACAAAGCGGCAGATGCACAATCAACACCTAGTTTCACAAATTACTGCGCGATATATTACAAAATCTCACCACTAAACAACAACACTGGCTCGCCCAGCCTAGCGCATGCTGCTTTGGGGATTCACCACCATTGTTACTCAGCAAAACACTCGTTTAAAAACAATGAACAAGGGATGGTACCACTCGTCACATTTATATACAGATCGATGAATTGATTATACGCCATATATACTTGTGTCAAAATTTGTAACAGAAAACTGCACAACGCACATTCGAAATAAATTGAAATCATCTATTAAAGTAGATTGAGATATCTCTGGATATGGGGTAAGGAAAATACCTAACTTTTTTTGCTATGTGAGATAGTAAACACGGTTTAAAAAAATGTTTTAAAAAGAGGATTTACTGGATTTCACCTATACACAGTAATGATTATATCATTTTACTATTAGATTACCAGAAATTTACTGTATTTAGTTTTACGAAAATGTAGACTAAACACATTAGAACTTCTGTCATTCGGTATACATGTTAATAAGTCCCAGGTTCAGAATTCAAACAGCAAGAGTCACCATTAGGGTTTACATGTATGAGCGCAAAGCAGTGTGATAGGAAAACGGGGATATACTACTGTACAAAGAAAATCGCAAAAGGGAATTTCTTACATTCAAATAGGCTGAGTTAAGGGGAATTTCCATTTAGAAGAGCACGGCTTGTTTGCCAGTTCTGAGACGTTATGTAGAGAAGGTAGTCCGTCCATAGGTCAGGAAAGAAATGCCTTCTTTTCTTTAAACAAAAAACGAGGAATTCTTATCTGAAAAGAAAATGACTGCTCAAATATACTTCGAAAAGATTAACAATCAACGCGTCGGCTGACGTTAGGGGAATTTCAATTGAGAAAAGCAAGGTTTTGTTTACTAGTTCTTCGACGCCAACGATGCGCATTTAAGTCCAAATACAAAATCGTTGAAACAGAAACAGATTATTAACAAACATAACGGCGACCAGAATTCGTAAAAAAACTAAATTGGACTTTAGGATTTTAGCTTCTTTTAACTGTAGCGCTTAAATAACAACTTGCTTTAATTTAAAACATATATGGTAAAGAGTTAGCCCGTTAAAAACTGTTGTTTAAAATTTAACAAATTTACCAAACACTTTCGTAACTGCGTTAAAATGACGAGTTGTCCCTGGATCATTATTGTAACAGGTAACCGAGTGCCCTTCCCAGTCAAAAAATATCTTAGGCATATCCTTAGGCCATTTAGGTATTCCTCGTATTATGTTCGATTTTACCTTGGATTGGCCAAGTGTGGCAAAATCAAAGATATATTTTCGGATTATCCATGACTGTTTAAGTTTACTAATAATTATTTTTGGTGTCAACAATTAAGAAATTACATTAATAATATATAGCTATTTGTTTTAGTGTTTTTATTAATACGCGTTAAATATTTCGTTCACGAAGTATCCTCGGCGGTCCAAACATTTGCCGTGGATACTGCGTGGAAAATTTTATAGAATCGTCGACGATTTGAAAAATAATATATATCGCTTCAAAGTTTCCAAGAAGGAGTTTTCTAATTAAATGGAAACATTACAAATTGTTGGATAACGTGATCTAAATATAAAACAATGGTCTTAGTGTTGTAAGCATAATCGAATTCATGTGGACATCAAAATACAATACTGTCTTGATAATTTAGCTTATTTCGACCAACGCGCTTACAGAAAGTTACAATTTATATCAGATTTAATGAATCATTAGTTTGTTAACCCATGTTATTTTGTACAAGAAAGTAAAACATTTCCAGTAAAGAACACAAAAAATTAATATTTGTCTTGATAGATAACGCTATATCGATATGCAAAACAAGACAATTTGGGAAAATGCCCAGGGAAATTTCTCAAGAAAAACATTAAACTTTTTTACAGAAAATAGTGTTTTAAACACCAGAGGCAATTATCTTGTTAAATACCCTATAAAAATTTAGATTTGTCCCTGAATCATAATTGTCACACGATTGCAATTTCTAATTCGATTCAAATAAACTAATTGTTAGAGTAACTTTGATTATTTGAATCAAGATTCAAAGAGCATTTATTACAAGAGATTTAAACTTAAGAATTAAAAACTCCCTCTTTTTCCATTAATATACTCCTTTGAAAATAAATTTGGTTTGGTAACTATGAGACTCCTTAGTTTATGTTTGCAGAAACAAAACTATGGCATTTCGGCTTAAACTTGCTGGTGTGTTAACTATAGTTGGCGTATAAGCAATTAAGACCTCTATGCGCGGGCGGATGTGATAAGTGGTACCCATGAGTCATCGTTTTCCTGTAGTATTTAGAGTGCTAAGGTACAAACCAAACTGTGGGCAAGAAATGTAGGAAATGTTCTCGGTTGATATTTTTCGTTACGAAGATTTTATGACCATTAAAAACATCCGCTCAATCTGGGATATACGATATCCGCAATGTTAAAGAACGTGCTAAGCAGTTAAACGAAAAAAAATGGTTGGTTATTTTAAAAACAGAAAAAAAGCTTCTGCTATACCAACCGTCAATCGAACAAAATTATCTTTCTTGAAAGACTACTGCAAAGGTAAGAGTATCTCTATCTATCTGAAAAGAAGATTTTTGGTGATTACGATGAATTTTGCAGATGAATAAAGCTCTCTTTGTACTCCTTCTCGCACTTGTGCTTTTGATGGCTGAAGAATCTGAGGGTTGGCGTCGTCGCCGTCGTCGCAGAATTCGCCGCAGACGCAGACGCTGGGGAGGATGGAACGAAAAGGAACAACAGCAAGAACAGCCAGGTAATACAGTATTAACCAAATGTACCGATTAGACATCCTATTATATTAATGTCCAGCTAAACGTTTATGTGTACGGGGGCCTAACCGAAATAAATTTTAGAAATGGAGGCCGATCTGCGCTCTGCCGCCGATACCGAAGAGTAAGCACTCAACGGTAACCATCAAGGTAATGTTTGTTTTTATCTAAACTGTACTTTGTCTGACTATCAAATTTATTTTCTTCAGGTCGACAATAAAGCACGAAACCTTGATTCAATTTACCGAGCCAAATAAAAACTGTATATATAAATCGTATAGCGTTGTGCTTGAAATAAGGAAGATGTGACAGGTTACAGAAGTCAATCAATATACAATAAAAAAAAATTTGGGGCATACCGAAATTAGAAAATGAAAAACCGGATTCCCTTTAAAATCTATGGGTCTGTCAGGAATTTTTTTGGAAAAATATTAACGAAATAATTAACAACATAACAGTAAGCAGTAGTAAAATCGGACCTAAAACTTAAAAACATTTACGGGTAATACTCCAAACTAACAGTTTTAAAGATTAGTTTCTCATTGCGAGCAAAGTCCACTTACCAAATATGTTACATATAGGATTTTTAAAATTACATTAAGAAACTTTGAAATACTTTCAAGTCGGTAAATCGACGCTTTTCCATCGTACAAAACATATCACAGCTTAAACGTCCAGATATATACTGTTCATACTTGAAATGTCGCAATTTTAGTCGACGATACGCGAAGTTAATACTAAAAGGAGAAAATGGGAAACTACTGAAAGTATTTATGTGTACTTTTACAACTTATGTAATTCTTTGCGACTACAACGATGGGTGGGGGGTAATAAAACACCTGTTTTCTCGCAGTTTTATGTGAATAGTGTCACATCCGCCGCATATCAGAGTTATGCTGAACGCAAACTGTTTTAATGTTAAATTCAAATAAAACTAGAGAGTGTCAACCACGTGTTTAACCACCACTATTTGTAAAACACATGTCGTATGCCATATATTCATGCTACAGGGTCCCTAACCACAATTTGTTTTTTTATACACCGAGTATATGTAGTTTGTTTCTGCAAGCATAAACACATGGGTCCCATAGTTATCAAGCCAAACTTCTTTTTAATGTGTAGTTAAAAAAAAGAATAAACGTCTTAAATTTACGAACATTTTCACCACAAATGTTTCAAATTAAACCTTCTTTTCAAGCGCTGAAGTGAAATGAAGCTAAATTGCCAAAACAGCCCGATTTAGTTGTTCATGGTTTCAGGCAATTCCCCTAGGTTTAGTAGATAAGTTTCTGTTTTTACATATGTGGGTCATGTTATGTAACAATTCTTAAAGTTTTAATGTGATTTGTCGACTTCTTGTTGGAGATGTCAGTGCGATATGGCATGCCTGTCACAATCATAATTCAGGAACATATCTTCGTTTTTACCGTAATTACCCTTAGTAAATGTTTTCTTTTTTTTAATTGGCACAAAGTGTCTAATATTCTAACATTTCACCAAATCTGATCAAGAGCAGCCGTTTAAGCGCCATATGCCCCCAAAAGCTAATCTATTGGAAGAAAAAAACCTTTTGGATTTTAACGTCTCAGGGGAATTCCCCTAGATTCATTACCTAAAATTTTGGTTTCTTCATATCTAAACCATGTTCTCTTACAAATGGCGAAGTCTCATTGCGATTCCATTATTCCTTCTGGTAGATGTCGGGGCGACATGCCATGCCTGTCAAGCGTTTGACGAAAAAAAGAAGAAAAAAAACGGACAAAAACAATATGTGTCCCAATTTTTCAAATGGGACCCATTATAAGAAAATGTGTAAGGTCAAATGTAGTTAAACGGTCGACATAGTTAAACGGTCGATTAGCCTAATGGTTAAGATAGATACATTTCTGTACATTAAAAAAACAGATTTATTGATAAGCCCACCATGGGTTCGAAACTGAGCAGAGTGAAAAATCTTCATGGTGGAGCATGCATTGGTATTTGACTGCAATTCTGCTGTACATATCTATTTATACGAGTGATGATAATTACACAACCAACTGTCCACTAGAATCGTTAATACAGCTGATATACCAACCGGAAGGAGCTACAATAATGACGCAACAAAGTAAGCATTGTGACAACCATACGTTCGTATATTTCGTGCTACGCTTGACTGCGTTAAATATGGATTATGTTTCGTACACAAGTAAATATACTTTAAATGTTACTGCCGGAAGAATAATTTAAACCTGCGACACACACATATATACGCGCACAGAGACACACACGCATGACACACATAAGCACACACACTCACGTACGCGCGTATGTGTGTGCTGCTTGCGTTAGAACGTTGCGGAAGTGACGTCATTATTCCTGTGATGCTTTGTTGACCAGTTTACAACAACATTTGCAACTATGATCAAACAATAGGCATCGAATTCTTCTATTGTTTACATTTTCTATATAGTATTTTGCTCGCTATTTCGTAAAGTTGTATATTCTAACATCGTAAGCTGCTATTATTTAATGCCAATTAGTGATATAAGTATATTAGGGGAAAGGATATTCAATTTGACCGATCCATTTGATTTAGTAGAAATTTAAACATTATTTGTCGTTTGATTAATTTAGCTGCGAGATAATTTTATGAAAATGGCCAAGATTTTTTAAGCCTTTATGAGAATAGAGAAGATGTTAAATGTATATGATTAGACAAGAAAGAAACATAATGCATTCGAAACTGGCAAAGCATAGACACGGGAAATTATTAGGAAGTAGTGGGTTAGAGCAAGCTAATGAGGTATTTGTTGAGACCAACTATGCCACTGCTGTGCTTTATGCTAGACAAACTAATTGAAATATAAATAAGTCAGAATATTAATTTAGAACAGCAAGAAAATTTATAAAATTAATTATAGCAAGAAAATTTATAAAACTTACTAGTTACACCTTTTATGGGTTATTCTGTGGTCGTAATGAATGAATAATTTAACAAACTAAACATATGCGCACTATTCGCTTCCAGTCAGTTTTATGCCAGGATAATTTTGATAATTTGTTCCCTAAGTTTGGGTAATTGAATGGAAATTCGGATAGGATATTAAAGTTTATCACCGTGAGTGTGAAAAACTAATGTGGTTATCACACGGGCAATCGTCAGATCACCTCGCACCAACCGTCAGGTTACCGGAGCTATTGCAGTGTGTTGTGTATGAACCACACGTTTCTTCAATTTAGTAAAACCCATTAATCCACTAGGTTCAGGCAATGTCCGTTAAGTACCTTGCCAAAGAAACAACCGACTAGCTAGCGATCAGTTTCGGAGCTATAACCCTCGGGCCGAAAGGCGACGCACTTAACCGTTAGACTAATCTGCTGTCAGACTGTAAGCATCATTGACTATATTTCTTCTCATACGGAGTATTTTTTTGGTAAGATTTTTTGAAATGAATAAAAATATATTCGATCATCTGTGGCCATGTGTCGCTCTCCTTTTACCTGGAAGTATAGTGGAAATTCATGAAACAATCAGTTGTTTTGTCTTTCAATTATGTTTTTATATCGTTTCAATTGATATTCCTCCGACCGATTGGCTTGCTGGATTTGTGCGTCGGTTTTCGGTAGAAAGGTTGCGGGTTCAAAACTTGTCCCAAGCTATGTGGTTGTGCTCTTAGGCAAGGCACTTAAAAGACATTTACTAAACCCAATAAAATGATGGGTTCTACCAATTTAAAGAAACGGCTCAATCATACACAACACACTGCAATAGCTCCGGTAACTCGATAGTGGGCGCGAGATGATCTGACGATTGCTCGTGTGGTAAAATCCATCACATTTCCTATATAGGTACCTGTATATTGTATAATACCCATAGTTTACCTTTATAGTGTATAATATCTACAGTTTTATTTGTAAAGTGTATGATACCTACAGTGTTACCTGTATAGTGTATAATACCCACATTTTTACCTGTATATTGTATAATACCCACAGTTTTAACTGTATAGTGTATAATATCTACAGTTTTACTTGTATAGGGTATACTACCCACAGTTTTACCTGTATAGTGTATAATATCCACAGTTTTACCTGTATAGTGTATAATATCCACAGTTTTACCTGTATAGTGTATAATATCTAGAGTTTTACCTGTATAGTATATAATACCCACAGTTTTACCTGTATAGTGTATAATATCTAGAGTTTTACCTGTATAGTATATAATACCCATAGTTTTACCTGTATAGTGTATAATATCTAGAGTTTTACCTGTATATAGTGTATAATATCTCTAGAGTTTTCCCTGTATAGTGTATAATATCCAGAGTTTTACCTGTATAGTGTATACTATCTACAGTTTTACCTCTATAGCGTATAATATCTAGAGTTTTATTTGTAAATTGTATGATATCCATAGTTTTACCTGTATAGTATACAATACCCACAGTTTTACCTTTATAGTGTATAATACCCATAGTTTTACCTGTATAGTGTATAACACCCACAGTTTTACCTGTATATTGTATAACACCCACAGTTTTACCTGTATTGTGTATAACACCACACTGGATAACACCACCACTCCATACACCCAAATGGGTAGTTTGGGGGGCAATTTCTCTCCTGGGTTGGATAAGCTGCCCGGCGGTGGGGGCGGTGGGGGGAAGTCTGAACCGGACGAATACAACCTCTGTAAGTGTAACGTCATAATGAGTATTATTGTTGTGCGCGATGTTTAGTTTTGTTTATTTCTTGCGTGTTTGTAACAATAATAAATGTCGTAGCGTGAACAAAATTTTGAAACAAACACGATAAAACGGAAAACTATTACTCGGCGATGAATAAAGTTGATGTCAAATAAACCAAACGTGGCCGGTAAACCGAAGTGTAAAATAATATAATGAAGTTACAATTTGCAAAAGTGTTAAATCAATGTAATCAAAATTATAACTTAAAAGTGATCGGTAATACAACGTCACGAGCTTGCTAGAAGCTTCCATTGTAAACCGCGGGATATAACGACAGTTATGACGATTCAGTTGTAAAACCCAACTAACATTGGTACGTTGTGCCTATATACCAGTCATTTGCAGAGTTAGTTTTTTATAACGCACTTTGCGTTTTTCTATTTAAACGTAAATTTCCTGAATTCTTTTTTTACCGAGCTCAGTTTCGAACCTATAATGGGCTGGTCACTCAGTCCGCTTTTTATATAGAATTTGTATATGAATCGGTCACGTTAACCATTTAGCCACACGAATGTTCATGAACTGAATTATCCAATATACCTCCAGACCTCGGGTTTATGATCCCCATTGGAGCTATCCTTGCCCTCTGTATCGTCTGCCTCTTCGTTGTAAGTTGGCAACTAATTTGCCCGAAATGCTCCAAGAAGTGCTGCCCGAAGAACTTTCTAGAAACTGGTCGATCATCCAACCGACCGTCGATGGTAAGTTTAAGTTCTAGAATGTCATGACCATATTTGGTGTTATGCTCTTACGTTAAATGATAAAAATGACAAGGTTTTAAAAGGGGAAGTGGTAAAACTACAGCAATTAAAACACGTCATCATTATACATACGGTTCAAAAACATAAGAAATAAAAGAAATGGCCGATAAACTTATCAAAAAAAACAATTAAAACGGTACATTTTGAAAATAATTAGATTCAAAGTTAAATTTTTTGGAGTATTACAAAAAAAAACAAGCAATAAGACTCGACCTGGTACTGATAGTGTGGTATAGTTATTACAGTAGCGCTTGGCGGGTTGGGGTTACAATAAGGCTTCCAAGCGCTTGATTCTAGCTCTCCAAGTAATTAAAGTGATCCAAGCGATCCAAGCAATTAAAGTGGTCCAAGCGATCCAAGCAATTAAAGTGGTCCAAGCGATCCAAGCAATTAAAAGGGTGTGTGTGTGTGGGGGGTGGATGTAAATGTAATTCCTGCGCCCTAAGGTATTGCACGGAGTAGTTTCAGCAACTGGTTATGGTGTCCATGTGGACATCTTACTTCCTCTGTCGTGCTATTAGTCTGTTGTCTTGGTTGGTCGGAAATATTACCGGTCATCGGACACTAAGCACATACCAATAGTAGTAATAACACGGACAAATAGTTGGCGTAATATCTAGTGTCCACGGGCTTTACCGGGGCTGTTGCAATATGGATTGTAATAACTTAAGTGTCTAATGCATTTATTGCTAAAATCGAGGCAGCGACTGTTAGATCGCTTTCTGGTGTGGGAGGAAGATATAAAAATCGACTATCTAGTCATGAACCCACCAGTATTTTATACAATCGTAATGCAGAATTAGGATAGTATGTTCATGTCTATTCCCGTGAATGGGAAACCATGGGGGTTAACATACGGGCGATCGTCAGTTTATCTCCCACACACCGTCGGGATTACGGAGCTATTGCAGTGTGTTGCACGTAAAATTCACACGTTCCGCTGGGTTCAGGCAATGTTTGTTAAGTGCCTAGCCCACAGACACAACCGAACAGCTCGCGATCAGTTTTGAATCTAAAACCCTTCGGCTGAATGCGACTCACTAACCAACCAAGCTAATCAGTCGCAATAAGAACTTTACAAAGTGCCTGTCACAGGCATCCGACCCATCAACCCCATGATCATCTAAACCTCATCCACAGATTCCACCCTCCCATGCACCAGGCAACAGCGCTCAACGAGATGGAAGGAGAACTTCTGTCACCTTGGTGAGATGTTATGTGTTGGTCGCCTTAACCATTCGGTCACACGACTGTGCTTGTGTTCGGGTATTCATGGCTGTGTCTCCTTGGTTTCAAGTCCAAGACAATTAATGGACAATATCTTAACCCAGTGGAATAATAGGTTTCGATTGTGTCCTTGGGCAAGGCACTTAACGGACATTGCCTGAACCCAGCGGAATAATGGGTTCTACCAAATTGAAGGAGCGTGTAAATCATATACAACACACTGCAATAAATATATATGGTAACCCGAGAGTTGACGCGAGGTGATCTGATGATTGCACTTGTAAGAACGTTCTATTGCATATTCACCGAGATAAAAAGTACTAATCTTATATCTATGTCTCGAGCTCAAGTCTAATATACCGATCTAAGAGTTAAAAATAATTAAAAAGTCCGATGGTCTTTCTCTGTGCTCATATAGCGGAAAGCTAGGAACACCAAGCAGCAATGTGTCCCAGTGCTAGCCAACCTGCTACACGGCAGATACATATGCAGTTTCGAAAACAAAAACGTTTCAAGTGACGAACCCATCATGGATTCCAAAAATATCTCGTTAAAAATCGACGTCCCCCCTTCTCGTCCATCGCGAACAAGGTCCAACATATTAGCAACCCCACTTCCTAGGTTCGAACATACAGCGATTGCCCGCCGAGTTACGAAGCCTTGACGGAACAACTCCCGCCTTCCTACCGTTCCGTCGTCATCATAGAGGAAGAGGCGCCCTCGGGTGATAGAAGCAGCAGGTCATCGGGGATCCGGACCTACGTGTACGACCCTGAGCGACGTATATCAATCGAGGTATGTGATGTCATAGACACGTTTCTTTTAATCTCGCGTACATGTCACGAAGGCCTTCAGTGGTAAGTTGGTGGTCGAAAGGATGTGGGTACGAAACTGATCGCCAGCTAGTCGGTTGTGTCCTTGGGCAAAGCACTTGACGGACATTGCCTGAACCCAGCGAATTAATGGGTTCTACCAAATTAAAGGAACATGTGAATCCTACACAACACACTGCAATAGCTCCGGTAACCCGACGGTGGGCGCGATGTGATGGGACGAATGCCCGTGTGTTAACCCCCTTGGTTTTCCCATTCACAGGGTATTAACCCAAATATCCTATCCTATCACAATTTGTAGAAAAATCCCTTATATGAATTGAACCCACCACTCTCAAACCCAACATTTCCGAACAACATTATTTCCTGCTGAAGATTGAAACTTTTGCATTGTTACGTCATTTCCAGGTGCACGACGAAGACACAATACGAGTCGTCGAAGAACTATTGTCACGTCGACGAACGTCATCATTACGTAGTAATAGCGAACCACCTGGTTATACGAACGTCATCAGACTTCCGGATAAATACCCTACCGTATCTCCTTCCAGTGACGTATGACTTGACGTCATCTGCATACGTGACGTCAGTTGCACTTCCAATCGGAAGTAGATATGAGTTGGAAGCTGTTTCCCGGTTTGAACTAATCCAAGGGTATAGCGCCCCAAGTGGTGCCTCCCCACCCAATGTTGTCGGTTGCGCCGGTCGCCCCCGTCGCCCCCGCCGTCCCCGTCGTTCCCGTCGCCCCCGTCGTTCACACTTCTCCTATCGCTTCCTTCTGTATTGTATTGTTTTTTCGTTTGTCATATACTTGAAGCCTTTGAACACTGTCGTGTTGTTGAATGTAGGATATTCATGTTTATCTCCATGAATGTGAAATACAATGGTCGTTAATACACAGGCAATCGCCAAATCACCTCGGTCTCACCGTTGGTTTAGCGAAGCTATTGTAATGTGTTGTCTATGACTTACACATTCCGTTAGTTTTAGTAGTACAAGATGTGTGGATCATATTTTGATTTGCAAAGATACAACTTTCCTTCCAGTTTATAGTTTAAGATTAAGAGCGAAGGAGAAGTCATATGATAGTAACATGTCCACTCCAGGGTTGGGAAACACAAGGAGTGTTATAACATGTGCATAAGGAAATGGTTGCATTATACTAGAGATTAGAAAAGAGAGGAGAGAAAAAGACGCGGTTTCAAAACTTTCTCACCAAAACCTACACACCAAGCGTAGCTCGGCGTACGGCAGCGCAGCGACCATAAAACAAACAAAGAAATATTCGCCCGGCGTACGCTCAGAAAGTGGAGCTGCGCTACGCCGAGGTTCGCTCGTGTAGCGTAGCGACAGTACTTTATAATATATTTCTATGGCATAACTGGTTGTCATAGATACAGTAAAGTCGTCTTCAGACGTTTTCAATGGAAGTTTTTCAAGTTAACATACAAACATTACACTATTTTTTACACAGGTACTTAATGTAGTTTAAGTATCTTTAAACTTACCCACAACAATCAAACAAAAACAAAATTGTATTGCTGCATGCAGCTTACTAGCGAGTAATCAACCTGTACATAAATTTAAGAATATTTAACCCATTTACCTATATAGGCCTGTGGACTATAGCCTTTAAACCTCATACACTGTATTGTAAACACATTTATGTAAACACATTTGTGATGAAAAATACCGGGCTGTTCGAAGAGATTATTTTTTGCGAAAGTACAAAAACACCATTGTTTGTACGATATGTCCCTATTTTCACAAAGAAATAAATTTAAAATCCAATCTACATTCAGTTGTTAACATACCTAATTTCTATTGTTTATTTAATCAGTAACTTGGTGTTGAAATTCCAAAACAAAAGTCAACGGTTAAGCTTTATGAAATAAAAAGTTTATGCTTAGTGATGTAATCAGGAGTGAACGCGGTTGCCCAAATGTGCTGTACGCAAACGTGTGTATTATTCTACGTAATGTAAACATGTGTAATAATTAAGATACCTATAGTGACGGTGGTAAAAATGTTTCATTTCATCCTGTGTTGTTAACAGCACATCGGTTCTTAAAACTTAATTTGGCTTCTCAATTCACATTTTGATCGTAACCAATATATATATTGGTTCACTACAAACGCTGTGCTTGGTGTAAACGGTCGTGCGCCGAGCTACGCCGAGTACGCTGCGCTCGCAAGTTTGATGTAAACGGGGCTTTAATCACTCGATGAACCGTTTTCTCCTACGCCCTCGAACTTAAACTGGATGAAGAGTTGTATATTTGTGAAAGAAACTATGATCCATCCTACTTATGCGTTTAATCCTTATTGTAATATTTTGTCCAAGTTAAGTCAGCATCTCCATCACACACAACACTCTACAATAGCTCTGGAAACCCGACAGTGGGCACGAGGTAATCTGACGATTGCCGTGTGTTAACCCCCCTTGGTTTTCCCATTCACCGGGATAAACATGAATATCCTATCCTCGCCTACCCACACGTAGCTGGCACTTTTTAGTTAACTTTGTAATTTAATCACAACTTAAGACATAAAAGTATTAAAAGTATTGTTACAAACATAATGTGTAACCTAGATGAGTATATAGGCTAGGAATCGCTATTAGGGTTTAAGCTTCGCCACATTGCTCCAACTCCACCCAGGCAGCAGATAGGCCATGTACAAGGGTCCGACTCCCCCTGACTGTGTTAAAAATAAATATTAGAAGTAAACCGCTATAGATAGAACTCATGAGACGAAACGAGGCAGTAAATAGATAGGCGCGTTCTTAAATTCACAATTGCCCGATCTATAATCAGGGGCAAACCATGACGTCGCTCCTACAACATCAAACGATGTGAACTTACGATATACATATGTTACATTCGGGTTAGTGGAGGTATTTCAGTGTGCTTGTGTGACTGAGACATTCTTTAATTTAAAAGAACCCAGCCAGCGACCAGTTTCCACGCGGCAAACTTTTCCTACAACAATCATGGACATTTTAGTTTGACTAAAATGTGACTTAATCGACATTAAAACCTATTCCGGGGATATGGCCAGGGCTCAGAAGCTGGCTTCAACGTTATTTAATTGACGGTTGCGCGCTAAGATTGAAATATGCTTCTCCAAACAACCAAGTAAAGCAACTGTCTAGCTTCAACTTATCTGACTCTCCAAACGAAGCATCGAAACAGAACGTACAGGTAACACACTTGTATCTGGTTTAAAAGTAATCACTGAAACACTGCCTTTCTCTAATACTCTTGGTTTCCACATCTAATTCATATTTTATCATATTGTTTGTTAACGTTATTTCAAGTTACAATGGTATATGTTGTTGAGTTTGTTATTTAGTTACCCTTTAAGGCAGCGATTCTCAAACTGTGCCGACATGCATTTTGGAAATTTGAAAAATAATCCATTCTAGATACAGCACATGTATATGCAACAGACAAGATTGTGAGACCTTATTGCTCACTAATTATTGGTAACTGATTATGTGGTTGCACTCGTTTTGTGATGTAATAAGGTTAATTGTCACGTTGAATCGGATTGTTATGTAATAATGTATTCATTAACAAGACGTTCACCTTCCACCATGTTGACTTGCGCGCTTAGTTAGGCTAAACTGCAAAGCAAGTGTGTTCGGTATGCATATTTATTCAGGACTCATTGACACAGCAATAAATTTAAAATATCTAATAGTTAAACATGGAGAAGTATTTAAATATAGCTTTGTCATCCAAACAGATTAAGCCAGCTTAGCAAAGGTGTAATAAGCGTAAATATTAAGAAGAATAGGCACAAACTGTCCGGTCGGTTTAAGTCTGGCGCTTTAGTGCGCTTGGGCAAAGCACTTCGGACATTGCCTGAACCCAGCAGATTAATGGGTTCTACCAAATTAAAGGAACGTGTCTATCATATACAACACACTGCAATAGCCCGGCAACCCGACGGTGGGCGCGAGATGATCTGACGATTGCCCGTGTGGTAACCCCCTTGGTTTTCCCATTAACGGGGATAAACATGTACAGTATATCCTATCTATACGCTCACTAGATCTATTGTAGTATAAATTTGTTTAAAGCCAACTTTAATTTTTGAACGTGCTTTTTAACAGATTCAAATGCGATTTGTCAATTAAACTAACATGTATCTAACACAGGTAACAATTTTCGCTTAGGTTTGTTATATTTATTAAATAATATACTTTTTTGCTAAATGACGTGTTTTAACCACTATTAGTTTTGCCGTCTGTTCCTGTTAGTGATTTGTTTCGTTTGCCACTTTTTAATACTGGGACAAAAAATGAATAATTTAAAACTAAACTAACTACTGTAAATTTAATTGTTTTAAGACAATTGCTTTGTTATTGTTCACAAGCACTGTTCATTAACGGGTTTGAACAGTAGCTGATATACATTCTACACAAGTGTTTTGGTCATGATTGTATGCAATATCTTGTTACACATCTGATTGAAATAAATATTATGATGAAATTGTTTAAAATAGTTTATACAGTGGAATCCCGCTTGGAGACCACCCCGATAACACGACCACCTCATTAACAGGACCACTTTAGTGCGGTCCCAAATAATTTACTATGGTAATGCATTGCATTCTGTTTCAATAACGCGACCACCCCGGTTTCCAGACCAGGACCGCCATATTTTGGTCCAAAACTTCAAATTTGACTCCGCTTAAGTGACCACATGTGCTAAAAAATTTGCCTTTGTCACCAAAATAACAAGGTAAAATTTATTTTATGATAAAAACAATAAGTATAAATGAGCGCACACACAAAAAAATGTGGCAAACAGAACTGAATCCTACAAGATAAACTTTAGTATTGACTTCATTCTGCAGTATCTGATAAAAATAATGGCATTTGGTGGAAATTTAGTAAAAATACAGACGTTTAAACTGCATATGACGACAACTTGCTGCAAATCAAAATTCACTAACACGACCACCCCGCTAACGCGACCGCTTGATCACGGTCCCATAGGTGGTCAGGTAAGCGGGGTTCTACTGTATAATAAATATATGTTTAACTCTTTCCGTCCCAACTCGCCATATATGGCGAGTTGGTGGGAAAACATGGTATCCCGCCTGTACATAAATGGATGCAAATCTAAAAAACGATTTCTCCACAATGCGTAATGGTAGAGACCTCAGCTATGGCTCATTCGATCAAGGAAACCCTATATTTTATTCTCTGTAATTTTCGTGGAGAAATATTAAAAATGCGAGGAGTGATAGCCTTTCTTTTTCAAGGCTTCGCCTCTTATTTCTATCGATTTTACACGAATTTACAAGTGACTAACTCAGCCAATAGGAGTCGCGTTAACTTGCGGAGAAGCTCTTTTTGTCAAGCAAGTCTTTCTTTACATTCTCTGTGAATTTCGTGCCGTTGAGAAAAAAAAGGGAGAGCGTTGGTGACGTTTTCGCAGCAGGCGTTTATGCTCGTGTTCACCAAAGCATGAATCCAGCTGGTCCTGCTGAGCGCACGATAAAGAAAAAGGCG
>CH000529.1:3356-14077 GCA_000149265.1 Ciona savignyi | reverse complement strand
CTCTAGTTTGTGACATTGACATTCCATAATTTTAGTCTAAAGTTTATACAAAAATTGGTAAATGCTTTGTAATGAAACATAAGTACATCGTTTATGCAACAGACTCGTATGAAGTTCATGCACCATTGTGATAACAAACATAGGCGTAAAGTTCTCCAAATTGTAGGCCGTGCAGGGATTCGAAACCCGTTCGCGCGTGAGCGCGAAAAAATTTTTCAGGAATTCTTTCCTACGTAGACGGCAGCATATTCAAACTATCTACCTCTTAGTAAGTTTTAATGCGCACAGCGGCAGTTCAACTAACTTAGTAATTACATAAAACACTTAACAACGCTTTCGTTCGTCAAACAACGCTTTCGTTCGTCAAATAAATTCCCCCATTAGCTCACGTCAGACCACCGAACCTGGTGTCGGCATCCGACCTTTGATCGGGGATCGGCCGACCTACCCAATCCTATAAAAATTCCTTAGCTTCCGGTTAGGGTATAATCGTCCGGTTTGCGGCCTGTATTTGTTATTAACAAATACAGTTTGGTCACAGAAATGGTATGATAATTTGGAGATGAGGGTTATAGCTGGATATTTGCAACCGCACATGGAAGCTCTGGATGAACTTCGGTTAGAGCATTGTGGAGAGCTGATGGTAGATTTGAGCCAAGCTATCAATGAGCGACAGAACAAGGTAAATATATCAACTTTATGTTGACGTGTAAAATATCCAGTCATTATAGTAAATTTGTAGTTTACCTCATGCCTCAGTTTATTGTTAAATGTTTAGTTTAGTTCATTCATTTTTTGCCCCAGTATTTAAAAATGGCAAGCGAATAAAACAACGACACAGGAAAATTGCATAACACTAATGCATTTGATTTGATACTTATTTATAAGTGTGAAAAGGAGCACTACAGTAGTGCACCATAAATAACAAAAAAGAACAAAACAGTTAAATTGTTAAAATAAATAAATAATAAATTAGAAAAATAATTAAATAGATAAATAGATTTAGCGAGCCAAAAAGGATGGCTAGCAAATGAAAAATACTAAAGATTGTAGCAAGGATCCGACTATATAGCAGATTGGTTGTGACATATTAGTTTATTAGGGATTTATTTTGGCAAGGAGGAAATAAATTTTTTATCTTAAATTTTAGTAAAACTAGGGAAGCGGATGAGGGTCTTCCAAGCGGTGTTGTTTCACAGC
Source organism: Ciona savignyi (assembly GCA_000149265.1). Lineage (NCBI taxonomy): Eukaryota > Metazoa > Chordata > Ascidiacea > Phlebobranchia > Cionidae > Ciona > Ciona savignyi. Next base: position 12,877 of record CH000529.1, on the reverse strand, counting down.
TTTGGTGAACTTTTTTAACGATCTAATCTCACAAATGATATTCAGTAATTGTTGCCAAAACTTTGGGCCTATGTATTTAAGGCAGCGGTTCCCAAACTGGGCGACGCGGCGCCCTGGGGAGCCGCGAGACTTTGCCAGGGGCGCCGCGAAAGCATGCGGAAGTTGATGCATTTATTGTTTTTTTTTCACAAAAAAACAGTACATGTGTTACACCGGTAAAACGTTAATTGGAGATGTTGGAGCCTGGTGTGCAACCCTATACACTGGCATACAGCATTCGTTTTAAATGTAAAATCCATTGTTCGGTATTATCTGCCACTATTTGCTCACTAACATGGCATTGTTTTCGAATAATGGTTTGTCAAATACCTGCTTTGCATTAATTGACTGTTCGTCACTTTAGTAGTTTAGTGAATAGATTTAAAAAGTTTGATTGGTTTTATCCAAATGCATGCTATAGTCTGGATATACAATACATGCAGTTTGAAAATTTTGGCTTTATGAGGGAGCCGCAAGGTTTAATAAGTTTACAAAAGGCGCCGCCAACAAAAAAAGTTTGGGAACCGCTGATTTAAGGGATTGTTAGGATAGGGACTTGTTACCAGAAGGAATTAAAAATTGGGAATTGCTTCTTGTTTTCGTAGTAGTTTTAGGTTAGTTCATTATGCAATTATGCATTATGCACAATTATGGCAGTGATTAGATGCTATTCAATAATTTTATACTCCTAACATTCTATATAAACAATAAGCTAATATATATTTGCGTAAAAATATTTTTTGAAATTATTAATGTGAACAACCATTAACAATTCCACTTAAAATTACCGCGACCAGGTAAGGCAAATCAATTTGTGCAAAATCCAATAATTTTCTTTTTCCATCCACGGGAATACAACCTGAATTTCCCATCTTAAAATCTTAAGATGTATATTTACCTCATGAGAAATTCTTGTTCTATACAGATGAAACTTGGAATGGTTGGTGATACATTTAATAGTTATGAACAGCTTCCTGATGAAGTTGTCCAATGTCTGTCAAGTTGCCTCGGCAAAATATCGGAACTGGATTTGGGGAATTACGAACTTTCACCAAACAGTCGCCTTATCATGAAAGATGCGATCAAACAACTCCTTTCTCCCCAGGTAAGCCTCAGTTTCATGAGATGTTTGTTTATTTGTTGTTATTAGTTTTATTACAACTTACCTGCTGTCAATCAAAATTTTACAGTTGTTGCCAAATTAATGAAGTTATAAAAAAATGTAAAGAAGAATGGCAAATAATGTGCATTGTGTTCTATTGCATCATAATTGTTAAATAATGATGCTCTTGTTACATAAAAAAAACATTGAATTAATCATATATTCGGCCGCAAATTTTAAATCTGTGTCTGAACTACTGTTGCTCAAGCCACCATCGGTTGCAATGATGATCGCATTTAAACTGTTATTTTGGTGGGAAATATGTGACAATATGTCAAATTGATAGGAATTACTTGCAGGATTTCATCTTGAAAGGAAAATACATCTCTGACCTCGTGAATTAGTTCGACAAATTTAAAAAGAGCAAATTAAAGCTACAACTTTCTTAAAAATATTCATAATCACCAACCAAACTACCTTTCCACAAAATATATATGATGGGGTAGAACCAATACAGTTTCGAATTGTATGGCTGTGGCTGCATTTGGCTACATGATGCCAAACTAATATAAGAGATCACTTAAAATATTAGTACAATATATGACATTTTTACACCCACCATTATTTCTATGTATCGTACCCACCATTATTCCAAATTATCGTACCCACCATTATTCCAATGTATTGTACCCACCATTATTCCAATGCATAGAACCCACCATTATTCCAATGCATCGTACCCACCATTATTCCAATGTAGTGTACCCACCATTATTCCAATACGTCGTACCCACCATTATTCCAATGCATCGAACCTACCATTATTCCAATGTAGTGTACCCACCATTATTCCAATGCATCGTACTCCACCATTATTCCAATGCATTGTACCCACCATTATTCCAATGCATCGTACCCACCATTATTCCAATGCATCGTACCCACCATTATTCCAATGCATCGAACCTACCATTATTCCAATGTAGTGTACCCACCATTATTCCAATACGTCGTACCCACCATTATTCCAATGCATCGAACCCACCATTATTCCAATGTAGTGTACCCACCATTATTCCAATACGTCGTACCCACCATTATTCCAATGTAGTGTACCCACCATTATTCCAATGCATCGTACCCACCATTATTCCAATGCATCGTACCCACCATTATTTCAATGCATAGTACCCACTATTATTTCAATGCATAGTACCCACTATTATTCCAATACGTCGTACCCACCATTATTCCAATGCTTCGTACCCACCATTATTTCAATGCATAGTACCCACTATTATTCCAATACGTCGTACCCACCATTATTCCAATGCATCGTACCCACCATTATTCCAATGCATCGAACCCACCATTATTCCAATGCATCGTACCCACCATTATTCCAATGCATCGTACCACCCATTATTCCAATGCATCGTACCCACCATTATTCCAATGCATCGTACCCACCATTATTCCAATGCATCGTACCCACTATTATTCCAATGCATCGTACCCACCATTATTCCAATGTATCGTACCCACTATTATTCCAATGCATCGTACCCACTATTATTCCAATGCATTGTATTCACCATTATTCCAATGTAGTGTACCCATCATTATTCCAATGAATCGTACCCACCATTATTCCAATGCATCTTACCCACCATTATTCCAATGCATCGTACCCACTATTATTCCAATGCATCGTACCCACCATTATTCCAATGTAGTGTACCCACTATTATTCCAATGCATCGTACCCACAATTATTGTAATGCATCGTACCCACCATTATTCCAATGCATCGTACCCACTATTATTCCAATGCATTGTATTCACCATTATTCCAATGTAGTGTACCCATCATTATTCCAATGAATCGTACCCACCATTATTCCAATGCATCGTACCCACCATTATTCCAATGCATCGTACCCACCATTATTCCAATGCATCGTACCCAACATTATTCCAATGCATCGTACCCACCATTATTCCAATGCATTGTACCCACCATTATTCCAATGCATCGTACCCACCATTATTCCAATGCATCGAACCTACCATTATTCCAATGTAGTGTACCCACCATTATTCCAATGCTTCGTACCCACCATTATTCCAATGCATCGTACCCACTATTATTCCAATGCATCGTACCCACCATTATTCCAATGCATCGAACCTACCATTATTCCAATGTAGTGTACCCACCATTATTCCAATGCTTCGTACCCACCATTATTCCAATGCATCGTACCCACTATTATTCCAATGCATCGTACCCACCATTATTCCAATGCTTCGTAGGCTACCCACCATTATTCCAATGCATCGTACCTACGCTGGGTTTAGACAATGTACGTTAAAGGCCTTATCCAAGGACACAACCGACTAGCTAGCGACCAGTTTCGCACCTGCAACCTTTCGATTGAAAGGCGACGCACTTAACCGTTAGACCAACCGGCCGGACCATTGCGCCGTTTACTATAAATTCAGTAAATGCTGGGACTTGCACACATTCTACAGCGTAGATTTTCCTGACATTCAGGAATAAAAGATTTGTTTGAAATTGGAATGCTCGCATCGCCAGCCATCATACCGTTGGTTCTGTAACATAAACGACACTGGTGTTTCTGTATGAAACCTAAACCCAAAATAAATTTGTGTGCGATATTCACGGACACGTTAACTTTAAAGGAAACATTTAATCCGCCGATAGTGAGCATAGTATATATAGTTCCCAATACTCCCACCGGTTTATCGTTGGCGCCAACAAACCGGATATTTCAAGACAATTCCAACAGTAGTTCTTGCGTACCAGAGTGATTGTCGAGCCAGTATCAACCAAAGCGCTGATTGTAACATCATTCACGAGGATATTAGCAAACCTATGAAACTCAATCGGTTTAGTACAACCTACTTTTTAAAGCTTAGCTTGGACTTCAATTCTGCTTACAGTGTTTTGATTATTCTCTACTCCAGCGCTCCTTCGATCGCAAAAGTTTTACTCTTGGCGGGCTTACGTACCTTTCCGTTTATCCTGTCAACTTGTCACTGGACATTAGGACAGAATCGCCTATTATATTCACATTGTGCACAACTAAAACACTCACGGTCGACAAAGGTTAAGCCGTATTCTCTTGGTCGATTTAATATCGGCTTGTATTGCTGCCTTGCCCGCGATGACCAAATTCAACGAAGGTGCCTTGTAGGCCTTCGATGCTCGTTTTTATTGCCTGTATCCCGTGTACTATTTCGATTTGGTGTGCGACACTTTCTATCGATCCTTCCGATTTCGATGTGGAGCTAAATGGAGGTGAAATAGGAGCTACCTCCAGTGAATGCGATGTTGTAGCTTGCAACATTAGCTGAGCAGCTTCCCAGAAATCACGGGAAAAATATTTTTACTCGGGATTGTTTTTGCTAACTCACGGTCGCGTATGCCGTTTATTAACACCATATATGTCACTTCAATACGGATATGTGCTTACTCATCTTTAGAATACGCCCCCGATCATCTAGGTGTTTTACGGTGAATACAAACTGTCGGTTACTTTCATGCGGCATTTGTTGACGCCTCATTAGCTCCGCTCATAAAGACTCACGTTGTGTGTTTCCACCAATTAAGCACAGAGCACATTCGATCAAAGTCTTCTATGGTAAATCATCAATACAAGTATATTTTGCATGAATTTGCCTTTGATTTCCTTGGGTATCGACGTAAGAAATATTTGACGCTTAACCGACAATCGATAAACCGTGTGTGCGTGTGGAGACGGCTAGAACGCCTGAAGGGGTGTAACTTAAGTACACAGTGGCCATAGATAAGTGCAAAGTAAAGATAAAAGTGCAAAGTAAAACAAGTGAAAACGTCTAATTAACTGATATGAATAGTAAAACAATAAAAGAAAAAGAAAAACATTAAAACTGAAAACTCCTACTGCAACCAATCCATAACACCCGCCCAACTATATTCAACCTTCTCCTGGAGGTTACAAATTTCATCGTGGAAATCAATAAGTTACATATCGATCCACCATATATATCAGTATAAGTCAGGCACGATCATTGCATAAGGAAGTAAATTTAGGTTTACTCTGTAGCAATTTTGACTTTATATTTGCAAAAACTGCGATTATTTTATTTAATCGACGTCAACTGTGTTCGTTCTGTTCAACCTTATGACGTCATTGACACTTATCACCGGCAGTTGTTTCCCATCTACGTCATCATTATTTGTTTTATAAAGCGTTGTGCGATTACATATACACAGATACAGAGACATACAACTTAATAAAGAATACGAGTACCAGTTTTTCGTTTTTTTTCTATTTCGTGGAGGTTCCGCTGCCAGTCGAGTTTAGTTTCACTCCATGTGTGTACGTATGGAGTCGGAACGGAGATTTATGTACTAGATATAGACGGCAGCGGAACCTGCGACCTGGTCCCGGCCAAATTAGCGTTAAAAAAACCGCTGGACCCACAATTGGTGAATACCCGAGGTGATCTGAACCTGCAACCTTCCGATGAAAAAAAAATCAGCTGAAGCAAGATTGTGACCAAGTTCGCCGCAGAATTCCTTCTGTTGTCAAAACCAAAGTCAATGCCTCCATTTTGTAAGAGATCACAATTAAGCTGAAACCTGTCCGACAAGAAACGCCCAAGAACTAGCCACAATAATTATTATCCAGTTGGCTCTATAGTTTTGGGACAAAACGTAAAATACCACAACAACTTAAAGATATGACTGACGCTGATCTACTGCAAACATTTGATGAACACTGCGATACGGATGATTACAACAATAAAGAAAGGTTAGTGGTTTGTGCACCCTAGGCGATTTAACCCAAGTATTATTCCGCCCCTTTGTTTGCTGAATACTGCTTTATTTGTGTGTTATACTACGAGTCTAAAGGCAAAAACTGGCCTTGTCTATCGCCCAGAGTGGCGCGGTTTTATATATTATTACGCGTGTTGGAATTTGCCACGCTTCCCTGGTTCACCCTTCACTTAAATACAAGAGCTGGCTCTCTTGTATAACCATTTTCATCTTGAATGGATAAATGAAAATGGAAATCAGTCTTACTACTCTTCAAAGCAGGCAATGCCAAATACACGAGTAACCTACACAGTCCTTGGTCACACTCTTATCACTGAAGATCGGCATTGTCAGAACGTTTTTTATACCTTTTGTATTCTCTTTTCTGGAATAATACTTGGTTTAACATTCAGCCTACAGCATAGCCATTAACCATGTTTGTCCTTGCTTAAATATGTTCATATTATTGCTTTTAGGGGTACCGATTCCGACGCGTGTTCAATTCCGTGTGGGTATTTCTAAATAACGCATAAAAACATAACCTTCCCATTTAAACAGTTTGAGTAATATTGCTCAAAACATTTTTCTTTAAATTTTTTTGTATCTAGTTTAACTTTTAGGTAAAACATCCCTTTTTGGGTTCTGGGGAGTTAAAATTGTTACACGAGTTGCTGTGAGAATATAACTAGCAGAAGCCATCTTTGTTTTCGAGTTTTCCAGTCATTTTCGATTTTTCAGCGATATATGTGAACATATGTGTATATATGGTTTTTGCTTAGTACTATTGATATTTTTCATTTTTCGCCTTTGTTTACTTTGTTTTTTTAGTTATTATTTGATATTCGGAAGAAATATGGCAACTTCGCGATAGTTTACAACCGGTCAGGCTGCCAGCATGATCGAGGCCAACAGTGATTGTGGTGATGAAATGCCATATTTGTCAGTTTTATGTGACGTCATCACGCTTAGTTGACGTCATCAAAAAATAAAAGAGGTAACTTTGTAGAAAATTTCATTTTGAACAACTTTGTAATACATTACTATCTTCTACAACTACCAGTAACGAGTAATTAGAGTATAAATTACTAATTATGACCAAAAACTGCAAAAGTTCCGTCGTCGTCAAAGGGTTAAAACCTTCTGTTAAGTACAGAAGTCCAAGGATCACAATACAACATTAGGTTCCGTAAACTACAGAACTTTAACGTATTCACTTGCAAACAAGGTACCGTCACCTACAGTACTAACATGAAAAGTAAATTGCAAACGAGGACTGGCCACGTATCGCATGCATCACGTACCCAATCATGCGGTTCAACTGGCGATGCTTGCGATGACGTAAAAATAAAACTGGGGACAAACAGCTTCTATGGTAAAAATCCACATTTCAAATGACCACATCCAGTTTTTCCAACTCTGAGCAAGTCCTGCTGGATCCCCGTCCGCGTTAAACGGTTCCATTTGTAAAGCAGCTGAGGAATCTAGGATTTTCCGCCATCTTGACTTTTGTTTGTTAAAAAACTAGAAATTCAGATTTTAAAATCGTATTTCCGAAGCTTCGGTACTTTCTTAAACTTAATAAATATCGATTTCAACAGGTGTTGTGCCTCAAGGTGCATATGTAATTGGTATATATATATATTGCGATGTGTTTCATAAATAAAAACACACAACCAACAGAAGAACCTAACGTACCTAATATGCCCAATAAATCAACACATTGCGATCCACAATATATATGTATAATAAGTATATGTCAGTCACCGATCATTGCATTAGAAAGAAAAGCTTAAAGTTTACTTCGGGCAAAGCGACGAGCAGCCAAATGCACCTGCTCCTAACATACAAACCAGGAAGAATTATTTACCTTACATGAATACTAACTGGCATGCTAATATTTTGTAACAAATATAACTCTAAATGGCTGTACACACATATAGCGTTTCGCGTCAAAACCTCGCGTCTGCCATGAAACTCCTTGCGTTAAGTCATGCACACACTTGCGCCAGACAAACGCAAGTCAATAGAAGTGGCTTGCAACGTTTGACTGTTTATTGAAAGGCTTTACCCTCAGTGGTGCACCGTTGGCGTTATAGATGAACGCTCTGTGCTGCTGCGTGTGGCTCGAATATATGCTGACTCCGATATCCGACTTCCAAAGATCGAGTCCACGCTGGTTGAAAGTTGGTTAGTTTATTGTCAAACGTTGTCAATTCGAACACACGAATAAATCAATGCACTTTACTCGGGAATCGATTCGCGGGACCGACTGGCGTCGGAATAACTGCGCGATGCGATTAATAGACAGTTCGTTTTCCTTTGCTGCTTGTCAACTAATTCTTTCTGTGTCGACTCTGCGACGATGCCGTCTAGGCCGGGAACTCAGACGCTCCCGGCCGCAAATTCGAGTTGGTTAGCCGGCTGAACTGGCGCGTTGTTCCCCTCCCTGCTGGCCCCTGCAGTGAGTTTTCTCACCTTAAGTGAAGTCTGGTCAAAAACTCGACAACGCCCGATTTTCTCGTCGCACATGAACAGGTCCGGCAACTCGTGACGAATACGTCATAATCAGATGACCAACCGAACATTCTTCTATTACGTCATACATTGAGGCGTTCCCAGGATGATTCTGCGGTTTTCAAGTGGATGACGTCATCTTATAGCAGATGTTTGAATTGTTGTGAATACATGGCGAACCGATGCATGGCTCAATAGCGTCAAACTTCAGAGTTGAAAATGTTTTTACTTTAGCGCAAGACTAGGAAAATGAAAGAGACACTGTTTTAAGTTGATTATTTCAATAAAAATCAAGGCTGACCAGAGAATAAGTAACTAAGGAACATTTAAGTACAGCATTATTACGTATTGTTTATAAAATGTAGCATGTTTCCATTGGACAAGGCAGTTAGCGCACATTGCTTGAACCAAGTAAGGGTACCATTAATTTAATAGGTTTAACAAGTGTACTGGTAGAGTGGTAACAACACAGGGATACTTATGGTAAACTGGCTGTCGGGCTATTTAGTGTCATATCCCCAACCTAAAGTGGACAAGGATATACTTTCTATCCTACAACGGCATATATTGATGTATTGTTTGTTACCGAAACATTAAGACTGCCTCTTATTTGCAGGACTGTTGGTAACATTCAACAGCAAGAGCAACCTGCTACATTAGAGAAACAGACTCACCAATGAAAAGTTTGAGTTTTTTTATACTGTGGGCCGTAGCGTATTTTCAACTTATAATTCAACATTCCGTTCTACAGAGTTTATTTTATTGAAGCACATCAACCCGGTTTTAACTGATGCTGCTACATACACCGGACTAAATACCCCAACAGAACCATCCATCACGGCAACAACACATTCAGAGTCACCGTCCCCTGCTGAATCGCTACGGTCTGCACAACAACAACAGCATAAAAAAGAAAACGGGATTCGGGTATATGTCCAGATGTGACAATAAAGTGAAGAGATTGGTCATTTTATTTTGCTTAATTCCTTTTCTACTCGTGAATACAATCGTTATAATGGCAAGTAAACAAAACCACGT
>CH000530.1:33559-62409 GCA_000149265.1 Ciona savignyi | reverse complement strand
TGTTGTTTGTTGCGCTGGTCCTGATGCGTTTCAGTACCCCTCTTCCACACCACCACCCCACCTGTGTCTGCAGAAAGTCTCTTCATCAATATGCCATCAGCTTGTGGCACAAAAGCATGGTGACTGCGTGTTCCAGGTATGGTGTTTTTTGAGGAAAACCTCTCTTGTTGCGGTTGTGTATGATGAGCAATCTGTTCCTCAGAGACAAAGGAAAATGAGATGCCAGATTGCCAGGTATGTTTTGTGAGCCCCATGCAAACAGGTCTTTATCCCCTGCCTCCACATCCACATCAGACATCTCCCCTTCTTCATTTGCTCTAAAATCTTTTGACACCTTAGCACACGATGGACACATCTTTTGCCCAGGCTTGAAATTCTTTTTTGTCTTTTCTGATAATTTACTTGCTGCTTCAATAGTCAATGGTCTTAAGGATTTTCTTGGAAGTTTTCCGGTATGAAAGCCGAATGGATTACAACAAACTGTTTGCAATTTAGTATATCTTTCTAAGAACATCTTCTTGTGATGCAAACATATTGAAAGAGTGTCTACATCTTCTAACTCTGTTCTTAATTTCAAAAGCTCCACCTGCTCTTTACCCAAATCTGTTACAGCTAGAATACCTTTCTTGCCATTAGTAAAGTTAGTGTTGTGGCCATCATTCTCCTGTAGATTTTTTTGTAGATTTTTTCCGATACTGCATGGATCCATATCTTATTTTAATTTGCAAAATCTGTCTCAACTGTCTAAATGTCATCCTATTATATAACTAAATAAAACAATACACTCTGCTGGATAACAATTGTAATTGTTTGCTACAATGCAACATTTCTTTAACAGACTGAAGTCATCTTTATGTATAAACAATTACTCTGTTGGATAACATTGTTTGGGAGAATAAGAACTGTTACATTTCTTAAATTGTGTGAAAAATATCTTATTGAATAATTGAATAAAGAATAACTCTGCTGGTCACTGAAAAACTCTGCTGGTCACTGAAAAACTCTGCTGGTCACTGAAAAACTCTGCTGGTCACTGAATAACTCTGCTGGACACTAAATAACTCTGCTTGTCATCGATCACTACAAGGTTGCCCCAGAAAGACACAAGCAGTAAAAAATCATTGGCATTGCTACTTTGTTTAACAACCAAGACAAAAAAATGGCCAACTTTCATAAATAAACAACAAGAAGGCTGGGTGGGTCGGTCGTATTGGAGATATACAATATAACCAGAACATCAATTCATTTTTACAGGGGATGTAAAACCTGCATCTTGCAACTGTGATATTTTAAATGATGTCTCAAGTACTTAAAAATGATTAAATTTTGTCTAAATTGAATTGTACACATTGGTGTTTAACACTCCTATAAGTCGATATTTGTTGTAATCTGCGAAATACAGCAAATTTACACCATGTAAATGATCACTGTTTGTTTTTATGTTATTGTCAAGACACATTGATAAAACTTACAACACAGGGAGGAGTAGTCTTTACCTTTCCAATGAAACCATTTAGAGCTTCTAACGACAATCCCTTTTAAAGTTATTAACCCATTAATGATGGTCACGCATGGACGATTTCGAAATTATGATTACGTTCCCCCCCACTCTGTGGCCCACATGTAGCCCCATTAATAAAAAAAAACATTTCTCAGGAAAGCCAAAAGGATATATAAGATATGTACAAAGTTTCATAATGCAACCATAAGGAATAAAAAAGTTTGACTCACCCGAAGATATTTGGTTGATATTTCATTGCGGTCATGCTTCGCCGCACACAAAAAATAGGTTATGTTTAAACAACCATAACTCGGTCAATTCTCAACGAAAATTAAAAACAAAAGGATTTTCCATTGCCAGGAAGAAATTTGCTATTTTACTTTATAATATGAGCTTATTTAAAATTTTTGGGTTGGAAAATGTTCTAATTTTGGCTCATTTGAAATGGAATGACCCTCTTGATAATTGTTATTGTTTTAAGGAACTGTTATGATTTTATTGTATACTCCGTACTTTCTTGTGTACTCCACGCTTTGTGTAAATTATATGAATACTGAATAGTGCCTAATGTTCTTTTCATACCATCATCATTGTTCACTTCTTCTTTCGGGATTATCGATTTCAAATTTTTACTCAATCTGCGACCTCTTCCACCACTTTTTCGCTTCGGTTTCGCTCCATTTGAACTCGATATCAACTCACTCCCATCACTGGCATGAGCAGCTATCAAAGTGCCCTGACTGGTGACCAGATATGTGAACACAGGTTGATTGTTTGTCTTCGACGTATCCTCTCCAGCTTGGTTGATGCTCTGAGGAGCAAGTCCGGCCGCCATCATCTCGCGAGTCTTCTGCACCTCTGATGCCGGCACGAGTTGGATGGTACCTGCTGCCTGCCCAGGTATCACCTGCACAGTGGCTGCAGCTGCGTTCTGAGATGCAGCGACAGCAGCGGCTGTGTGGAGCAAGTTGCTCATCATGGAGGGGTTGACTCCCTGTGGGGCAGCCACTGTTGCTGTGTTCGTCTGTTGTGGTTCAACCGTCGTGGAACTTCCATCGATCTGGTAATCATCTTGGTCCAGATAGTCACTTTTAATATCCCCTTGTTCCACAACAATCTGGACTGGTCCATTGGTGCTATCACTCCCGAGGTTGGAGAGGTCCCCAAGTATCCCGGAGGATGAATTCTCCACGTCGTCGCTCGACTTCGCTTCGTCCTGCACCACAACCTCCTCTGTGAAGGTGGTGGCGTGCGCGGCTGCGTCCACAAGTTCCATCATTTCCCGCTCATGGTCGACAACAGCTGCATTCTCGCTCTGATCGACTGAAAGTATAAACCCTTCTCCTTGTGATGGAACTTTCGCCGCAGATTCAGAGTCTTGCTTGAACACCTTAATAGGTATCGGTGCTTGGACATCCCCAGCACTTCGCTTAATGCACATTTCCTCACTTATTGGAACAGACGCAGAGTTTGCGCCACTTTCCATAACAATCTGACCAGTTGCATCATCAACAACTTTTATGTTGTTTTCCCCGGACATATTCAAAGTGTCTGGTTTAAAACTCAACTTATCTACACAGAGTTCAGTTTTTGTGTCTTTATTCAACAGTTTCTTTGAAATGTTAGTTTCGTTTTCCTGATTTTTCCTCCAATTTAAGACCATAGTAACATTACTCTCATCTTCAGATAACTTCCAGCCACCAAATGATACTCCACGCCGCTTTATCACACTTGTAAGTCCTTCAACTGCACCCAATGAAATAATGGAATCAGAAGTAAAATCGAAATTTTCCTGAGTATTGGAATCTGCTTCAACAATTGTTTTGGGGAGGGTGAAGTAAAATGATCCCTTGTTTTCTAAACTCGAAGATTCTAGGTTTGCTGGAACTTGGTTCAAGTGAGGGTGAAGACCAACAGACAGGGTTAAACCATTATACATACCGTGACATACATTCTAATCATTTTATCCCTAAAAGTTTCAAATCATGCACATTTTAATAAAAGATTAGATAAATATGAGTGTATACAAATCCCCCACGTTCATTGTTTGTTAATATATGAATTAGAAAAATTAAACCGAACGCTGCAGGTGTATATAACAATTTATCTTTAAATAAAGCGAACATGTGATTTCCTTCGTATTTGGATGCGTTATGACGGAAAACCTAGATTAGCAGTGTTTTAAATTATATTTATTGGAAGTATAAAAGTTTCGTATGCTGTAAACACAGTTGCAATTTTACCAGACGACTGTCGTAGCATTACTAAATATTGTTGATTATGGCGCGTGCAGTAAAGCGAAACATTTCGGTTCGGTGATTTTTGTGCAGTCAACCAAGAAAGTCTAATCAAGCGCACCAAAGCATAATTTTGAAGTATTCACAAGCCAAGCATTCAGCGACAATAGTGTTACAACACGGAATATAATCTGCTGGTCGTATTTTCGATTAACTAAGATAAAACTCTTTCTGAATTCTTACACGAAACGAACCATGATATTGAATTCGACTTCGCTATTCGTGGCTGCGTCGAGACTAAAAAGATCGGACGGGTTCGGAACAAATCGGATAAGTCGCGCTACAATAGACATCGTAAAAACATCAACAATAATTTTTTTTCAGGAAAAATATTTTTTCATGTTATTTTAACCCAACTGGATAAAATTTACGTTGTGCTAACCTTGACTAATAAATAAAATAATATTAACTATCTCAAGTATCCACTTTTACCCAACCAGGTGAAAGCCTACCATTTAACAAAAAGCGCAAATACCTACAAATACAAATGTTATCGATTCAATTAATAACAATAAATCCGTTAAAAATGTTTATTTGAAAATAATTAGATAAAAACGTACTAGCGCTGTATACATCAACGAAATAAAGGTGCCTCGTCCGAATAATACTTTACACCCACCGCTACGACATTGAAATAAACCACCTAACAGCCTTATCATTTTCCTGCCTCATATAATGTAATAATTGGTTTGTGTTGCTGTCATTTAAAGTACACCTGCTGATATCTATTTTATATAACGAGCACAGATTATCGCAGTATTGACAGTTTGCCGCCATATCGTATAGCGGGAAAATTCAACTTACTTTTTTAAAAATCTGGGCTAAGCTGTATCCATATTACATTTCTCTGTTTTTGTCACATTATTTATTATGAAAATCACTAAGACTGCTGTATTTTGGTGGCCTACGGTCGACGTATTTATCGTGAGGCTGAGCAATACGAGCGCTCTGTAATTTCGTTCCACTTGACACAATCGTTAAAAGCATTGAGGCGTGGTATGTGTCTCTGAAGCAGAAAGAACGGACCGCACACACAAAGAACGCAAGGCATTCAAAGCGCACATACACTGCGCGCAACGGAGCGAGCAGTTCAAAGGACCGAGACGAACCACGCACCATACCCGGAAACCAACCAAGCAGAAAAATGCGATAAAGAGAAGAAACAAAGCGAGCGCTCATAGGGGGAGGTTTCTAAATAAAACCCAGACAATAGCAGCAGAGAACATACAGTGACGCACAGAGCAAGAGAGAAACAGGGAGAGCAAACACAAGGGACTATGCGTGGGTTACGGAACGCTGACAGGCTGTAAGCTCTGGAATCCCGCCTCAATGCTCGACTGGATACATACAATAGCACTGAAGCATGCGGGGGGTATACGGTTAATCCATCTCGACATATTCCCGAATATGGTGATTTATTACTTAATCTATGTCAAAACACTTTCGCGAATGGAATCCATAAGTTTAACGTTAAAATGGTTATAAAAATAATAATGTTAATAATAAATCTCTTATTTAAATGAAATATTAGTTTTTTATGGTAGAAAGTTTTTGAAATAAGTTCAACTCTGTATCAACTTTTTAGAGTTGAAAAATAAACGCAATTATTTGTTTGTCATTGTTTAGTCTGTTTTTATATTTGTAACTTTGTGCTGTATACAAATGTACAAAAGGTTTATTAATTCGATTGTTGGCTATAGAATATAAAACCTCAAATTTTAACAACATTTATTTTAATTTAATTACACGATTTAAGAAACAATGCAACAACAAAAACTTCTTTTCGCTAAATTCGCGGAAATTATTACTTAATTAAAATAATTTGCTTCAAGTTTAATTTTTACGAATGCGAATGACGTAATTTACCGTAATGCATCATTGATCATGCGTGACTGAGTGCAGTCGTGCGTAAAAGTGTTCAAGTTTTCGTATAATTATCTTGACGTATAAAATTCCTTGGAGACATTTTCCAGACTATTTATCCTTGAAATAATACAGTGGAACCCCGCTTGACGACCACCTGGATAACACGACCACCTCACTATCAGGACCAATTTATTGCGGTCCCAAATAATTTACTATGGTAATGCATTGCATTCTGTTTTAATAACGCGACCACCCCGGTTTCCAGACCAGGACCGCCATTTTTTGGTCCAAAACTTTAAATTTAACTCCGCTAAAGCGACCACACGTGCTCAATAATGTGCTTTTGTCCCCAAAATAATAAGTTTAAATTTCTTTTGTGATCAAAACAATAGGTTTACATGAGCGCGTACGCACACACAAAAAAAATTGTGGCTAACAGAACTGAAATTTTTAAGATTAATTTCAGAACTAACAGTTGTTTAAAATCTTTTTGCAAAAAATAATGACATTTAGTTAAAATTTAGTAAAAAGGCAAACGTTTTGACTGCATTTGACGACAACTTGCTTTAAGGCAAAATTCACTAACACGACCACCCCGCTAACGCGACCGCTTCATGACGGTCCCATAGGTGGTCAGGTAAGCGGGGTTCCACTGTACGTGTCTCCTGTGGCTTTCCAACAATTACATGAATGCAGAAGTATCTCCGTGACTTACAACGACTGTTCGCTCAGTCGGTTATAGCGTAGGACTGGAAGCCGAAAGGTTGATGGATCAAACCAGTCACTGACTAATTGGTTTTGTGCTTGGACATGGCCGTATGCTTAATAACAGAACTTATCGAAATTAGTGGATTGATGGGTTCCACCAACTTAATGAAACGTGTAAAACACACACAATACACATAATAGCTTCGAAAATAACCCGACGCTGAGCGAGAAGTGATCAGATGATCAACCGTGTGATATCCCCCGTTGCATGTTGTATATACTGACACGGACTGATTGTTCACATGTGCTCTTTGTCTCCACCTGGTGACCTGTTTCACATTTAATACTAACCGTTGGTAGCGACAAAGAGCAGATAACTGCGGACGATCAACATATTTGCGTTTGTACGTCGTGTGGCCGAATGGTTTACGCGACCGATTCAATAATAAAATGTTTTGAAAACAGTCTTAGAAATGAGCACATCGCGGTACAGGAACTTAGTATTGTGTTATATGAGGTTGGGTAGCTGATCAGTAAACACAAACAAGTGAGATATATTGTCAATCATTATGCAGCATGTATACTTTATCATTGCAGCATATCATTGCTCATAGTTATCTTGTCCACAGTTAAGGATTTTTTTAAACAGATTTGTTACACAATATTCATAATTAACATTACAAAAATCACGTTTAAAAATGTGGGATAATCTGGTCTCTAAAGCTCCTGTTATATCCAGTCGCCTTGCAGAGAACAGAGATCTCTATTTAAGGATCCCGGACAACAGGGTTGTTTTGGAGCTTATGTGAGTCCGCCTCGCATCATTACACAACGGCGTCGCGTAACCTCATCCTCGAGCAACCGTAAACAGAAACTCAGGAAACCGTGGTGAGACCGTCATGGGTGACTTAACTGGGTATGTGCTGACGTCATGGGGTTTACCGTAAGCCGCGGATCGCCGCAGACGGGGGGTCGGGGGTGTTCAACCGTGAACAAGCGTGACATGCACAGCGACAAGGCATAAAGGTAAATAAAGTCACCAAATGCGAGTCGAATTTAACTACGATTCTGTGCAACACCCACAAAGTTTGATCACAAATGTTGGCGAACGTTACCAAACATGCCAGAGGTCGGTTACTACGCTCACAACTTACCTTTATACAGAATCCGAACAAGAAAGGATATAAACCACCCATATGTGTAACATTCAAATATGACACGTGGAGAAACACGGAATTAGGGACACCAAACCAGGTCTCGTAAAAAACGATGCAATCGAATTCAGAAACCGACGCTAAGAGAGGTTTGAAAATCTTTCTTCTGCAGGACTTCAAGCGTTGCAGGCGGATTGCAACGGGGGTGGGGTCGGCATTGCGTGCATCCAGCCAGTTATTCCGGGATCACGTGGTCACGAATACTTGGAACAAGGAATCGACGCGGAACCGACAAAGTCCAAACCACCATGGCAACGTCACATGGGGTCATGGTGGGTGGTGCGGTCCGGGCACAATTTATGACGACGAGTTGGAAAAACACTCGAAAGCAAACACTAATTGTTGGGAATTGTTTTTAACTAAAAATCGACACTGATAGTAGTTTTGCATATTGTTCGTAGTTGGTGATTCATAAACTCAAGCAATGAATGTAATTGGGTGACGCCTAGGAATTCGTTCGGGATTTTAAACGTGTTGCTCTGTCTTCATTATCATTATATCACGCTGGAGAGAAAGAGACAAGCTAGTACAACAGAAAAGGGATTAATCAGCTTCGCTTTAAGGAGCCCACGTCAAAATAATCCACGTAGCGACCCCTAAATCGTTTCATTTTTCAACAACGGAAGTCAAGCGTGTCGGAGGTGCGTGCAGTTTGGCCGTTGCTACCAGCAACCAAGAATGACGTAACAAGATATGGGGCTGTTTACTGCTTGTGTGTTACACAAAAACAACGCAAGGAAAATAGGAATGATTTACGTGCGATGACTCACTGGAATTTTACATCTGAAATTCCAATTTTGTGGGTAAAAGCGGGTTCGTTTCACCTTTTTCTTGACACATGCTTACAGAAGGGGAGTTTACTGCTACATATAAGACTGATTGCAGTGGGCGATGAAAATACAAGTTTAACTTAACAGATGTGTTTACAAAACCGTGAGAAAAAGTGGGTAAATTCCCGTAAGATGCGCTCTGGCAACTTTGTATGAAATAAGACTGCGTAGTTGCCAGACCCGACACGGAAGGGCAATGTAGCATCTACTCCATTGACTAGAGTGCGGTTCCTTATGACTTCCAGAGCGTATACCGAGAAATTGTAACCGAATAGGTTGACGTTGATACAAAAGATCGAATACTATGAATGCGGCCACAGTGTTTGGTTCCTACCAGCAATGAGAACATGGCATTCAAGATGTCCGACGACAGGTTACAGGGTTACTGGTGTTTGCAACCTTTCCGAACAGCGCATGTCCAATAGGAATGACCCAACTTCGTTGTATGGATTTATGGTCGGTGTTTCGCCTTTTTCCTAGATTCACAGCCAGAAATAACGAATAGGCATCAGGTAAGGCCGAATTTGGAATCCAACGCCTAACAGGAAGGCACCATATCTACACAGCACGAAGCTATGGATTTCATCGGCGCCAACATTCTATACACTTATATGACAGAAAGAAATTACGTCATAACATATCTTGTACTGTTTTCCTTTTAGTGGAAAATTGGAAACGGCGGCAACGCTATAAAATTGCTCATTCTGGATTGCCCACACAGATTTACCAGCTTGTAAAATGCAAACAGGGTTACAATAACACAAGTCTCACAAATTGAGATTTAGCTGATTGTAGAGAAAAACGAGGCTGGATTAGGAGACTACTGGTTTTCAAACACGCTTGTTTATGACGAAACAAGCCCCTGATTATTGTCATGGTTGACTGAATGTGAAGCGCAGATGAGTAGCTGGGGACAACCCGTGTTATTCCAAGAAATATTGTCCACCACGGATTCACCTATATCCCATAATTCCACACTCTATTCAAAAGGAATGATAGCCTGCTAGCCAATATCAACAATAGATGAAAATCTGTACCTGCCAATAAAAGTTAAAATCCCACCGGAAAACTCCGTTTCAAACGCACATTATTTCACGTTTGCGAGTCCGGATAGTTTACCCACTTTAAAAACGTATCAGGTTACCAAGCGTGAATACTGCGTTGTTTTTTCGGCTGGTTGCACAAGTTAAATAAGAGTGCAAGCTGCCATGCTCCCACGAACCTAACCCTCATGCAGTGAAACGCAACACTATCGCCCCCTTTGTTCCATTGCAGAAACCCCAAAGCATTCTGTGTGGAATTCATTCATATAAAACAGCTCAATCGAAAAATTTGCAAAACATTCGTTTTATGAAAACATTCTATAAAAAATCAATTAATATACGATGACAGCTTATTAGATTTTGCGGAATACTTGCTTATTTAGGCTTAAGGCACCACGTCTTTAGACACCAACCACCTATTTTTACCCAAATGTCACAATACATTCAAATTAACTTCACTGTTTGTTTAAGCTTTTATGGAAAGTTCAGGTTCCACCTTTGCAGATGGTTGGTTGCACTTCCAATATATTTCCGCATATTGCTTTCGTCGGTGGAATATGCAGTTCCAGGCTGTGAGTTACGGATCACTGGGGCTAACAATGGAAATGCGGCACCAGCCCCAACAAACATAAAACAAATTCCCGAATTCTTGTTCCAGTCCATGCACGCGTGAAGCATAATATTGAAATTCTGACTTAATTATGGGAGACATAGCACACTCAGGTGTAAATAAATATGAAGACTCAATATTTCGCCCGATGCCACACAACAGCATAAATAGCGGACTTACTAGAACGGTATCCGCCGTGATTCTTGGGTTTGTTCTGTTTCTTATCAATATTTGATTGATTCTGCTGGTGATCCATTAGCAGAGGTTGTTGCTGGGTCATTGTATCCATGTCTGCAGCTTGTTGGTATTCACCATTCGAATGCTGCAATCAACGAAAATATCATTTACACTTTTTCACACCATTTTTTTGTATAGAAATTGGTATATGTATCGGTCGCGTTAGCCGTTTGGCCATATGACCGTACTCTCTTAAAATACAATGTTTGACGGGCTTAGTTTCGAGTCCATAATATCTCGTTTCTAAGACCGTTTTATGTGCATATTTCGATGTATGGGTCGCGTTGACCATTCGGCCACACAACACACTGAAGGACAACTGGTGTCGGATTGTGTAAGATGAACCACATCCCACCTGCTGCTGATGGATCCCTGTGATGTTTGCGATCTGTGCGGCGGCCATTGCGGCGTTCGCGTTCTGGGTGGTGAATGGCAGCGACTGAACGAAAATAATATAATAAGATCTCTATGTATATTATAAGATTTTGATGTGCTTTTCAACAGAGTAAAAGCTGCAATTCTACACTTTTTGAACAATAGAGAAAAACTGAACAAAAAAAGTCTTACAATTATATTTACATTTAGGGGACATTATAGCAAACCGGTTAATACATTTAGATCTTTCTGTTTTAAATCTGCTAGAAATACAAATAGAAATAAAATGGGCTCTTTATTTTAACCATCACATAAAAATAAAAACGCATTGGTCATTATAACGCGGGCAGTTGTTAGGTTAAATCGTGCCGACTATTTGGTTAAAAATGAGTATGCACAGTACGAATTGAAATTGATACTTTCCTACCGTTTCAAATCAACCCATTAATCCACAACCGCTATGTAACACAGGGTGGTTTTAATCCCACAACCCTTTGGTCAATAGCTGATGCTCCAACATACTGAATATGGGAGCTTGAGAACAAACATACAATCGTACCTGTAATGCGCCATGTTGTGTGGGAATGTAGATTGACGTCATGGCTTGCATGTTGTCGGGTGGTGACGTGTGCATGAGGTCATGCTGCACCATCAACTCTGATGACGTCACCCCCATACCGTGTATGTGGTGAGATGCGGACAGCTCGGTCAAGTATTGAACGTCGTCGGTATGCTGCCCTCCCGTGGTCATCTGGGAGAGCAGATGAAGACGATCGTGCTCGGTCACGTGACGATTGCCCAGCTGCTCTGTCGTCACCGGCTGCAGGAGCTCGTATGACGTATGTTGTCCGATGATCTGCGTCCTCGCGTCCGGCTGCTCCTGCCGTGTGACGTTTGTGGGGTGGGTTGGTGGGAATTGGGGGGGCTGGTGGTGGATTGATGACGTGATGGCGTAGTGCTCGGCAGGGGCGCTGAATAGCAGGGGAACGGATTCGTGGCTTTGTAGGAGGGGGAAGACAGAGGTGGAGGCGGGGTTGTGGACGACCTGGGAAACGAGGTGTTAGGGAGGATATTCATGTTTATCCCCGTGAATCGGAAAACCAAGGGGGTTACCACACGGGCAATCGTCAGATCACCTCGCGCCCACCGTCGGGTTACCGGAGCTATTGCAGTGTGTTGTGTTCTTACCGAACGAGCTAATAGGCAAGACGAAACACTTAAGGCTGCAGTTGGGTTGAACAATCGTGTGGCCCAGCGGTTAACGTGACTGATATATTGATTCTATATAAAAATGGTCGTAGAGACCAGCCGATCATGGGTTCGAAGCTCGGGTTACCGGGTTGCTACTTGTATCTTGTGGGGTGGTCACGTGACACGTCATATCCATGGCAACGGGGGAGGATCGATCGTGGTACTCCGGAGCGCCCTCGCGTGGTGAGAGTGACTGGTCGGTGTGAGCTGATGACGCAGGTGATACCGTCACCACCGATCCCCCCACCGAGAATGGTGACATCATGTTCGGTGACGTCACGAGTTGTGTTGATGACGCAATCATGGTGGGTGGTGTGTGGTTCAGGAAGCAAACATCTTTCGAATAACTCGGTGGTGTCAAAGGAGCGGGGACGAATTCGTTGATTTGCGATGTCGATGTCCGATTCAAACCTGAACGAAGATATTTTTATTTTTTCTCTACACTAAAACCCAGTTTTCAGGCCGAAACATCTATTGAGATGTAATATGCGACTGGAGATTGTCATTTGGAATGGGTTGATAGAAAAACAGGAAATTTAAAAACAACTGGAAAATGTGTATGTTTCACACCGATAGTAATTGATCCATAAATCTGGTTCTGTTCTTTTACCTTTAATGCGAATTCTTGTGTATTTAAAGTTTTGTAATTCTAATTTGTAATTGTTTTGTAATTGTAATTCTTGGAATAAAATTCTTTTAAAAAAATCTATGTTTTCTCATATAAATTTTCGGGGAAAATAAAGATATTATTTTTGCTTCCACGCACTGGATCCGCAGGTTTGGAAACAGAATTCTATCATTTTGAAAAGTATTCAATCGTTGAAATTTAAAACAGATTGAAAATGGATGAAATAATCAACGAACACTATGACAACTTTATTCTTGAACCTCAGAATATTACAAATCCATGTTATTCTATTGGGCGTAAAATCTTTGACTTCTGTCTCGCATCACTTTGTGTAGGATTACAAACAACAATAAAAAACTCAGCTTCGTCTTAAATAGCTTTGCAGGAGGTATCTTCATATTTAATATGTTTTAATATGAAATAAATAGTAGTGACGTATTGAAACTACTTGGACGTAGAGTTCTGGGGAGATATCAGAAGAACAACTACCGTCGTATGTGATCCATTGTCCGAATTTTTAATTTTATATCAGGCCCGGTTTCGAACGCACTACCATCGGAGTGTCGGCATCCCACCACCGGTAGTACACCAACCAACCAACCCACCAGACCAACCGACATGGAGGATTCTGTGTAGATCGGTTGGTTGGAAGTAATGTTGTTTGAGTCCCGAGAACGACCCGTGGCTTCATCATGTTTGACAACAATCTATCTTCATGCTGAGTTGGCTTTAACCTTATAAAGCCTGCTTTCTGCTTTGCTACTAGTTCGTACACACTTTTATTTCTGGTTTTAATTTCATCAATTTTGATTTAAAATAAATGTTATACTGTGTGTATGTACTGACGTGTTTTAACTACAGTAGTTTTGCCCTTTTATCTTGCCTCCTTTTTAAAATAACTGCACTATTATTCTTTAATGTAATAAATGCGCAAAAAGGAAACTAAACGTGCGGGCGTTATCGTGATATCCATTGATTGATATTTCACCTGTTGCGACATCATTTCGATCTTTGTTTTGATGACAATCACTTTGCCACCTTTACCTTGTATTCGTTGTTTTAGTCTCGTATCTCTATATTGGGCGCTTGAAAAAGCACAGATGCGGTAAAGTAAAAGTTTTGTTCCAAGTACAGCACTGGCAAGTTTATGTATGAAGTTATTGCATGGCTGGTTGGCTCTGTCAATCTCATTATACAACTGGTATTACTGCACGTGTTGTGTTAAGCTCCATGAATATATTGCACAAACCAGCAGTCGAGCTATTCTGACGCATCGATAGTAAAAGAATCCCTCCGTAATATTGCCATAAAATCAAGCAAATATTTATATTTGAAAACTCAAAATGTTCTTCCTATTTTATCGTCTTATTGACGACGACTGTTTGAATATGGAAAACTACTACAAATGCCTGATGCGTGTTTGCTTTAATGATAAACAATATCTTATAAAAATGTAATTGACCGGTTCAGCTTTTAAAGGCTTCCACAGGCACTGGTGCTTTAAACTTACCAAGTTGGAATTCTGAATCACTTTGAGGCCGCGCTGTTCCTCAAAGACAGGAGTAATTCGTTATGTAAACACAACCCGTTATCTCAAATCCCTGTGCTAACCAGTGCTTTCTATCCGCGGAAAGGAGTCGCAAGGAATCTATTGTAAAACGTACAAAATGCGTCCAATATTTGAGATATCTGTTCCAACGATTTAAAATGAATCAAATTCGCTCACAAGTTATCATCTCTTGATTTAATAGTTTGATTGTGTTGCATAGTAGCCAGCTACTTGACAGTCTGTATTATTTGTTGTCTGCCCCAAATAGATAACGTTGTTGTTGTAAAACCCTTCATCGATGGGTATTAGACACATGAGCATTTTTGGACCAGGAAATTGAATGAAAATATGTAATCGATTCCGATAAAAACGCGTCAAATTAACCAAATTATGCAACATTATCGCCGAACTTCGTCGTATCGCAATATAATCAAACGCACAAGAATGCCAGGGGCAACGCACACTTACAAGGAAATAGTGATAACACAACCAGGTGAAAATTTAGTCATTTTTACGAAAAAAATGATAATATAGATAATATATGCAGCATGGTCTGAATATGCTGTATGTTTTCTCCGGGTGTTGTAAGATAAGTTCTCACAATATTCACCGCTACGCCCACTACACGTGAATACACCTCAACCCTTTGCTGTTCTGCCAACCAAATTCTAGTCTATTCAACCATCTATCTGCTTTGTAACAGTAAAGAATTATATTCCAACATAATAAGGATGTAGAATATCTGATATGTGGTCGGATAAGAATAAATAAAAACAAACTTATCTCACCGATTTCAACTGCAGATACAGACGACGTCGCATCAAGTGATTCCTTTAATTTTCTGCCGAACTGAAATGAAGAAATCCCGGCAAGCGACTTGGTAGTTTCCCGATGGTGGCTGCGTGCTGGGTAACAGTGTACGGAATGAAGCGACGGCTCATTTGGTTCGGGGTCCATTGAATTGGCAGACGCTCGGGCTCGGAGAGAAAAAACAGCGACGAATCCGCAGCAGAAAGTTCGCAGGGTAAACCCAACGTCGAATGCTCAATTTATCTTCGGTCGCATTCCCCAAATCCAGGTTTGCCCACCTTTGCACTGCGGCTACGAACGACAATAGACTCGGGTTTTGTGCGGCCAAACTTGCTCGGGTAATATTGCTCAACTTAGTGCTATAATAGCCAGGAAGAAGCGAATATCAATTAATATTTTATCAATTGACCATTTTTTTAATTTTACTATTATTTATTCCTTGTAATGGATTTAAATTGTGTGTTTAATGTACTGATGTGCTAACTTATGCTAAGTCTGTATAAAACCATTTCAGATCGATTAATTGCGCATGGTGAACCCCCTTTAAATCATCCCTACGTATTTCCGTTCCTTCCAGTTGAATATTGAAGATTTGGTCGGTTATGCCACCACACTTCACCATATACTTTCATACAGAGGTTGCTACTTAATGCCTGTTATGTTACTGTCTGGTATATCGACTGCTTTTCGCACAGCAACAAATACAAATAACTATATGGGAGTTGGGAAGCTAATAAGCATCGCTGCGACCTCAAGCAAGTCAGAAACAGCGTTGCAAATCGAATCCATTGACTGAAGTATAAGGGGCGAATTACGTTCATAAATACCGAGTTGTTTAATGCTTCCTCGCATCTGTAGTTCGTCGATCAGCAAGGCTCGCTTGTCCATGTGTTGTATCGGGCGCTTCTCTCACCGCCATCCTCTCTATTGTGGTGCAAGAATGAGGATATAATAACACGGGGACATAAAGATAAATCTTTACATGGCTGGAAGTTGACAATGCCAAACGTGATGGCTTTTATGGGAACACGGGTGTCTTAATGAAGTATCGACCGAGATGTATTTTCAGTTGTTTAAGGTTATGAGGGATGGGTGATGGGGTATTAGTAAATATCGAGCAAAATGACCTTTATATCGCAAATCTGCGGTTGAACTGGTCAGCGACACCACTATCGGACACAGGTTGGCATTTGACGAATTCGGGGAAATGTGAAGATTATTTGCAGCGATAGAGCGTGGACACTTTATTAACTTTGCCCTCGGGATAGAACTTAGTTTGTCGTTGTTTCATTCAGACTGTTGTTTCCATCCGACATTCGAATGACTCAGACCTCATTTAAACATGGATTTCGACCAAGTTTGTCCAGTAATTCCCCGGCACAGCACACATGCGCGGTATGGTTACTGCGCATGTTATTTGTTCCCCTGCGGTAGGCTATATACCAATCAATGGACACGATTTCCAGGGTTTCTAGATTATTTTATATAAAGGACGAAATAATATGAGGTTATAATTACCATAATTACTGTTCCGTGCCCCTGTATCATGTGCTCGTGTTGCAATGTTGGATTCGAAATAATTAAGAACCAACCGTACGCGATGTATCGTGGAAATCTATGATTCCAAGCTACATATCACGGGGTTGAGACACTGAATATTCAGTCGCATTCAATCTCACTTTCCGACTCCTACTATGTAAATATGGAAGGAAATACCGCAATCGTCCCCTGAAAGCTTATTTAACCTTTTTCTTTCCCGCTTGGAATATATTGTATTGTGGTTTGGGGTATGATACAAGTAATTAAGAAATTTAACGTTTTTCTTGGCTTAAATATCGTCATCATTATAATGATGCTTAGAAAACAAAAATAAGGTAACGATAACATTAACCTGCAATTCACTATTGAACAAATAATTTCTTTGAAATCGATTTTGTATTGTCGGATACTCGATGACGTAAGCATCTAAAGTCATTTCAGATGAATTGGCTCTGCAACGACATCTAACGAGCACATAAAGTCTCATTTACAAGTAAAAACTACAGATGCTAAATTTGGGACGCAGTACTTGCATACCAGCATATTTATTGGTATGGTTGTTTATTTATTATTATTAACCAATGAAGAAATAGGAATCTAATATTCACATTTGTGGAAAACACAGGGTCGTTATCACATTATCGGGTTACCGGTGTTTCTGTTAATGATCAAAAGGATTGTGGAATCCAATAATAAGGTTCAGGCGATGTGTAATAGCTTACTTTCCCTATTAGCCTAATGGGTTCGATCACATAACCTTCTGGTTGTGCGTCGACGCTTCAACCGAGTGAGCTATCAGTAAAGTGTATCACGCGCCTTTAGTCGGGCAGCCAGTTAATAATTTAGAAGTGAATACATACATATAGAGCAGCTTTTTTCTGCAAATATTTAAAATTGAAGCAATTACTCATAATCGCAGTGGTCGATACTTTGGTTATGGAAATCGAAACCGAAAATTTCCAATAAAACCCGGGGAATTCAAAGTGTCTGGTTTATTTGAGTATAGAAAACAAGGTCTACGAGAAAGCGGAAACGAAATGGTTGGAAACGCGTGAGGGCAGTTCACGCCAAGCAAGCACTGGGCGTGGTACAAAGATAGGGGAAAGTATTATGTACAAAAGTTCTTGAGAAACGAAAAATTTCAACGATTTTTATTTCCGTACTGATTTCTGCCACACAGGTTAGGAATGGTCTGTATGAGAAGTTGACTTGAGAAGAATTCGAATAAAATCATCCGGAAATCCTAGGAACCAGAGGGACATGGGTGCCAGGAAGAGCTTTCTTGTCCAGATCATCGAAATATGGGTGGGACAGCGCGACTTTGGCCGATATGCGCTTCGCTGGGTTGTATACCAGGCATTTCTGTGGAATGTGTGAACATTAAATCAGACGATTCTCGGGCGGAGTGGGTAGTTACACGGGTTGATTACACAATTGCTGGAATTTCGTTAACTCCTCTACTTTAACCGTGGCCGCTTTCCAACTGATTGTACCCTGGCAAGTCCACAAAACATCGAATCCAATGGGTTGATCAACTCATTGTTCATCACTAATACCATTTCAGTCGGTTGCGTCCTTTGGCAAGGCACTTAACGGACATCGCCTGAACCCAGCGGATTAATGGGTTCTACCAAATTGAAGGAACGTGTCTATCATACACAACACACTGTAATAGCTTCGGTAACCCGACGATGGACGCGAGGTGATCTGACGTTTGCCCGTGTGTTAACCACTTTGGTTTTCTCATTCACGGGGATAAACCGTAATATTCTATCCCATTCACACCGTTATGGCTCTGGCAACCAGACTGTGGGCACAGGGTAATCGGATAACCCCTCGTATTTACTGCCAAACTACAAGATACAGAACAGTCCAAACTCACAGCGAGCAGATCTATTCCATCTTCCCCCAGGTTTTTCACCGAGTCACACAGACTTCCTTTCTTCCATTTGGGGAAAGTTTGTTTGTAATCTTTCAACTGCGTCACACCGGGCCAAATATCGTCGGTGGGCGTGCCAAGCACTCTGTAATGCATGGATGGATGGGTGGGTTGTTGGGTGGTGATTAAATGGAGTTTGTGCTGCGATAATGATGCATCTCTCATTACTAAGAGTAAAATCTTTGACCTCAATAAATATGTAAAATAATATTCTTCGTTGTGAAAAGGTTCTTATAGAGTGAAAGAATAAATTTAATATCCCACGTAACCCAACTTTGACATGATGACGATTACTCGTTCAGAGATCCGATGGGACAAACAGGGTTATGATGCTACGGGGATTAGACGCTCCTGCTTGGTTCCCACCCACAGGATGCAACATGGAATTCTCACCGGAATATCCTGAAGAGCTGGTCGATCTCGGAATCCCCGTGGAAGAGCGGTCGTTTGGTGGCCATCTCGGCGAATATCGTTCCCACGCTCCACACGTCAACCGGGGTGGAATATCGCGACGAACCGAGGAGAACTTCGGGGGCTCGGTACCACAGGGTAACCACCTGGGGGGTGTTTTAATTGTTGGGGGGGGAGTCTTCAATTGTTAAAACCATTTTAAACATAAGCAAGCATGTTCTTATATATACTTAAAGTTCTTAATTTTACATTATATTTTTTTCCTAAATGGTTTTGCATTCAAAACTGATCGCCAGCATGTCTTTGTTAACCATTTCATGGGGATAATTTTTTTCTTTGTTGACCATTTCATGGGGATAACCCCCACATTGCCCTTACCTCATGTGTGTATACCCCCACATTGCCCTTACCTCATGTGTGTAGACCCCCACATTATCCTTACCTCATGTGTGTATACCCCCACATTGCCCTTACCTCATGTGTGTATACCCCCACATTATCCTTACCTCATGTGTGTAGACCCCCACATTGCCCTTACCTCATGTGTGTATACCCCCACATTGCCCTTACCTCATGTGTGTATACCCGCACATTATCCTTACCTCATGCGTGTATACCCCCACATTGACCTTACCTCATGTGTGTATACCCCCACATTATCCTTACCTCATGTGTGTAGACGCGCACATTATCCTTACCTCATGTGTGTATACCCCCACATTATCCTTACCTCATGTGTGTAGACGCGCACAGGGATACCGAACGCTCGAGCGAGTCCGAAATCAGCGAGTTTGATGATTCCATTCCGGTCGATCAGGAGGTTTTGTGGCTTCATATCGCGGTGTAATACACGTCGTGAATGGCAATACGTGATGCCTTGTAGGATCTGGTACGTGTAGCTCTGTGTGGGGGGATGGAAGTAGTGGTCATTAACCATTGGCGATATTTTCCAAGGTTGTATTTAAAGAGCTGATAATGCTGTTAAGCAAAACTGTTTTTTTCTAATTACTGTTTGAATAAAAAGTCCTAAATTTTTTTGCTCATTATTGTTATTTCGCTAAGGTTTGGTGGTCGTGTCCGGTACTATTATTAAATTTTAAAATGTTTTTTTCAATGACGTTTTTTAACGACTGTTTATTTTGTCGCCTTTTCCTGTTCCTGTGTTGTTATTTGATTCGTTTGCCATTTTTTAATACTGGAGCAAAAAATGAATAAACTAAACTAAGTCCTTCATGATAACCTTCAGATATTGTTACCAAGATATCAATAAATACTTTCACCACTGTTTGGCCATGGCTTGGGAAAACAAAGCTACAGTATTTTATGTATGTAGATTGTAGAAACTCTCTTTATCAATTTGCACAAGTATTCATACAAAAGGGTTTATCGTAGCCAAATACTCAAAGACTAATTTACAATTCTATGCATTATGTGGCAACAAAGTGCTGATCATCACCATGCTTTGCTTCTTAGCAGGAATTATGATTCTTACATGAGCGTATATTTGATAGAACCCTTGGTATTCACATGTATATTGGATCAATGGTACCAATTTGGTGAAACTACCGAATACAGAACTGATTTCTTTTGATCAGTTTTCGAAAACAACCATGATTGTGTTAAACCCTTGCATCAACCCAACATGGTAATTACCTTCACTAGTTCTTTATCCATGAATTTGCCTGAAGCAATGGTATCCATGTATTTCTTGAGGTCCATTTGCAGGAATTCAAATACAAGAAACAGATTTGATTCTTGCAGAACAACATCTTGTAACCTGTAACAAACAACTATTTGAAACCTCATAAACAAGGGTTTGTGATGTGTTTAAACTGAGGGATAAATGGTATTTGTCCCGTATATGGTCCTAACCTTACGGGTAACAGTAGCAGCTCTATTCATAGTACACCACTGTAATTAAAATGATTGGAAATGCATGGTGGTAAGAGATCTTAATTTTATCTACGGATTTCATGGAGTATCTGCCTTGAGAGGGATATCTAACTAATATTATGTGACATATTTGATTATGGTTCACGGCACAATGAAACATGGATGGACATTGGTCCGGTTTTCCAGCTTTACAACCATTGTCATGTTGCCAGAGATATTGCAGTAATTATTATGGTTTTAAAACACTTATCTATTATACTCTTTTACAGTTATAACCATGGGCATCTTATATTTAAAATAGTAAATAAAAACTGTGTATGTGCGATGTTATTTAGATGTAAATCCACAAAAAATAATGGATTTGAGTGATTGACACATTCTCTATGTATCCCAATATTTATGGAACTCATTTAAAATATATCTTTATAATACCACATAACACAAACGTGTATATTAATAATAAATCGCCTCTCATAGGTTTTATAATGATATCAGCATGGAATACTCACGAAACAATATTTGGGTGTTGGAGTTCTTTGAGAATTGATATTTCACGGATAGCTGTACTAGGGACCCCTTCCTCTTCACTTTCCAGTCGGATCTTCTTCAGCGCTACGATTTGATTCGTTTTTTTGTTCCGACCTTTGTACACAACTCCATATGTACCTGCAACGAGAAATAGGGTTTAAACTAATGTTTTGAAGACACCTCATTTATCATTGGTGCTAGGTCATCCTATGTCCCGGCCTAGCAGCCAATTTGAATAAGAAGGTGTAAGAGTGAGCAGTGCGTCGCAGAACAAATTGGCTGCGACTTGTAAATCACCGTTTTGCTGGGTTTATATGGAGTATCTAATTTTATTTTTGCAAGAAACCCACACCTTTAACAAAAAGGTATAATTACATTAAACTAGGATAGAATATAATCAGGTTTATCCCCGTGAAAGTGAAAACACAAGGGGGTCAACACAGGGCAATTGTCAGATCGTCTTGCGTCAACCGTCGGGTTACCGGAGCTATTGCAGTGTGTTGTGTATGATTCACACAATCTTTCAACCAACTAGCTAGCGACTTACCTTCACCAATCTTTTCAATTTTAACATAATCATCATGCAGTGCCATTTCTTTCACAGCCTACAACCGTAACAACCAACAAATAGGCCTGCCTTTTATATATTGGTATAGGCTAAGTCTTTTTTAAATTGAAAAATAATATTTAAAATACGAATAAATCCAAGTCACCCGGAATGGAACCTAGACTACAGAAAAGTACATAACTCCGGATTCTTTCGTAGATGTTAGTTTACTTAAAATACCAACGGTAACATAACATCACGCATTACAAATGTCACACTTTCAAATAGTTAATTCATGTGAACTATGAATGTTTAATAACACGACAAATACAGTGCATAATCAATCTGACAGAAGAATTATTAATTTAAACAAGAAATTGTTTTTCTCGCGACTTTTCACGCAAATCACGTTTCATACATAGCGCTAATGGAGCAACAGCCAATCACAGAACAGCATGATTTGACGTAAATGAATTGACCAATCAGAAACGCTGACAGTTTAAAAGGCAGTGGTTTCTACATGGTGACGCCATTTCCAAATATTTTATTCGGGGTGTTTGGTTAAACATCTATTTAGATTAATTTTGGCACAACACTTTGAAGACTTTTACTCTAGGTAATCGATGTAATTTAGTTACTTTAATAACCTTTTGCCCCAATCAAATAGCAGCAAGTAAAACACATCATGCCACAGGAACAAGAAAATACGGCAAAACGAACAGTCGTTAAAACTCGTCATCAAAAAAGATATACATCGTTAAAGCTATCCGGTCGGAGTCAGAGGTATATTTAAAGAAATAAACAGGGTATATTCTGTCCTAATAATAGCGGACTTAAACCCAAGCCTAAATGAAAAATAATAGAAAAATAAGCCTATATGATATGTTCATCCCGTGAATGGGAATACGTAGCTTGATTATCACAACCGTCAGATGACATCTTGCCCTCCGTCGAGTTTCCAGAGCTTAAAAGTGTGTTGTGTATATGTTTCACACGTTCCTTTAATTTAGTAGAACCCATTAATCCACTGGGTTCAGGCGATGTCTGTTAAGTGCCTTGCCCGAGGATACAAACGATAAGTTATGGACTAGTTTAGTTTATGTAGAGTTTACCAAGTTTCAAGTTAGTAATTCAAGGGCTATTTGATATTTAACTATTTGACAAATCAACCCCCACCTTCCCATAACATTTCCTGTCGTGCCGGAAGTTCATAATGAGGGAGGTCTCCATTCGTTCAATGAGTTCAACTTTGGAAATAACTCCAATCTTAAATTACCCATTTTAAAAGGGCTAAGTTTCGAACGAGTGGTGACTCCTTACTTGCTTTGTTATATAATGTCGGGTTGCGTAAGAATCGGAAGAAACATAATCGTTAATATCCACCATTCAGACACAAATGGAAATCAGTTTAACCGTCCCTGATCTTTGTTTTGTCTTATTTTACTGTTAATTATTACAAATAATATAATTAAACTAAACTTCCTTAATTACTCCGTATTAGGATTGTTCGTAATTGCTGTTTTTACTACTTTTCCTCTACGTCAAATTAACAACAAGAAAGGCATCTAAATTTAGGGTAATATTAAAAATTAAACTGTATAGGTAAATCCCATTATAAAATTGACACCCATGATTATGTGTATTCATATTACCGAGTAAAGTTTCCATCGAACCCATGATCAGTTCGTCCATAAGATAGTTTATACATATGGAGCGTAAATGAATTGGTTATGATAACCACACGACCACACCAATGGTTATATGTTGTTATGCAGAAGCTTCTCTAACATGGAAACGGGAAATTATGATGACGTATGTCCATTAAGGGATTTCCCCGGAAGTGATTACAGTATCGATCGAACCCAACACCGTGGTTGTGTCACTTGTAGGTCGAGAAGTCAATCAACTTATCAATAGTTCACCGTTTTGTATTTTTATTTAAAACCGGAAGTCAATCTTGGTTCCATACAGGAAACCGTGTCATAAACAGGATATTACGTCAGAAGACCTTTGGTGTCAAAAGTTAATATTCAAAGTACAAAACAATTAAATGTCTACATATTTAGCACGTATATCTGTACATCGTATATAAAGTATAAGAAATATGGATAAGTAGATGCGAATTGTGATCGAAAGTAAAAGTTTCCATCATCAGCATGGTGTGTGGGTCTTGTTAATCGTTAACTATGTTGCGACATTTATACTGTGTGTACATGAGGACGTCAGGCTTATTGGGTTATCGGGGAACATATGTAAACTTTCATTGCGTAACATTGAGTCACATGAGTACAACGTCAAGCTTTAATGACTTGATTGGTCCGATGAGCTGGTGTGAGGTGTATGTGGTATCGGTTGGTTGGTTGGACCGGTCGGGTATGGTGCTGCCCCGTAGGAGTTGAACTGATGGTTTTGCGCTTGCAGTCCTTGCTGTTGTAGTTGGTCGTAGGAAGGTGGGAAATCACTCACTTTGACAGTGGAAACTGCGGTCTGAATTAAAAATATAAACTTCGTCACTGCATGGAAATTGTGTCGTTTTGATAGCAAGATATTTATTTGTTGTCACTGAATTATTATCATGTCTCGGGCCAATCGTGATGTAATATAAAGATAACTGCGATGATTTAGCCAATAACCGGCTTACTATATCCGCCCCATACCGAATAAACGTGTTACTATCTTGTGGAAAGAACCTCTTCAAACTATCACCTCACAATCGAGTTACCAGACTATTGGAGTTCATTTCTAAAGACAGTCATTTTTGTATAGCTAATTAAGTTATTGGGTTTAGTTTAGTTTATTTTTTGCTTCCACGATGAAAACACAAGTTAGGGCCTTTGATAAAAATTTGGTAAATCCAATCGATTATTAAGTTTTGGTATATTTAGACGTGGCCGCCAAACCAACATATAAAACAACAAATAACTGGGACCATGTAACATCCGATAAGTGGTTGAACCACAAACTCAGCTTGTGATTTGAACCCACCACCGTCCGGTGCTCACGGACGAAGTGTCTTTAAGATAGGAAACGACAGAAAAAACGGGAATTTGTACCAATATTACATGACTTAGAACGGATTATTACTTTGTATTGCACTTGCTCTCCTTCTTATTATAAGTTGTGGACGAGGTTATTTGCATCAACGAATGCTATAAATAATATCAATCTACACATTCACTTACTGCTGGATTATAAGCGACGACTGTTGGACTTGCGATGTCCGAATGTGCAACACTTCCCCTCGATGAATTCGATCCTTTCTTGGAGCAGAATTTACACAGCGCCACCACACCACCAACAATAAACACAAATGTGACGATACAAAACCAAAAATCTGGAAGGTTAAAATCAATGTTAGCGAAACAAATCACATGAATTAATTAAAGCGGCTGCCCCAAATTTTAACGGGTGCTTTGAAGAACAACATAATTTTGCGGTGCAGCAATAATCGAAGAAACTTAAATTGTACAACCGAAAATACTAATTACGTGCACTGGATTTAACTTGTGCGCATCAGACGTGCCTTATCATTAATCTTGCGCAACCTTTCTACAGGCTTTTCTAAAGAGCTCGTTGCTAAGATCATTGTATATAATTCAGTATATATAGATATGTATCGGTTGTGTTAGTGTTGCGTTCCACTTAATAGTAAAACAAGAGAAATGTTTTCACACATAACTCACACCAGAGTCCCCAAACAGCAGTGTACGAACAGCAGTTATTATAACGGCCGTTCCCTTGATAATTGCAGCAAAATCCAATGGAAGAATAGGAATCTAAAAGAAAAACAAAACACCACTTTCAGTTTAAAGGGTCCAAACAAAATTTTTATAAGTAATACAATATTTTAAATATTTTACGGTTGTCTTGAAATTTAATATTTGAAACTAATTCATCGACAATTCATATATGCAACAGTCGTTTTCGGCCCACATATCGAACTTTAAATATGCAGGATACAACACCGTACTTATGTTACGGAGGTATCCACATCGGGCTACAGGGTTGACTGGTATATTCAGTGCGATCTCTATGTCAAGACGTGAGAACCGAATATTCACGTTTATCCGCGTGACCACCCTGCAGGGCCCTGGGGTGCCACCGTAAAGAATCCCACGCACCAGTAACAAGGAGGTTACAATGAGTGAAAAACATAGTCGTGCTTACCAGGACATATTAATGTCGTATCATGGTCCGTTGTACATACCTCACGCGCCTGTAATAAATCAAACAGTTCGTTCTTGTTTATACCCAAATGTAGCATTAACATTACGCTTTGTTTTTTATATATAAGACATACAAGTGTAACTAAGCAGTATTTGTTCAGTTTGTAGCGATTTCATCTGCACGTATGTTGGTTATGATGGTCTAACTTATTTCAATCCTAAACATGAAAACTGTCTGTTGTTTGGATCTCATATAAAACTACAACATCGTTGACATAATATCAGGAATATTTAAAATTACCAACATAATACAATCGACTTACTTGAATTAATTGAAAACATCCATGAAAGGATAGAAATAGAAGGAAATACGAAAATTCAAAACCCATTTCTTTGCAAGTTAACGGTTTCTGCTTAACGTTATGCTATAGAAATATAATTGTACATTTTTTGTCCAATGAATATACATAAACTCAAATTTGTTAATATTTTCATTAATAATGAGGGTTTATTAATATTGTTTTAACCTAACTTTAAGTTTCTTAAACGGCTTAATTAAAATAAACAAGCATCATATTAAATAAACTCCACAAGAAACGATTACTGTCTATGACCATTGGAACACTATAAAGATACGCACTTAATAATCCGGCGCATTGAAACAAGTGGCTAGGCGTTGCTAAGAACGTGATCACATTAGAAAATTATTAACCTTATCAAGAACATAAGGAGAATTCGGACGTCGAGCTATGTTTACACTCTTCTACCTACGTACAGTGTTCGATATACATCCTACAAACATAACGCTCGCATGGTCCAACACGTGACCCACAAACTCATATTTGTATTTAGATCAACCACCCACCATACGTACAGTGTTGACGTCATAACCACATTATGACATAATTCAATTCCATCCACCAAGTTTACCATCATGTATCATGCGCAACGTATAAGTTAAAATTAACAATAAAATGTTTACAGATAAAGGACAACATTTGATAATTATGTAGGAATATATACGAGCTTATGGAAATCACATGCAGCTCATCTGTCTTAGAAGTTTGTGTTTGGACGTTTATAGGATATTCATGTTTAACCATGTGAATAGGAAAACGCAAAGGGGGCTATCACACGTGCAATTTTTGGGTTACCGGATCTATTGCAATGTGTTGTATGTGATTTACACGTTCCTTTAATTTAGTAGAACCCATTAATCCGCTGGGTTTGGGCAATGTTTGCGATTAGTTTCGAATCTGCAACCCTTCGGCTAAAAATTGCACTTACCCACCAAGACTCGGTTGTTTCTTCTACGAAGAAATAAAACAAAGAACTTAAAAGTGCCAATCACGTTTAAACCACGCCCATTTCTATAACTCATTTCGGTTGCATAATATGTTTCTGCAATCAGAAATACATGGGTTCCGACCAATTTAACCTTATTATTAATGCTTAGCAAAAATTATATTCTTGATTATATAAAAATTATAGAAAAACAACTGATATCTTGAAAAATCTACTTATTTCATCATTTCCTTTGTTTTCGTTTAGTTCACCAAGAACATAGCATGTCTGTTAAGCGTTTGGCAACCAATCGAATAATGTTAGCTGGTATAAAAATGAAATTTAAAACGAAACAAAATTTGTGTATTCATGTTAGTAGACTAGCTATGTTATATATGGAAACGAAAGTAGCATGTAGAGCAGGGGTGGGCAACATACGGCCCGCGGGCCGGGTCCGGCCCGTGAAGGGATTTTGACCGGCCCCCAAACTGTATCAAACAATAACCTGTAATGTGGCCCAGGTCCGGCCCGCTGTCTGTATCCAACCACACACTAATGTGGTACGACGCATCATTCCTAAACGTTGGATATCGCTCTAGTCTTACCGGACTGTTATTGCGAGCTGGTGAAATAAACAATTGCCTTAGGGAACAAAAAATGCACACTTTTTAAACAAGCAATATAAGGTCAAAACAGAGAGTGTTGTAAACATCCACCCACTACTGGGTACTGTGTAACAACGTGAGTGTTAGGGTTAGTTTTTCTTTATCTGTTAACAGGTATATTTAAATTCTAAATATAAATGTATTTTATAAATTGTTAAGGATTATTAACCATGGAATATCCTATTAAACGTAAATTAGAAAGCAATTGTCGAGCATTTAACAAAGATTGGATACCAAAGTATATTTTGCAAAAGGTTGGCAACAAAGCAATATGTCTACTGTTTATATGGTCAGAGTGTTGCTGTATTAAAAGAGTATAACATTAGTCGTCATTATTTGACGAAACTTGGAAACCATGGCAATAATTTAGTGAATAGAAATGTGGTTAAGTTATTGAATATTATTCATCTTATAATCCGGCCCACCAAGAACTTTATTATACCACATCTGGCCCGCCGACTAGAGAAGTTGCCCACCCCTGATGTAGAGTCACGGGGAACGCTAGGTAAGTATTGTGGAAACATTTCCAGATACAGCGAAGGGATATCACAAATGGTCTAAAGGAGTCGTAAAACCAATTATTCGCCCTATCTCCCCAATACAAACTGACCTCACAAAAATGGCTGTCACTCAAAATCCTCACAGGAAGTCTTAGATTTTTCCACAATTTAAATTTCAAGCTTGGATCTGCAACCTAAACTCAGAACTTTAACAATTATACATATCTCTTTTGTAGATTGGGAATTTTTCCCAACAAAACAGCTAGCAGATGCACAATCAACACCTTTATTTTACAAAGCACTGCTCCACTATTACAAATCTTCACAGCTGAAATTTCGAACCCACAATGGACTCTTTTCCAAGACCGGTTTTGTACTTTATCTCATTAGTTTATTTTATTCCTGTTATTATCAGAAGTTAAAGCAGACTAACGAACATTCGCAAAACGGCAGTCGTGA
>CH000530.1:8490-26133 GCA_000149265.1 Ciona savignyi | reverse complement strand
AGCGTAAGGTAGTCATCAAGTCAGCTTTTAAAAAAAATATCTACTTTAGTCAGCTATAAGGATGTGATACGTATTAATTTGGGGATAATACAAGTTGCTCTAGACAGCATCATGCAAATATATGGAATATGTGGTTTCATGTCCATTTGACTATATATTAGCACTGTAAAATTTTAAATGTTGCGATTCGATTTCTCTGTAGTTACTGTTGATACTAAATTTAATCTTGGTTTTATAGTGGAAATTGTTATATATTTGGTTATGGCAGGGTTAAGTGCTGGCCTATTAATCTTTATACACAGTTTTTTTTTTATTATTTTATTATTTACAATTATAAGATAGCAAAAGAACATGGTCATCTGCATATAGTTTAGTAAAAATACCGAAATTTGGTAGGTTGTTTATGTACAAAAGGAATAATAATGGAGTACAAACACATACGGTCTGCTGTTGTTTAGATGTTGTGCTACCTATGCTGGTATACTGCATCCTATGATACAGATAACTTTTATTTAACTTAAGTAAAGTTATCTATATAAGTGTCATATTGAGTTAGCACACAGTCGTGTGGTTAGGTGGTTGATTATACGCATAAAGGCTAGACCAATGTTTGAATGTTTGGCTAATGTTTCCAAAACTAATGTTTTGATATATGGTTATTATGTCCCATATGTTGATCGAATTTGTTTTTTTTTGCCTTTTTTATGTCGCATTCAAAGCTCAATTGTTTCATTGGTTTTGAGTGCCCAGCTCTTTCGTAGACATAATATTGATGTATTTATGTTTGCTTGTATACATTTGGGGGGGGGGGGCTGGAATAAACTGGGTTAATTTATTTCATAGTGTGTTTTTCAGTAATTTTGTTTAAAAAAATAAGAGAACTATTCCTTCCTAGTCTTGAAAGAAATGGTCGATAACGATAAATATCCTGAAAATGAGTCCTTTGGTCTATTTTTCGTGAGCGGGAATTTCCTTTGTGTTTTTGTAAAATTATCAGCATGTTAATTGGGACTGCTTAACCTCATTGAATAACACGTTTATGCCATTAACCTGGCTGTTACGAGCGTAACCGGCAACAAAGAAGTAAAAACAAAATAAAGGCATAACTATTGCAATCAAACAGAAATGACCACGATTTGACTTTCTATCTAAGTTGCCTTTTATTAACTCGGAGTAAACCTTAGTGGCCGCATACATCTGCACTTTCCTGCAGAAGGGAAATGACGAAATCAACAGAAAGTTGCATCAAGAACTGAACAAGGTAAGTAACAAAAGAATAAATTTATAGACTATATTAGTCAAATGAAAATGACAATTTAGTACAAACTGATTGGGCTATTAGTCAGATCGAGGCTATCTAACGATTTCCCGTTGTATAACTCTTTATATTTTCCAATCCACGGTAAAACATGATTATGCTATCTTCCAGATACCGCCATAGAAGTTCCTAATCCCCCACCAGAAATACAGACAACAACCCAAGATCAAGTACGACTTTAAATGAAAAAGAAATAATCTATGAAGTGAAGTATGCTGGTGTGGGAATTCCCCCAAATCCTTGTTTATTTTATTTTTTGCTCGGGTTCCCTGAAATCTGTGTTATTGTTTCCAACAATTGTTCTTTCTTGCGTAATATTTAAAGTTTTATGGTGACGCCATTATATGGTTTGTTTGATCATTTATACCAGATTTTTTGTTAAAATATCATTTAGGAGACTAAAATCCGGCGTATAGTTTGAAAATAAATAAAAAATAAAAGGTTGCGTTTATTGTGCAGCAGCGAAGTGTCGAACCGTCTGTAATGTATAAAACGAGAATTTATTGTTAAATTCGTAACACAGTGGCCATGATAAACCTGGTATTCGGTTTGTGTATGAAGCACTCCCTGTGCTGTGTCGGGTATTCACATACACACACACGCGCGCAAACACACACACACACTCGCCGACGAAATATCCTTTGTTTCATCGTGGTATGAGGGCTAATAAAAATCAAATATCTTCCCGTCCTTGCACATACGTGTTAGAAGAGCCAGTCATTAGGCTGATACACCAAATCTTGCGACTTTTTGTTTAGCTTCCTACTAAACTAATTTTCTGTTAAATCGCTTCTTAATCCTTGTTTTACCCACAATTATAGCCACACACACACATGGGATATATCAGTTGAATCATTTTTTTCTCCCATTGTTACATCACTATATATCTGTGACGCCATATTGCCTATTATTACTTGATTGTTTCGCTGCCAATCATCACCCAATCACATCCGCGCAAATCTATTCGATTATCACAGTGCTTCTTATGAAGTCATAATG
Source organism: Ciona savignyi (assembly GCA_000149265.1). Lineage (NCBI taxonomy): Eukaryota > Metazoa > Chordata > Ascidiacea > Phlebobranchia > Cionidae > Ciona > Ciona savignyi. The sequence goes on along the minus strand of CH000530.1, from coordinate 23,816 downwards.
AGCAGGTCTACTTATGTATGTTTATATAAAGCTTAATTTTTAATTAATTAAAATTTAATTTCTTGTAATGTTTTAAGGTTAGATACAGAAAGAATAAACCCAATTATTTTGTGCAGTTGTAAAATGTATATCAATGGTGACCAGTCAACTGAACCCCTTACAACTGAACCCCTACAACTGAACCCCTTACAACTGAACCCCTACAACTGAACCCCTTACAACTGAACACCTTACAACTGAACCCCATTACAACTGAACCCCATTACAACTGAACCCCTTTACAACTGAACTCCTTTAAACAGAACCCTTTTAACTGAAAAGGGGGTTCAGTTGTAAAGAGGTTCAATTGAAATGGGTTCGGTTGTAAAGGGGTTCAGTTGTAGGGGTTCAGCTATAAAGGGGTTCAGTTTAAAGGGGTTCAGTTAAAAGGAGTTCAGTTGTAGGGGGCTTAATTGTAAGGGTTCAGTTGTAAGGGGTTCAGTTGTAAGGGGTTCAGTTGTAGGGGTTCAGTTGTAAGGGGTTCAGTTGTAAGGGATTCAGTTGTAAGGGGTTCAGTTGTAAGGGGTTCAGTTGTAAGGGATTCAGTTGTAAGGGGTTCAGTTGTAAGGGGTTCAGTTGTAAGGGGTTCAGTTGTAAGGGGTTCAGTTGTAAGGGGTTCAGTTTTCATGGAACCATATCAATACTTTTGTGTGGTTGTTTTTACAGGCTGATTTGCATTAAAACTGTTTTTTTTTTCTGTATGAGTGTGTTACATTCAGAATATGCAGCCAAACCTATTTTAATGGATAACCCAGCGATTTCTCCATACATTAAGACAATTTCGTCCGACGGATTGGCCTGGTTGTTTAGTACGTCGCATTTCAGCAGAAGGGTTGAATATCCAACTAGTCGGCTGTGTCTTTAGGCAAGGCACTTAACGAACATTGCCTGAACCCAGCGGAACATTAAGTTCTACTAAATTGAAGGAACGTGTCTATCATATGCAAACACACTATAATAGCTACGGTAACTAGATAATTTTAAATGGTTGGTCGCAATGGGTTGTAATTTGTAAAATTTAACCTTTATCAACAAATCGTATCCTTGTTTTCCAGATTTGGGTGTACACATTCGGACATAGGTCTATATTATATCTGAGTTGTGTAAAACCTAAATACTCAATAGGATATAGCCGGACAAACGAAGCTTAAATGAAGTTGACTTTTCGGAATTTAAAGGCATTGGCGAGAGTGAAAGTCGCCATTTTATTATTCGCTGCACTTTTCACATTTTTTGTTGTGAATTTGAATTTACGGACGAAAGTTCGTAGAGATTCACTCGACACCAACCGTCACAACGAACCCCTCATACAATGGCACCCAGATGGAATTGCGACGCTTATTAAAGCGACAAAAGAAATCGAACAATTGAAGATTAAAAGCAAGTTATTTTTTTAAAGGATAGAGTATAGCATCCATTACTATTATAAATACTAACAGCCCTCAGAATACAAGTGCTTTTTCATCCACAAAGTAAAGCGAAATGTGGTCGGATAACCACAAACCGGTTGTTTGCTCCAGATGGTGTGAACAGCAAATGGTGGATGGGCAACACTGATGAACCGTCGGTTGATTTCGATTCAACAATTTAACCTTTTCCATCATAATTGTTAAATATATGTGCGTCTTATAAGTTGTGTGTCTGAACCCAGGTGATTAATGGGTTCTTGCAAAACTTTAAGAACGTCTCTATCATACAAAACACAATTTAATATCTCTGATAACCTGGCTTTCCCATTCACAGGGATAAAACCTCAATATTCCATCCAATCTTCCAGGTACAAACTCGAAAGAACCGAAAACTTCACCGGAAATACAAAAATCGTCACCAAAAAGATTGGAACCGACTCCGGCAAAACTCACGATAAAAGTATGACCAATTTAAATAGAAAATATTATTATTTGCGTCACTTGGGCGGTTGGGCCTGATGTGGCAATAGCTACTGTGTGGTATCATGACCAGTAGGAATGTTGAAGTTATCATCCACACAGATTGCAAAGCCATGCAAGTTGAACATCGGAAACGAACTGAGCAAAGAGTCACCTCGTATTCAATTGGATGGAAATAAATTCATGTTGCCATTCCTTATTTGGGGACCAAACAACCAATTGATCGGTCTGCGGGATTCGATATTTCTCGCCATCAAACTGAACAGGTGGGATATTCGATGTTCGGTCAAATAGCTTGATGGGCTGGAACATTGACTTCTCGCAAAATGGTTCATGATCCGATCGAAATGTCGTTTTTCAGCCGAAGGGTTGTAGAATCGAAACTTGTCGCTAGCTATTCGGTTGTTTTCTTTAGCAGACTTAGCAGACATTGTCTGAACCCAAAGGATTAATGGGTTCTACTAAATTAAAGGAATGTGTGAATAATACACAACAAACTGCAATAGCTGCAGTAACCCGACGGTTGGCGCGAGGTAATCTAAAGCTTGTGTGGTAACACTTTGCGTTTTCCCATTCATGTGTATAAACATCAATATGCTATAAGCATAGTCTGCCATTTTTATTTGACAAACGTTTGTGTTTGTTACGGTTTTGCATATTACTGGTCACAATGTCAATTAGGTTTTTGATAACAAATGTATTAAGTGTGATAAGGGTCCGGCAAGGGTCCGGCAGTGTTAAACCACCATGCCAATCATGATAAGTTTGTTTGGTGTGCCTTGCTCAAGTGGTAACTCAACATTGGGATACATTTAAGGCTAAAGTTGAAAACCGTAATGGACTTCGGTCACTCACGACGTTTAATACCAATTGTTATATGGATCGGTTGTGTTAACCATTCGGCCACACAAGATGAACAATTATATAAACTGCTCAGAGGTATGACGTCACGTCAATATCTGATGAAGTCATTCGTATTGCGTCATAATGTCGACGTCATAATGTCGACCCAATCCCAATCTATATTTTATTCGGTTAAAAAATAAATTAAAATGATAATTCAAATATTACCTCATTTTCCACAGAACGCTTGTGTTGCCCCACTTTTTCACGCAGTACAACGACAAAGGTGCTGCTAGAAACACATTGGTTCAAGCGAGGAATCGCATCGACGTTACCAATCTTTCCAAGTTTATTTCAGTTATTTCATTGAAAGATTTCCAAACAATATGTCTCGGCAAAATGGACGTTGTGTTCCAGGTTTGAAAAGTAAACAATATAAAGCATCACAAATTTTAAATAAAATGTTTTGGATTGTTACATGATTTAATTCTCAATCATGAAGCAGTTTTAAAATAAATCAATCGTTCTTGCTTTAAATGTTCCGCATAGTATAACCTGATGTGTGGAAAGAATTTGCACCCATTCGGCTGTCTTGTTTTACCGAGTTAAACACCAAACCTATGATAACCTTGTTACCAGGAGCGTTTATACATATATGTGTATCGGTTGCGGTACCATTCCACTGTTTTCGCTTTTCTCATTTCAATCTACGCTCCAGCGCGACACCTTGTGAGCGGGAAGGTGGTTGGTTTCATGACGTCACTTCCTCCACAGAACCGCCCTGTTGTGTGCGGCACGATTCGAGAAGCCGAGAAAATGTCCGGAATCGATATCTCGGGAAGTATTGGTTTGCCCGGTGTTGGTGGGAAACTCAGCATCAAGAAGGACGACCCGAAATGCCGACCCGACATTTCCGCTTATCCGCCCTCGGTGAATGACAATACTAAACATGATGTCAACCGTTTGAGGGAAATTTTCAAGTAAGCAAACAAATTTTTTTTTTTTATTTCTTTAGTAACGGATTGTGTTTAATTAAGCTCAACTCGACATTAAGTGAAGTATAATATGATTCAAAACCACGTAATTAGGCCCAGAAGCGGAAATCCAGGGTTATTTTATGCGGATAATTAATGAGTTAACAAAAAGGCAAACTTAGAAAGTAAAAAATCCTCTGGAATTACTTAAAACCGGATTTACTAATTAAGTTGACTAATTCGTAATTAGTTTAGTTATTTTTTGTTTCTATTTAATTTTAGTTATTTTTGTAACTATTTGTTTAGCTGAGTACTAACCTAATGTTCTATTGCATAGTTCCCTAATCACTGTTTCGACATTATACAATTTCATTTAATATTGAGATCTTTTTAATAACATTTACACAAGGTATGTTATATCAATGTTGGCATGTTGTTATGTTTAATAACCTGCGGACATCGCCTCAACCAAGTGGATTAATGAGTTGAAAATAACAAAAAACGCGTTTTAACCACACACAACACACTGCAATAGCTCCGGTAATGATTACCCGTGTGGTAACCTCACTCTATTCCTGCATCTTACGAAGCTTACAATAACACATGATTAAACCTGACTTACCTGACCCATATTCAGTTATAAACAATGGTAATAATTAACCGAAAGTCTCCCAACCTAATAGTAATCACCCCTCCATGTTTCAACTCAGTAATAATTAACCATGTTTAACCAGTTCCACGGCCAAATGTGCGATGTTCTTGTCTCCGTTCCAATCATTGAGCGTTTCCTCCACCTATGGTCGCATGAACCCCGATCATTACGATCGGGAGAAAGTTGCTCAACTCACTCGTACTGAGAACGTGGCGAAGGTTGACCCATACAGACTGATGTCCGCCATTGAACACGAGACACCAAGGCCTCCATACGTTGTGAAGATAGCTTCGGATTTTGTGCGCGAAGTGATGAAGGCAGAAGAGTTCATCAGCGTACATTGGAGGTTTGGTGGTGTTGGCTTGTTCCCTGCATAGCCCGGATGGTTGGAACGTAGACTTTCATTCGGAAGGTTCTTAAAGCTAGACACTTAAACATCACCTAAACCCAGTGGATTAAATTAGTGTGTTCTACCAAATGTGAATGACGTCTTTATCATACACAACTTGGCTCCGCAATCATTTTCCTATGCACATTTAGAAACAAACTAAATTTGTCGGCACATTGCAGTGAAAAATTGTACAATGGGAGGTCTTCTAACAAGCTATAATTATTTGATATTTTATATAAGCGAAGTGTTTGATAAACGTAATATTTAAATTTGCAAAAACTATAATTATTTTTATTTGGCAAAAACTGAGTTTAAAAAAATATACCTATTTTCCCGCAGCATAACTAACTTTGCGTTGCAGCACAGTAATGTGTCGCGGTTCATTGGCTGCAGAACAATGGTAACAACGCACTGTAATATCTCAGGTAACCCGACGATGGGCGCGAGGTGATCTGATGATTGCATGTGTGTTAACCTCATTGGTTTCCCAATCACATTGATATATCATAAACATAAGTAGTTGTTGTGACGTAATTGACACTCTCCAACTTCCATCGCAGAAACGACGAGGAATTCACCCGAATATTGTGCAAAATGAACCCGAAAGATCTAATTTGCAGCCAACACATCTCGCCCACCAACCTCGCTGCGGGGATTTCAAAAGTCAGGGGTCAAATACGAGCATCGAAGGGTAACGGGAGCCACTCAGAACCGCAGGTTTACATCGCGGGGCCCCCTACCCTGCGAAGCTTTGTCGACGACATGAAAAAGATTCTAGAACATTCGAAAGAAGAGAAAGCGTCGAAGACAATTACTTTCACCTCGTCTGATTTGAATAATTACTTGGATGCAAATTACCCACGTGAATCCTGTATTGACATGAGGCCAACCGACAATGAGTTTTTGTCGCTGATTGAAATGGAAATCTGCTCACAAAGCGTCGCGTTCCTGGGTTCGAAGTTTTCCTCATGGTCGGCTGTTGTGCAGCACCACAGGCCGACCCAACACTTTAAATTCGATGACGTGGCACAGAATGTAGCGTTAACTACGTGAGATAAAGTTCAGTGATGACCAACTTGTTTAAGTTCACGGCACGGATGAGGTAAATAATAGCAACTGGTAAATCCATATCAAGCTTTGTGCAACACTGAAAAACGCACTCGGACGCAGATAGGTTCGAAACCGAGCTGCGTTAAATAAAGATGATACAACGCAAGTGTTGCCATCACTTGTAATATTATGCACCAATATACATATTTGGGGTAGGCCGGAAGATTGCGTATTCAAGTACTACCGTAGCCAGTTGAGTGTTTTTAACAGAATCGCATTTATGATACTTACAATGTCCCGTATTTATTTATTTATTGCTTATTTCGTCTTTTGACCGGACAAGTGCAGTTATCGCTCAAAATGTGACAACAATCATAATTCAAATATAGACAGAGCAACCGGTTACCTTGATATACCTGGTTCCCTTTAATATCGCACAAAATACCAACGAAAGGAAAAACTGTTTTCCAAACAGACAGTGCTGCTTAACTTAAAATAAGTTTAAACACAGACTGATGTCGTTCGGAAAACTTTTGTTATACAAATTCGTGGCCAAGTACCATTGCGATAGGATATATTTATGTTTATCCCCATGAATGGGGAAACCAAAGGGGTTAACACACGGGCAATCGTCAGATCACCTCGCGCCCATCGTCGGGTTACCGGAGCTATTGTAGTGTGTTGTGTATGATTCACACGTTCCTTTAATTCGGTAAAACCGATTAGCTAGCGATCAGTTCGAACCTGCAAAATTTTGGCTGCAAGGCGACCAGACTAATCGTCCGTTTATGGGAAACATGTCCGTCTTTAACATATTATTTTTAATATTAGCTATAACTTTCTGGAATAAAGCGATACATTTTATTTCCCTGGATTCATAGCGCCAACCCAAATAATTGTGTACGATGTTAGCCCACTTACCAAGGACGGGAGGGTGGATTAACAGAACATTGCAATTTAACCTCAGACTCGTACTTTTCCAAGGCTGAACCCCCTGCGATATTCACAGCAACTGGGGAAACTGCGCCACCACACGGACACATACCACCAACAACACACAAGGGGAACCCCCCTTTATATTCTTTCATGATCAGAAACCATTTTGTTGAATTCGGCCGAATCAACAATTCATGCTCAAACCCGTAAATATTTGTTTGTAGCTCATTGGAGGAATTTCAACGAAGAAAACAAATTATGTTAAATATTCACTCGATTTGCCAAATGATATTGCGACTTGACTTCCTTGATACATTGACCTTCCAATTGGTTACATTCTCCTGCATTGTGCAAAATACCCAAGAGGAAATTCCTATGAAAATTACATCCAATATTAATCGTGCCTACGTCATAATGACGTAACAATTGGTAATTAAACTGTTAAAACGTAATCACAGAACTTTTTTCAAACCCGAAGAAAAAACTTAGTTTGGGTAGATTGTCCATTGAAGATGCAAACTCTTCAACAGGGGAAATTGCTATTGAGCAGTTGTGCTGTCGTACCACAATTTTTTAAAGGAACTAATACGTACTACACAAAATTATCATTAAAAAAATATATTCGGCTAATTTATCACCAACAATCCAAAGGGAATATTGAATGTGTATGCTCTATAACAGGAGTCGGCAACTTTTTGCACTTTAAGAGCCATTTTAACCGATATTTGACTAAATAAAAATCACTGGGAGCTACAAAACTAATAATATTTTCGCAATAAAAGGAAAACAACACTGTGTGAGGTAGAGACGCAAGTGTTCTGTTTGTTTCACTTATGTATGGGCAACTTATTAAGCGCTCGCTACAGTAGCAATAAAATTAATAAGAGCTGAAAGAGCCGCAGGTTGTGGACCAAGACTGCATACAATGATACAAACTACAATATTATCCACATCATATGTAGTTTCAATGAAGTTTCATGGAAAGCCACAATAGCATTATATGATAATCGCATTTATTACCAGGTTACCATAATATACAACAATCCATAAGAGCTATGGGAGCTATGGGAGCGTCTAGTAACATAGCAATGCTCAATTAAGGTTTACTGTAAACCTACAGCATAAAATGTGAGAAACAATGTTTCTGTTAAAATAAAATAAAAGCAATTGAGAACAAGTTTGGCTGAAATAATTGCAGAATAAGCTACAAAACATTGGGTTTTGAAATCACTGTTCGGTTGGTTTGTTCCTAGAATTATCCAAGTTCCTCCAAGGGTCATCGAGCATAGTTGGTTTGTAATATGCGTCGATGCCGCGTCTGTGGTTGAATTGTTTCATGTTTTCTCTCGGTTGGCCACCGGAGAATCTGCGATTGTCTCTTCGGAACTGGGGCCGGTGGTGGTTGGGGGAATATGGGTTCGGGGAATAACCATGGGGTGAATTTGGGTTGGGGGAATAACCATGGGGTGAATTTGGGTTTGGGGAATAACCATGGGGTGAATTTGGGTTCGAGGAATAACCATGGGGTGAATTCGGGTTCGGGGAAAATCGATTGGGGGAAAATTGATTGGGCGAATGTGTGAAGTGATTGGAATCAAAACTTGCATGTCCTTGCCATCTTTGATTCATTTGGTAGGGAGGCTGCATTTAATGGGTTTTAGTCAAATCTTTAAGGTAAAAACTAAAAAGTCCGACCGCATAGCTTGGTGGGTTAGTGCGTCGCCTTTCAGCCAAAGGGTTGCAGGTATGTAATTGGGTCACTAGCTAGTCGGTTGTGTCCTTGCGCAAGACACTTAACGGACATTGCCTGAACCCAGATTAATGGGTCCTACTAAATTGAAGGAACGTGTGAATCATGCACAACCTACTGTAATATCTCCGGTAACCCAACGGTGGGCGCGAGGTGATCTGACGATTGCCTGTGTGTTAACCACCTTGAGTTTTCTCATTCACGAGGTTAAACATAAATTACCTATCCTATAAAATAAAAAGTGGGAGTGATCTCAAAAAAGGTGGACACTAAAATATGGATGTTGTTCAGTTGAGATAATGTGTTGGGTTTGCATGAGAGTATGGGAAGGGTGTTGAAGCCATGATGGGAGTTACCCAAACTTAACGTTTAGTTTTTCGTCTTTTCCCTCCCCCACTTAGAATTGCTTTTTTAAAACAAATTATCTTTTAAATGCAACAATAGTTTGCCTGGGTTATAATTTTTGAAAACATGTAGTTTTAATTACAGAATGAAATCAGAAAATGAATTTCAGTGGTCATAGATAACTAGCGTTCTATGTCATTGTAATGGGATAGGATAAACATATTAACCTAAAGGACTAAGAAACTTAGAAAACATGATTACGGAGGCAATTGTTTGTCGTAGTTCAACCCATTAATCGAGTCGGTTCAGGCAATTTTCGTTAAGTGAATTGCTCAAGGACACAACCAGCAAACCTGCCCGTATGAAAAGTACGTCAATTTTCGCCGAGATGTCGAGTGTTCACACGCCAAATATTTAAGTGTGCAGTGTGCAAACGTCCAAGAGTGCACACTTTAAGTGTGGACACAATCTCCTTTTTATTACTATTTTGTAAAATCTTAAACAAACATATTATTCTATTCTAAATCTATCTTGTCCATCAGCTAACATATCTATCTACGTAACAAAAAACGTACTGACAGTAAATTACCCGAGGTCCAGAGGTAGGTTTACAGGTTTGTTGGAAATTATACGATGTTTATATTGCCAGCTCACAAGCGTGTGTAAAATTAGCCAAGTGTGCAAAGACGCAGGGAAAAAAAACTCGAGTGTGCAGCTGCCATACTTTCCATACTGGCTGAAGGCAACACAAGGCAAATAAGGTATGTGGTCAGACAAAATATTCCAAAACAGAAACATATGTGACTCAACATCACTTACCCTGGATTTGTTGAAACTGCGATTGTTGGAATTCATTTCTACTTGTTTAGCTGGTGAATGCTCTTATCTTGTGAGTCTAGACCTAGCCAGTGGTTTTTAATATGTTAGTAATAAACTATTTGCGTTTTAAGGTGTCATAGCTAAAACAAAACATGGAATTTTCAAAACATTTAGTGGAATATATAGCATATGGAATTTATGTAATATCTAACTGAATCTTATAATATATTCAAATAATTTAACACTAAATAAAAACAATTAAAGAAGCCAAAGTTATTTTACATAGAAATATAAAACGCGGAAAAACGGAAGACGTAAGTAAAAAGTTAAACCTCTTTACGAAGGGTTTACAGAATTCTAAAAATTACACAATAAACCGGGCTCTTTTGATTGATAATTTTTTATTTATAAAAAAAATGTAAAATATTATTACCGAATATGAATATTATTAATATTCCCGCATAGGATAGGATGGATATTCATGTTTATCCCGTGAATGGAAAAACCAAGGGGGTTAACACACGGGCAATCGTCAGATCACCTCGCGCCCACCGTCGGGTTACCGGAGCTATTGCAGGGTGTTGGGTATGATAGACACGTTCCTTTAATTTGGTAGAACCCACTAATCCGCTGGGTTCAGGCAATGTTTGCTAAGTGCCCTGCCCAAGGACACAACCGAGACCGTTCCTGTATGGTGGTACAACCAGCATTAAAGCTCGATTTCGCCTCTTGCCATTGTATCGGTTCTATTATGTTTTAGTTAGTTTAGTTTATTCCACGCTCCTTCAAAGCATCAACGAAGATCAGCACGGTTGTCTATGAAGGAAGCAATAGGGAAAATGTCAAAATTGCAGTTGTTTTATCGTTAAAAAGTCGCCTGAATGTGCGTGTTGCACACGCGGTCATGGTCGGAATGTGAATTATAGGTTCTTCCCGCTTTACGTTTTTATAATTGATGTGAATACATTGTACCGGGGAACATTAAAGTACTGTAAGAACCTGAATCGATCTGGTGCATAATCACATCCGCTAGATGACGATAAGGAGGTGTGGGAATCCCACACGAGTTTATAATTGTATTACTATGTGTTTTAATCATTAAATTGTTATGCCATGTGTCCAGATTTTGTGCATAGGAAGTCGCGATTAATTTCCTGTTTTGGACATTTCAGTCGATGAATTATTTCCCGCGAGTTTTCTGATTAACAGCGTCCACGCCTCGTGTATACAAACATGTGTTTCCTGTTATGTGTCTTATATAAACTGTATGAGATTTCGTAATATCAGAGAGCATTTTAGTAGAGCCTCGCTTGGCTTTGCTGCTTTCTCAGGCTTTAACTCTACCTACCTAAGCTATGCCCCATGTGTGTACAGCGCTTTTCCTGGCACCTTGCGTAAACACCCAATAAAATACTTAACCTCTGTTCACCCTTCTTTTTCTCTGGCAAAACCCGTTTAAAGCAGAGCGCTGCTACAGAGAACTGCAGACCAATTTTCATTGTCATCTTTAAAAGTACAAATTCTCCCTAAATATTTACATAAAATAAAAAAAGATATCCGAACGGTTAACGCCACACATTTAAGCACCCTGGGCTGCCGGATTCGAAGTTACCAAAGCACAGGAGTACCGAGCACCATATAAATGTATAGGATGACAGGATACAACACCATATAATGTTTTCAAAATACCACGATGCATTGGTAGAAACATTGGAATCATATCGAACATTGGGGTCTCGGGTGGTCGTGAGGTTGTGGGTTCGAAACCAGTCGGTGGCTGGAAGGTCGTATCTTTGGGAAAAGTACTTGCTAATCGAAAAAAAACAGTGGAATGATGGGTTGCACTAAACCTGTGATATACAATCTTCTATAATAGCTCCGGAAACCACGATTTTTATCTGTTTAAATAACCCGGTAAAACGACCCCCAAATAAAAACAAACCTCAAAAGTGTTCGGTGACTTGGCATCCAAGCAAAGTTTTTCCCGACAGGGCGGAACACGTATATAATGCACCATATACTTCAATGGATGATAATGATTTGGTTTTACCTCCACGCAACGTGTTTTGTCATTAATTCTCGTGATGGGTATATTCATCATAATGGACAATTATATAGGATAGGATATTCATGTTTATCCCCGTGAATAGAAAACCAAGGGGGTTAACACACGGGCAATCGTCAGATCACCTCGCGCCCATCGTCGGGTTACCAGAGCTATTGCAGTGTGTTGTATATGATAGACACGTTCCTTCAATTTGGTAGAACCCATTAATCCGCTATAATAATACCGTAAGAAGTAGGCCTAACACAATAGAAATCAATGTAAGTTAGGTGCAAATCCCAAGCCGTGCGTTCATTTCTTACCCTGACCAGATATTTCTGCCATTCCATTGGGGGATTCCCCACAATATAACTCCTATTTCAATGATATCCAGAAGCGAAAGGACCTATCTGACAAATTAGATTGGTGGTTGGTGCGTCGGTTTACAATCGAAAGGTTGCAGGTGCGAAACTGGTTGCTAGCTAGTCGGTTGTGTCCTTGGGCAAGGCACTTTACGGACATTTCCTGAACCCAGCGGATTAATGGGTTCTACCCAAATTGAAGGAACATCTCGACACCTCGAGATGCACGGGACAATGAAGACAGCCAACCACACAATGCGACGTCACTTTATTTTTGAAATAAATCTTCAAAACTGGAAGAAAATATTTCCTGCAATTTCACACGATTCCCGGAATGTTTGAAGTGGGTGAACGGGGTTATTAATACGGGGTTCGTTGCCCCCTGGGAGTTCGGTTGTGTGGGGTTCCCGCGTAGCTTCCTGCTGGGGTTCGGGGGCCTTTGGGGGTGGATGGGGTCATGTGGGGGCTTTTCGTCCCACGTTGCTGTTTCACCCATTCCTCGGCTTTGCTGCCCCAATCCGCGTTCGTGGGGGGTTGTGACCTGGGTGAGGGGGTGGGGTTATATAGGGGAAACCCCCCAAATAGCAATCATGTCATCGTGCTCTCAGTCAGGTTGCAAACTATTCCACATGTTTTATGGCATGAAGCCAAGATACAACTGGCGCAAAGGGGCCTCACAAGGAAAATATGGAAATGAAATATAAATCAAATCCTCTGCAAGCCACATTACCATTATGGGGGGGGTGATTTGTATAATCTTTCTAGTTTTAACCTCAGGGTTGAATCGATCATTATGACCTCACAGAGACAAGCACTATCGAGACATCACACAACAATGCAAACAACACAATAACCATTATGACATCATACCTGCCACTGGATTTCGGGGTTCGTTTGGGGGTCATGTTGGGGGTTCCCCATTTTGCGACGGGGACGGATTTAGGGGGTAACATGGAGGCAGCGGGTGATCGTTGACCCCTGTAGCTTCCACTGGGGGTCACATAGGGGGCGTTTGGTGTGTAGGGGTAACCTGGGGTATGCGCTGGGGTGTGTGAGGGGGTTTCCTGGGGGGAAGGAATGTTAAATATAAATTAAAACGATGCAATTTTGCCTTCGTTTCTTTTTTCTGTTTTCGTATTTTTTTTATAGGTTTCTCTGTGCATTTACACTATGAAAACCAAAATATCTTCAGAATTAGAGCATGAATTATGAAAATACAAACATCAGATTAGATATTTCAGCCTGAAGATAACGAATCCAACCTAATGGAAGATTTGTTATAGCATTAGTGTTTCCAGATGGAAATTACCTTTGGTGTGCGCGGTGCTTGTCGCATGGATGGAGTGCGTACTTTTGGTGTGTTTGCGGCAACACTGGCCCCACCACTGGGTGCGCGGTTCATCAGGTGAGCTGTGGGAATAATGTTTGAACCTCATGCTCACGGTCGAGTTGCTGGAGCTATTACAGTGTGTGGATGGTTGGTTCATTTATATCCTCGCGGGTGGGAAGCCAGGCTTTATCCACGGGTATTGTAAGACACCTCATGCCCACAGTCGAGTTGCTGGAGCTATTACAGTGTGTGGATGGTTGGTTTATTTATATCCTCGTTGGTGGGAAGCCAGGCTTTATCCACGGGTATTGTAAGACACCTCATGCCCACAGTCGAGTTGCTGGAGCTATCACAGTGTGTGGATGGTTGGTTCATTTATATCCTCGTGGGTGGGAAGCCAGGATTTATCCACGGGTATCGTAAGACACCTCATGCCCACAGTCAAGTTGCTGGAGCTATTACAGTGTGTGGATGGTTGGTTCATTTATATCCTCGTGGGTGGGAAGCCAGGCTTTACCCACGGGTATTGTAAGCCACCTCATGCCCACAATCGAGTTGCTGGAGTTATTACAGTGTGTGGATGGTTGGTTCATTTATATCCTCGTGGGTGGAAAACCGGGATTTATCCAAGAAAAGCTCATTCCTTAAATAACCATATTTTACTTCTATTTTCACAGGCTCGCTTAACCTGGGTGGCAAAACAAGGCACCTTGGACGAACAGCGATTATGCAGATTTGTTAGAAATTAATAGAATTCACGAATCCATATAATCTAATAACTCACTTGGGATGGGGTCTCTGAAATGCTCCTTGAACCATTTGAACACCTGGTTGATGTTGTTGAAGTTCTGACCTCGATATCGGAATCCATCTGGAGTGACGGAAAGATATTCGTGTTTCGTCCGCACCCTGGGCATGTAGGAGAGCAGGAATTTGCCTGTGGGGGTGAAGTTGTGCCATGAGATAGGAATTGGAGTGATAATTCAAAATATATAAGTTGGGAGGTTAATTAATTACAAAATAATAACCAAAATAAGTAGATTGTATGGCTGCTGTTTGAAGCGCAGTAACAAATATTTCCAACCAATAAACTGTGGTTAAGATGGTGATGTCGTGAGGTGATGGCCACCCACAACTCCCGCAACCCACCAGGCAATGACTTGGACGCCGATATGAAGTACGGGATGCGTGACGAAGCCGCTTTCTTCGCTTGTTTCAACAAATCCTCCACCACCTCCTTCTTCCCCCCAACCTCTCGGAAGTTCTTGTGGCCGATGAGGTCCCGCGCGTTTGCTGCCATCGGCTGGATGAACCGCGCGATGATCTCGTCGAGGTCCTCGAATTCCTGGGTTGAAATCGTTATCTTCGTTAGGCCGATTAGTTTGGTGGCTTCTGGTCGAAACTGGTCGCTAGCTAGTCGGTTGTGTCCTTGGGCAAGGCACTTTACGGACATTGTCTGAACCCAGCGGATTAATGGGTTTTACCAAATTGAAGGAATGTGTCTATCATACACAACACACTGCAATAGCTCCGGTAACCCGACGATGGGCGCGAGGTGATCTGACGATTGCCCGTGTGTTAACCCCCTTGGTTGTCCCATTCACGGGGATAAATATGAATATCATTCCCACCACACAATTACATCATACAACCTTTCAACTTCCAGCTAAAACTCAATTATGTACAATCAAATAGGTTAGTTCCCGTATTTTAAAGTGAGAAAAAAGCTACAGAGCACAAAGGTACTTTCCCCACCTCGTTACCAATCCATAGAGATCTCCCGAGACTGAAAGCGTTTTCCTTCCGTTCCTCCCTGATATCGATGTGCGCGAACACTCCCTCCGATACCTTCCATGTGGCGGTGAGGTGGTCTGACCTTGGGGGGGTAGGGGGGTCAGGGGG
>CH000534.1:1285-12595 GCA_000149265.1 Ciona savignyi | reverse complement strand
GGGTAGGGTTATGTGGGGTTTCAGGGCAAACAAACCTGTTTTAATTGTTGGAACGGGTTCCGCCAGGTGTCGTAGGGGAAATCCCCTGTTGCGACCTCAATCATGGTAATACCCAAACTCCATACGTCACTCTTTACGTCATATCCTTGTTGATTCTTCGCGGGGTCGATACGTTCAGGCGCCATATAAGGCTTGCATCCCGCGTCTATTGTCTTCGCCAGTGAATCGACGAGTTGCCCACTGATACCGAAATCGCACAATTTCACTTGTCCTGCGTCACAATGCAACCATTATTACCCAGCGCGAACCAATTACGCCGCGACTACGTAACAGACCCTTCAATTGTTGCGTCAAAACCGCGATAACGCGCAATGGAAAATGACCGGTAGATTATGACGTAAAAATGGTGTTCCCGAACTTATATCAAAGTATTTGTAGAATCGCTTACGTCACAATGGAACAGCTTGTTTGCTTATGTTTACACTAGCCATTATGACGCAACAATAGAGCTTGTTTTTAAAGATTAACAAATGGTTTGATGCGCGAAGCGATTTTGAAGTAACAAATAAAACAATGACGTCTAGAATCATCACAAGGTGGCGCCATACCAGTCTTATTGAGCAGAACATTGGAAGGTTTAACATCTCTGTGTATGACGTGCAAGGTCTCCTGCAGGTAGTGTAGAGCCTTCACTATCGACACCGCTATCACACCCAACACGTTCTCACCCGTCTTCAATCCCCGGTCCTTCACCTGTCAATCAATGTTATCATGTCAATCATAATGTCACCTGTCAATCAACATGTCAATCAATGTTATCATGTCAATCAATGTTATCATGTCAATCAACATGTTATCATGTCAATCAACATGTCATCATGTCAATCAATGTTATCATGTCAATCAACATGTTATCATGTCAATCAACATGTTATCATGTCAATCAACATGTCACATGTCACTCAATGTTATCATGTCAATCAATGTTATCATGTCAATCAACATGTCACATGTCAATCAATGTTATCATGTCAATCAATGTTATCATGTCAATCAACATGTTAAATGTCAATCAACATGTCACATGTCAATCAATGTTATCATGTCAATCAATGTTATCATGTCAATCAACATGTTACATGTCAATCAACATGTCACATGTCAATCAATGTTATCATGTCAATCAACATGTCACCTGTCAATCAATGTTATCATGTCAATCAACATGTCACCTGTCAATCAATGTTATCATGTCAATCAATGTTATCATGTCAATCAATGTTATCATGTCAATCAACATCATCATGTCAATCAACATGCCACATGTCAATCAACATCATCATGTCAATCAATGTTATCATGTCAATCAACATGTCACATGTCAATCAATGTTATCATGTCAATCAACATGTCACATGTCAATCAATGTTATCATGTCAATCAACATCATCATGTCAATCAACATGCCACATGTCAATCAACATCATCATGTCAATCAATGTTATCATGTCAATCAACATGTCACATGTCAATCAATGTTATCATGTCAATCAACATCATCATGTCAATCAACATGCCACATGTCAATCAACATCATCATGTCACTCATCATGTCACATGTCAATCATGTACTCACCTTCTTATAAAACTGGTCGAGGGAGGTGTCCATCACCTCCATGCATATCCACACGTCACCTTGTCGGAACAATGCTCCATAGAACGTCACCTATGATGTCATGATCCAAATAACTATAACATAACTGGGGTTATGAATCTGTTTATGGGGTACTCGACAGCGAGCACGAGGGAACTAGACAGCGAGCACGAGGGAACTTGGCAGCGGGCACGAGGGAACTAGACAGCGAGCACGAGGGAACTTGGCAGCGGGCATGAGGGAACTAGACAGCGAGCACGAGGGAACTCGACGGCGAGCACGAGGGAACTAGACAGTGAGCACAAGGGAACTCGACAGCGAGCACGAGGGAACTTGGCAGCGGGCATGAGGGAACTAGACAGCGAGCACGAGGGAACTAGACAGCGAGCACGAGGGAACTCGACGGCGAGCACGAGGGAACTAGACAGCGAGCACGAGGGAACTCGACAGCGAGCACGAGGGAACTCGACAGCGAGCACGAGGGAACTAGACAGCGAGCACAAGGGAACTAGACAGCAAGCACGAGGGAACTAGACAGCGAGCACAAGGGAACTCGACAGGGAGCACGAGGGAACTAGACAGCGAGCACGAGGGAACTAGACAGCGAGCACGAGGGAACTTGACAGCGGGCACGAGGGAACTCAACAGCGAGCACGAGGGAACTAGACAGCGAGCATGAGGGAACTCAACAGCGAGCATGAGGGAACTAGGCAGCGAGCACGAGGGAACTAGGCAGCGAGCACGAGGGAACTAGGCAGCGAGCACGAGGGAACTAGACAGTGAGCACGAGGGAACTAGACAGCGAGCACGAGGGAACTAGACAGCGAGCACGAGGGAACTCAACAGCGAGCACGAGGGAACTCAACAGCGAGCACGAGGGAACTAGACAGCGAGCACGAGGGAACTTGGCAGCGGGCACGAGGGAACTCAACAGCGAGCACGAGGGAACTAGACAGCGAGCACGTGGGAAGTAGACAGCGAGCACGAGGGAACTCAACAGCGAGCACGAGGGAACTAGACAGCGAGCACGAGGGAACTAGACAGCGAGCAGAAGGGAACTTGGCAGCGGGCACGAGGGAACTTGGCAGCGGGCACGAGGGAACTAGACAGCGAGCACGAGGGAACTCGACAGCGAACACGAGGGAACTAGACAGCGAGCACGAGGGAACTAGACAGCGAGCACGAGGGAACTAGACAGCGAGCACGAGGGAACTCGACAGCGAGCACGAGGGAACTCGACAGCGAGCACGAGGGAACTAGACAGCGAGCACGAGGGAACTAGACAGCGAGCACGAGGGAACTAGACAGCGAGCACGAGGGAACTAGACAGCGAGCACGAGGGAACTAGACAGCGAGCACGAGGGAACTAGACAGCGAGCACGAGGGAACTAGACAGCGAGCACGAGGGAACTAGACAGCGAGCACGAGGGAACTCGACAGCGAGCACAAGGGTACTAGACAGCGAGCACGAGGGAACTAGACAGCGAGCACGAGGGAACCCGACAGCGAGCACGAGGGAACTCGACAGCGAGCACGAGGGAACTAGACAGCGAGCACGAGGGAACTAGACAGCGAGCATGAGGGAACTCGACAGCGAGCACGAGGGAACTAGACAGCGAGCACGAGGGAACTAGACAGCGAGCATGAGGGAACTAGACAGCGAGCACGAGGGAACTAGACAGCGAGCATGAGGGAACTAGACAGCGAGCACGAGGGAACTAGACAGCGAGCACGAGGGAACTAGACAGCGAGCATGAGGGAACTCGACAGCGAGCACGAGGGAACTAGACAGCGAGCACAAGGGAACTAGACAGCGAGCACGAGGGAACTAGACAGCGAGCACGAGGGAACTCGACAGCGAGCACGAGGGAACTCGACAGCGAGCACGAGGGAACTAGACAGCGAGCACGAGGGAACTCGACAGCGAGCACGAGCTACTCACCGTATAGTCGCAGTCAACCGAGCGCATCGCCACATCGAGATCCATCAAAAGCCGCTTCTGTTCCTGTGTGTTGAGCGTCGCTCGAATTCGTTTCACAGCGATTATTGTCTCCGTGAACTTGTGTTTCATCTGCGGAAGAATGGAGTGATGTTAACTTGTACAATGTACATATTAGTGTTGCACAACCCATTCATACAACTCACCTTTTCAACGACCCCATACGCCCCTCGACCCAGTTCCTCTATCACCGTGAGGTCATCTGCGCGGATATCGATGTCCTGCCCGTTGATCGACATCCTCGACTGCGGTTTGTGGGGCACGATGGGGACTTTGGCCTGGTGGGGGGGGTGATGGTGGGGTGGGTGAATCGATGAACGATAGGTCGGTTGAAACAACAAGCTTACCGTGGGTTCCGGGGGGTCGATTCGTACTTTCAACCCCTTCATTCGCTTCCTACGTCGAGCTGCAGATGAGATTGTTATTTCTGCACCGAGTATTAATCTCCAACAGATGCAAAATAATCATTTCATGTATTCAATCACAACCCACTCAACTGCAAAGTTGACTTCCGGGACTTATTTCGTGGTTTTAATTGCCTTTTTTAACATTGAAATACTAAACAGAGTCCAAGTGAACATAACTACTGGTTTATTGTTTAAATTTCAATCCGAGATTTATATCCCATTCACCACAAGACCCCCCACACGAGGGCGTATCATTCACGGAGCATCGGCAATTGTGTTGAAATACATGAAGTTAAAGTGGTTGGGGCACTGCATGTCTCAATGTAGCAACGTATTTGAATATGTTTTGGTGTATTGTGATGATCTACAAGGAGTGGCGAATTAGGTCGTGTAGCATTAGTAGTTAGATATCTGGTGTCTGTGAAGGGAAATAACTATTATTGAGTCCATTTAGTCTCTGGTAGAGGTTTGTGTCGAGCATAGAAATAACCAATATAGAATTCCGAATCTCTTGGGATTCGAATCTTAGGCAATTTCACAAAAATAGTTTGAATTAGAAATTATAACTTAAAATTTCGGTTGTGATTCATCGCACAATAAAACTAATTATACAAACGCAACAGCACGCGTGCGACTATTGACCTATTTTCCGATTCATAATCTTAAAAGTGTAAAATGGCTTCTACGTTCGTATGTAATACCCGTAATGCGTTTCTCCATACCGAAAGTGCATCTATCGTGCAAAAGCGTCAGAACATTTTCTAAAGCGGTAGGTCGGAAATACAACTTGCATCAAAGCATAACAACATTATCTTATCAGTAGCCCCATACAATGAACGCACGCACAACGAAAGTAGGTCACGTTCGCCAGGCTGTAATCATGTGGTTTATCGCACCTTTAAATATGACGCAATTAGTCCAAAGGCAGAAAAGTTATTTACAGACTAAACACTTTAGTATTTGCAATATATATTTCACTTAAACAACTATGTTTTCAACTTAGCACAAAGAATGATATCCTATGTGTTCAATTATTCAGTGATTTTGTAGTAATTAAATTATTATACTTTTACCTAGGTATAACTGTGTTAAATAGTAAATTAATGTTTAATTGTGCAAGGGCAATAATAGCTAGTCTTGATACCAAACTGGGAAAATGAAAATTGTCTGGTGTTTGGGGGCATTTTTCTTAGCCATTCATTGCAATAAAAACCTAAAAGACTATTATCCTCCCTTATGGCAGATAGTGTTTAGAGATGTTACATATTATTAAAAAATTCTGTATTGGTAAAATATTGTTTGACAACGTAAATTGCTCTTATCACAGTTTAAAAGAATATGGCTAATTCACTATATTTAATAATCATTTACCGCCCGATATATATTTTTTAAATGAGGTAAAACATTCTGGAATAGGATTTGAAATTCTAGATTCGAAAAATATAATTCTAGAATACCTAACTATCCTATATTGTGCATCCCTATATGTGAGTAACAAAGCCGAATTCGTTTTTGTTTTTTGAACATTTAAATTATTTTATAGCTTTGACCTTTGGCCGCGATCCGGGCGGTTATAACCATTGACGGGTTATAAAAATGTTAAAAACAGGTTCTCTTTTGTATCGTACTTACTAACAACAGATTCCCTAAAAGGTCTAATGTCTGTAAAAAAGCAAGAATCGGATCGGTGATTATCCCGACGTTCCAAGAACGGGTTCGAGCAAGTAATACTCGCGTGACGCACGCCGTGCAAGTAAGTATTTACTCCCGAATATAAAAAACAAATTAACGAATACCGCCACCGTTTTATATTCAACTGGCGTAAAGGGGAATAAAAAAAAATCCTCATCATTGCGACCGTTTTATTATAAACATGGTACATCCGAATACTGGAATCTATAATACCCATCAGCATCATAATGTGAGATTGTTATAATACCAGATTTTAAGAGTTATTATGTCATACAAACTACAGTTGTGTGCCATGTTTACTCACGTTACTAGCATGAGCTTCCACACGCGAGTGATTTCTTACTGGCCCAAAATTTGATGGATTTTTGGCCCTGTACCTTATTACCTTATGTGTTTAATTATTCAGTTGGCGATTTTGAAATAATTATTTTAATAAAGGCTATAATAGTTTGTCTTAATATCTATACTGGGAAGATAAAAATTGTCTGGTGTTTGGGAGCATTTCAATAAAAACCTACTGGACTATCATCCTTCCTTCTGGCAGATGGTGTTTAGAGATAAAACATTCTAGAATAGGAATCAAAATTCTAGACACGAAAGATATTATTCTAGAATATCTAATTACCCTATATCAGCGGTTCCCAAACTTTTTTTGTTGGCGGCGCCTTTTGTAAACCTATTAAACCTTGCGGCTCCCTCATAAAGCCAAAATTTTCCAACTGCATGTATTGTATATTGTATATCCAGACTATAGCATGCATTTGGTAACCATTTAACCATTCAAACTCTTTAAAACTATTCACTAAACTAATAAAGTAACGAACACTTAATTAATGCGAAACAGTTATTTGACATACCATTATTCGAAAACAATGCCATGTTAGTGAGCAAATAGTGGCAAATAACACCGAACAATGGATTTTACAAGTAAAACGAATGCTGTATGCCAGTGTGTGGGGTTGCACACCAGGCTCAAACATCTCCAATTAACGTTTTACTGGTGTAACACACATGTACTGTTTTTTTTTGTGAAAATAACAATAAATGCAGCAACTACCGCATGCTTTCGCGGCGCCCCTGGCAAAGTCTCGCAGTTTGGGAACCGCTGCCCTATATTGTGCATTTCAAGCTTGAATCATTGAGTGATTGTTTCAAAGTTAGTTTGGCGATTGGAATTTGATTGCATTGGTGGTCCATTGTGTCCTTGGGCAAGACACTGACACTTTACGGACATTGCCCAGTGGATTAATGGGTTCTACTAAATTAGAGGAACGTGTCTCTCATATACAACACACTGCAATAGCTCCGGTAACCCGACAGTGGGTGAAAGTAAATATTAGATAAAACATCAAAAAGTTTTCGGATTATAGCGGTGAAAGTTTTGCATTTTCATGATTACCTTTAGGTGCGCCCATCACCTAATTGTAAAATAATAAACACAACAAATATTTTAAACAAAAATAAAATTTGTGTTTTTACCTCCAGGTGGTCCCAACGGCTCTGGGGACTGATTGGGACCATTTCCTTGGCTGGCCATACTTACTACAGGAAATACTTGGTACCAACTTTAAATTATTCCCATCTACACAAAGTCTAACCACATAATCTGTAGAAACAGTTGCAACAGACGGGGGTTGGGACAATTGAATGTCGTCCTGACACCCTACTGGAAAGTTCGTATGATGCGCCGGATATATCTGGCGTGGAGCACAGACTACTTTTTCGGGTATTGGCGCAGAAAACTCCAAAAATCATGCTGGCGTGGCGTGATTACACTTTCTTTCATTTATGTCAGTATTTTAGATACTTTAAGCTTTATATTTCAAAGTTTTAATTAAAAATGATGCAACTATGTTTGTGGTGGCGCAAATTTGTATTGCTGGCGTGGCGCAAAATTTAGGTTAAAAAATGTTGGCGCAAAAATCCGGCGCACAGAAAACGAACTTTCCAATAGGGTCCTGACATGAAGCCACCACTCGATGTCACATTTGCAACTCATCGAACACCTTCAAGCACTTCGCTCATTTGGTTGTTTAGTGAACATTGCCTGAACCCAGTGGAATAATAGTTTCTACTGAATTAAAGGAACGTGTCAATCATACAACACATACTACAATATATCTGTTAACTCGACAGTGGGTGTTATTTTAAAATGAGCGTGTAGTCATTATCCCCCCTTACGACTCCAGTAACTCAGTATAAAGGATCCCAATTCCCCCCAAGAGCTTTTCCTATTCACAAGGTTCACAACACCATTACAGTTGGTGGCCACTTATTATCCAATAATATTCCAATGATCAACACTTCGTGAGATTCGAATGATTCACTGCATGGTCGCATGGAACGGCGGAATTATGACGTCCGATGGGCGATGCAAGAGGAATACTAAAAGGAGGGAAGGAGGGAAACTGCCCACTAAAATTATGAAAATTAATTTTAACCCTTCCCTAAACACTAATCTCAACTCCAGAACTCTAACCCTATGTTTAAAACTAACTCTAATATGCTAAACTTTACTTTAGTGTGCAGTTTCCCTCTTTCCCTCCTTCCCGCTTTCCCTACTTTTAGTTTTCCCTGGTGAAGCTAAAATATGGAATCTATTGAAGTAATAAAAGCTGCCGCACTAATGGAAGTCAAATACTTGTGACAACTTCAGGTACTTCAGACTACCATATAGCTTACAACCCCCTAACACCCTGTCTTATCACAAAACTAACCCTGGTAACTCAATCGTTATATAAACCGAACCAGGGCTGAGAGAAAAAACATAAAAAATGGTTGCGTAAGATTTCTATGGAGCAGTTGCAAAAGATATCTATGTTCTATCCCCGTGAATGGGAGAACTTATGGGTCGTTATCACACGAGTAATCGTCGGGTTGTAGTGTGTACACTGTCGGGTTACCAGAGTTATTGCAGTTAAACTTAATGGAAACTGTTGCCACAATTTATGTAAATCATCAACCACTAAAGAGGCCAGAAAACATCCGCCAGTTGTCATTTTCATTACCTGTGTACAAGTTTAACAGAAAGAACTGATTGGTGTTTAACTGGTGACTAGCTAGTTGGTTTTATTTTTAAGCATAGCACTTACCTAACTTGGTAGATTGGTGGGTTTTGTAGTATTGTTTAAGATCTCTATGTTATGCCGGCTATATAAAGCCAGAGGCATCTTTCTCGTCGGTCTCTTTCCATCTCGACACACTTATAATAAAGGACGTATTATACATAACGTGTGTTGAACACTACATGGTGTCAGAAGTGTTCTTAAGGACAGAACATGGTGTCAGAAGTGTTTTAAACTTAATGACAGCAAGATTAAACTTAAGGTGGCTAGGCTTGCGAGTCAACGAGACTTGAGGAGAAAAGAAGAATGAAAACTGCTCGCTGAAACAGAGAAGCGTAAAAGAAAACTGCTTGCCGAAACTGTAGTGATATTTAAGATCTCTATGTTATGCCGGCTATATAAGCCAGAGACATCTCTCTCGTCAGTCTCTTTCCATCTCGACACACTTATAATAAAGGAGGTATTACCTAACGTGTGTTAAACACTACAGGTTTTGTTAAAATTAGAGGAACATTTCGATCATATTGTGACAAGACATCGGCACAACTTATAGAACCGTCCTTAGTCCTATGTCTGTGGGAATGGGCTTGAATGCTGAAGCAGAATGTATACTTCCGCTCCTGTAATGCTCTCAATATCGCAATCTATAATGTAACTGGATTGCAAGATTTCAAAGAAAGTGTATTTTATTTTCTATTTTGGCGAAAAAAGTTTTTGTCATTTTTGCCTCAAACGCACTCATACGTAACTCGTATAAAACAATGGAATGGAACAGTTAAAACATCGTTTCGCATGTAAGAAACTCGCCAAAAGTAAAATCGATGGCCGTTTCGTATACCAGTACAAATGAGTGGAATAACCACGGTCAAATTGTACAAGGTTCTTTTGTAACACAAAGGGGTCGAGAATACTGGAAATTAAAACAGTTTGTTCGAAGACCGGAAATATGTCCAAACTGGAAAAACATGGATTACAGAGTTGTTAAAACTCAGTGACAACCGGTCTGTGCCACCGCACATTCTCTGGGAAACGGTAAAGTGCGACCTAAGGGTTGACGTGAATGGAACGCGACCGTGATAAGTTGACAAGGGAAGGTGGTTGTGGGTGGGATCTCTAAGTATGGGGGGCAGATGTGCGGTAATCGGTAAAAACATTTATGATTTCTTCGAAACCTCTAATCGTATCAAATCAGTGTGAGCCTCAGGGCAGCTAAATATCATGTAATATAGAGTGTTTAACTAGCAGATACCGAAAATTGAATATTTAAGGAATACATGAGCATAAATGCTGAGGAATTTAAAAAAAGGATATTTTTGTCATATTGTTTTGTCCGATATTTTTCGTGAAACGCCCAGAAATAAACTTAAAAGCTAGTGGTTTACCCCGAGGAAAACAATAATTTATTTATTTTTTTACTTTCTATGTATCATATCGACCAACCGTATTATTCACATTTTAAATAGTTGTGTATTAATTGTTAGTCCACTTAATAAATCAAAATTGAATTTGTTGCAAATTCTCGTGTGAGAATTTCCCACAATCATTATATTAATTGCACCGGTTGCACAAGAGAACAACACATTGATCGTCACGACAAACGTCATATAACGCGAACGCTCTGTTTTATTGCATTCGCGCCCATTATCACTTTCAGTATAAATTGCCGTGTTTTGTATTTACACATCAGTCCACTTGGGACTCACCAATAGTTCTTATCAGAACTGACTACCATTTATTTGCTGTGAGATGGCAAAACTTATACCCGTTCGTGTTTCCTTACCAGACCGTTGCGTGAGTCATGAATAAATACCACTTTAACCCTTAACGTATTCTTGATCGAGAGTCGAAAATGGTAAGGAACCGACAAATTTTTAATTATTTTAAAATATTCCATAAATTTTGTTTATTTTTCATTAAACTTATGACGGAGTCTAAAACTAGTCAATTTGGAAGGAACTTTTAACTTAACAAGTTTGGTTTGTTAACTCGGCTTTAGGGGTCCGTTTGTTACTGATGTCAGAAATAAATGATATAAAACACGTAACTAAACTAGAGAGTCAACCACGTGTTGTTCACCACTATTTTAAAACACTTGTTGAGTGTACGCCATATTATTCTACATGCAGAAACAATCGGGTTCCCTGGTTGGTATTTCATAAATAAAGTGTATAACGCTTGTTTCTGCAAGCTTTTGTGTTCTCGAGAGGATTTATCCACGGTTATCGTTGGATAACTTGTGAGGGAAATCCACATTGAAGGATTTATTCATGGTTATCGTCGGATAACTTGTGAGGGAAATCCCCAACCTATTCGGGCTGCGACTCGAATGTCATGTTTTTTTAATTGTGTCGTCTCATTGTTTCGTCATAGTATCTACGCGACTGAGGTAAACAATGTATCGGTCGCGTTAACCATTTGGCCACACGACCGTGCTCGCGCGTTGATGTTTGTGTTCAACGTAGCAATCCTGGTAAGTCGAGTTACCTCGTGCTC
>CH000537.1:5685-47261 GCA_000149265.1 Ciona savignyi | reverse complement strand
GGTGCACACACTTACAATGGTGCACACACTTACAATGGGGCACACACTTATAATGGTGCACACACTCACAATGGGGCACACACTCACAATGGTGCACACACTCACAATGGTGCACACACTCACAATGGTGCACACACTCACAATGGTGCACACACTCACAATGGTGCACACACTTACAATGGTGCACACACTCACAATGGTGCACACACTCACAATGGTGCACACACTTACAATGGTGCACACACTCACAATGGTGCACACACTCACAATGGTGCACACACTCACAATGGTGCGCACACATACAATGGTGCACACACTTACAATGGTGCACACACTTACAATGGTGCACACACTCACAATGGTGCACACACTCACAATGGTGCACACACTCACAATGGTGCACACACTCACAATGGGGCACACACTCACAATGGTGCACACACTTACAATGATGCACACACTTACAATGGGGCACACACTTACATGGTGCACACACTTACAATTGTCCACGCACACATACAATGGTGCACACACATACAATAGTGCACACACTTACAATGGCCCGCACACATACAATGGTCCACACACTCACAATGGTGCACACACTTACAATGGTGCTGTTCGGATGTCTTCGCAAAATGTTCGGATGTCTTCGCACGATAGATGCGCTTTCGGTAAGGAGGAACGCTGCGGTGCAACGTTGTAAATTCGACGCAATGTCTGTTTTATAATTTCGCAAAAAATTCCCTGCGCATTTAAATAATTATCACATTAAATCGTCTAATCGCAGTGCCGCTTTTCCAGCGGTGTTTATTGCTTTGATCGGCGGTTTGACCTAGGGTTACGTTGACCTAGATTCAATACAGGACCACTGACGCACTCCCGCGCGCGTTTTTCCCCATGTTCTTCCCATTAGTAAGTACTAGCTAGAGAGAACAGTAGGCTAACATTGGTTAACGGTTTTTTTAATCAGTTAACCGTTATAAGAATCTGGGTTCTTGCACAGCCCTCGCAGACACATAAATATTTGGTATATTCTTTCCGTATTGTTGACGCTGAGCTGCGTATTAACGACCATGCAATATTTCAGCGGGGGAAGTAGTTAGATTAAACACTTAAACTCCTGGCTTAATCTTTTAGTTTTGTAAATCGTTAGTATCATAGTTCTATCCGAGTTAGTTTTAGCATAGGGCCGATTGTGACGTCATCAAATTTCGCGCAACGTTAACATTTTACTGAAGTCGCCGCCTATGACCGTAGCGGTGATCTAATTAGTCATTCTGTAAAATTAAATCATGTGTGGTGAATCGCTGGTTCGATTTGTGATCATAATTCGATTTTATATAATTTTTGCTTATGTGCTATGTTAAAGTGTGAATTACTGGAAAACTATTTGCGTCGTATTTACGACCCATTGCAGTAAGTTTAGTTGGTGCAACGTCCGCTGTTTTTATTACAAACGCGACCCATTTCACAGAGATAAAATAGCCGTCCACACCTTATCTGTCCCCGTGACCTATATTTATTTGGTATATATTGTCGTGATTTTATGAACCAAAAAAACAACTAGCAGAATGAACTAACTTACAGAAATGCCGAATAAAAACAAGAAGTTGCAGTGTGATCTATGTATGTAGACACTATCAGAAATCAGTGTTAGCCACCGACCATTGCAACGAGGAAGACAGCCTAAGGTGAACTTTTGGCCAAAGCAACTAGCAGCAGCCAAATGCGCCTGCCCCTACAACAGCAATCCGCGACCAAGACTATAAAAGAAAAAGCAGGGGTGCTATACATGCAAACAACAATAAATTGTTACATTTTTAAACCTGAAAAAGTTTAACTGTGTGAAATGCGTAAAATAATGGCATGACGCCCCGATATGTACCAGAAGGAATAATGAAATAGAAATAAAGCTTTGTTATTTGTTAGACAACATGGTCTAGATACGCAGGAGCAAAATTTTGGGTGATAAATCTAGGGGAATTCCCCGGAGACGTTATAATCCAAAACGGTTATTTTTCTAAAAAAATAGCTTTTCGGGACATAGCGTTTAAACGGCTTCTCTAATTTTGATCAGATTTTGTGGAATGCTAGATCGTTAGCCACCCTGTTTCACTTAAAAGAAAGAAAACATTTATTTAGGGTAACTCCCTTAAAAACGAAGATATGTTCCTGACTCATGATTGTGACAAGCATGCCACATTGCACTGACATTTCCAACAAGGATTCGTCAAATCGGATTAAAACTTTAAGAATTAATAGTTAACATGAACAGAAACTTATGTACCAAGCCCATGAGGAATTCCCCGAAGCCATGAAAAACTAAATCGAACTGTTTTAGGAATTTAGCTTCATTACAATACAGCACTTGAATAAAAGGTTTAATTTAAAACATTTGTGATAAAAACTTTGTAAATCTAACACGATTGTTCTTTTTTTTACCTACACATGAAGAAGAAGTTTGGTTTGATAACTATGGGACCCATGCGTTTATGCTTGCAGAAACAAAAACTACATACACATTGTATTAAATACAAAGTGTGGTTAGAGACCCTGCAGCATGAATATATGGCATACAACATGTGTTTTACAAATAGTGGTGGTTAAATACGTGGTTGACACTCTCTAGTTTTGATTAGATTTGGTAGAATGCTAGATCGTTAGCCACCCTGTGTCACTTAAAAGAATGAAAACATTTATTTAGGGTAACTCCCTTAAAAACGAAGATATGTTCCGGACTCATGATTGTGACAAACATGCCACATTGCACTGACATCTCCAACAAGGATTCGTCAAATCGAATTAAAACTTTAAGAATTGATAGTTAACATGACCCACATATGTAAAGACAGAAACTTTTTTACCAAGCCCATGGGGAATTCTCCGAAGCCATGAAAAACTAAATCGAACTGTTTTAGGAATTTAGGTTCATTTCAATACAGCACTTAAAATAAGCTTCAATTTAAAACATTTGTGATGAAATCTTTGTAAATCTATCACGATTGTTCTTTTTTATCTACACACGGAGAAGAAGTTTGGTTTGATAACTATGAGACCTATGAGTTTATGCTTGCAGAAACAAAAACTACATACACAGTGTATAAAATACAAAACGTTGTTAGGGACCCTGTAGCATAAATATATGGCATACAACATGTGTTTTACATATAGTGGTGGTTAAACACGTGGTTGACACTCTCTAGTTATTTATAATATTTATTTTATTATTTATATTTATAACCAGTATTTCGGAACTGGTATAAAATGTTTACTTTAAATTCTAAGCAAGTTGTATGTAAATAAAATAAACTAAGGTTATGGCAAGTGGACACTACATACCAAAAGTCAAAATTATAACTTATGTTATATGCTAACCACTTAAAGCCATTACTTATCGATAATGAATGTCTAGACATACAGAAAAATTGTAATATCCATACCAACCATGAACCATTTTACGGAAAATACTCCATAACTTAACCACACCACTGATCAGTCTCCTTTAACTCTGATAATAACATTAATAAAAAAACTAAAAAGTTTGGCATTGTATTTTGGTACAATTAATAAATAATAGTGAAAAATACATTATTTAAAATATCTCCAAAAAGCTCGCAGTAAAAGCCCGCGGTTTTTTAGCATAAAAATCTGAATACTTTATTCGGTAAACCTATAAAACACAAATAACTGTGTGATGATCTGCTTTAAATTAATAAAGCAGCGTAAATATCTAAATAATGTGGTGTCATTTTTTTCTTCATATACCGCATATACAATATATACTGACGTGTTTTAAATACTGCACTTTTGTCATTTCTATTGTGTCTTTAACTTAACATAATTATGCTTTTTATCGTTAATGTATTGAAAAAGCCAAAAGTTATACAAATAAACTAAACTAATTCAGGATAATCGCCACAATATAAAACAAGAAGTTCATATTTAGTAGCAGTGATTATTTAAATAAGTCCAAAATCCAACAGGCGTTTACACGGGTAATAGTCAGATCACCTCGCGCTCACCGTCGGAATACCGGAGGTATTACAGTGTTTTGTGTGTTATTAGCACGTTCCATTAATTTAGAACCCCTTTATCCGCTGGGTTCAGGCAATGTCCGATAAGTTTATTGGCCAAGGACACAACCGAGCTAGCGATCAGTAACTCGTATGTCAAAAGATGACTCATCAAACAACCAGCCTAAACGGTAGAACGTGGATTTAATCCGAACAGCATGGTATGTGCATACAATCCGACCAGGACGAAGAATACATTGATTTATTATTTAAGGACACCGAAACGGTTCGTATATAAAAGGTAATTGATATGTAAAATATATGTGTGTATGTAATATCCTCGGCCTGTAATATAACATAGTACTTTGTCATATAATGAATTAATTTAAAATCTTCTAATAATAGCATAAAAGAGAAGCGATAACTGCAAGATAAGGAAAGCTTGTACTATCGGGTTTTTAACCGTCAGGGCACATTCACTTGTTTATCACGCTTCCCGAAAAGTAGTTCTGACAAGCGCTACGCTCCAGTGAACATAGGTATTTCATTGGAAGCCAAATGACATTCATCCAGTATTCCAGTGGTAACTTAGATGCGACATATCTTGAAACTGAACCATTAAATACTTAGCAACCAAAGTGCTACGTGGAGGGCTAGTTTAAAACGTCGGTTTGTCTATTCAGCATATTCAAAATAAGTTTTAATACCAGCATAAAACTGCTCTTTCGGTGTTTAGTTTTTAAACAATATATAGTTATTGAAATAAGTAGTAACCAAATGTTCATTTTTCCAAAGTGACTATTTAAAGTGTTCAATACTGATATTTCGTCAATACCACTCGGACGTACATTGCAGTAATAGTTCCGCAAAGGTGGAACGTTCGACCTTGAAAGAATATATTTCGTGTTCTTCGAACTTTCACTATCGCAAGGTTTGGGTAAGTTATAACTATTATCCATCCCGATTTAAAAATTAGAAAATTCAATAAAAATAAAATGGTGTGATCTGATTGAATCGGTAGAATTTTAGTTTCTACATGTTTTAACAAAACTATTCGGTGTTTACTGAATTATTAAAAATGAAAACAGGCTTACGTATTTGTATTTTTTTTAATATTATGTTTTAAAGTTTAAAAACAATATAACAAACTAAAATAACTCTTTTGTTGTACCCGTTAAACTATTCAATAAGATCAATTCGCATACGGTTCGCCAGAAATATCTATTTCATAATTAACTCATATTTAGCAGAGTTTGAAAAAAACGGAAAACCTTGGAGAGTGAAGCTCGTCGTCTCTTTGGTGCATCCTACACAACGTAAGAAGGTGTTTTTTTATTCTGATTAGATTTTTTTGAATGGTTGCGTCATTCCCCAAATGTGTTAGAGTTTTCAGCGGTCACACGCGTCGCCTAACAACAGCTTGTTTTAAAAAAGTCAAATACCGAAGGTGACTACAAACGCTTTTGTTGTGACGAACAATATATTCTAAATAAAAGAGCGTAACCACATCTCTTGGTAAGTTAAGCGTATCGCTCAGAATAAAACTGTCTAACTCCCTCCGCTAACAGTTTACTATATTACGTTTTAAAACTTTATAAAAATAGAATACTAATTGGAGAGCAGTTTGGCTAACATGGACGTGAGAAACAAAATATTAATAAAATCAATAAAAATGTATCTTCTTTTATTTGTAAACCGCGTTTAATAAACCGCACAAGTCCATCCCACAAAAGCCTTAGTTTTTAATTATAATCATAGCTTAGATCTGCAACCCAAACCTAAAAATCTTTTTGATATTCTTTAGCAAAAAAACTGCTTACTCATTTTGCAAAGCCTGACCCCTGTTTCTTTCTACAATACCAACATTGGGATAACACCGTTATTGTTGTATTTTAAAACACTTACTCAAACATCATAACCGACCGCCAGTTCGGCCGTGCAACACATCAATTAAATGGGTTGGTTGTATATGTTTCTGTTGAGAGAATCGTTGTCTTATTTTACTCACTCGAGTAACGATAGCATGATGTGCTCGACCCTATTACTGTTTATGTGAAGGATTCGGTATATATTGATCACTTAAAGGCATAGGTTAATCAATGCGGCCCAGACAACCTTTCTGTTAATAAGCGCGACCTCGTGAAGCTATTGCTCTTCGTTGCCAGCAAGCGGAAGGATGTTAACTTTGTAAATGCCACAAAGACACCACGTAACCAAAATAATAAGGGGCGATTTATTCCAAATATTTATATATCCTAGGCAAATATAAACTGAAAATGCTACAATCTTTAACCTAATGGAATATTCACGTAAAACTTTTTTTAACTTTAAGGAAAATTGCCGTATACTTAGTGTTACGGTCACGTGTTTTTCCCTTTTTGTTTTATTTTGCTCTCTTGTTTAAGTTGTACGTCACATCCTGTTTTAGTGCGTGTTGCGTGAAATCCTTGAGACCTTGGGGTCATTTCATTTTATACTAGGAACCAAGTGGTGGTCTAATGGGAACCATACTAATGTTAAAAGAGGTTTTTCTGTAGTGTACGGAAAATTATTATATATTTTGGCCGGAAATTTCAGGTATGTATGATTTGATTATATTTTGTTTCACTTGCGTACCTTTTGTTAATCATTTTATTATTTTGTTTTTAGTTACCGCAATACAAGGAAGACTATATTTTGCGCGTATCTGATCATAAAAGGCCAGGCTCGTACTTGGGTTAAGTACGGCCGCAACACTTAGATTATTATTCTGAACTTGTATCAATTGCAACAAAATATAAAGGAAATGGGGAAAATTACGATCTACTTTGATAAGACACGTATGGTTTAATAATATTAGCATTCGAAATTCAAATAGATACTTGACATAAAATATAGTTCCAATTAGTCTGCAGGCTCGCGCATTTAGAAGCTCATTGCTTGAAGTTGGCTGAGCTAGATTTAGCCGGCTGCCTTACGGTCTCTGGCGAGCTGCGCAGCTGAAAATCTGCTTTCCACAGAAGGTCTACCAAATATTATGGTAGCCACGATTTTTAATGTCTAGATCAGCGGTTCCCAAACTGGGCGCCGCGGCGCCCTGGGGAGCCGCGAGACTTTGCCAGGGGCGCCACGAAAGCATGCGGAAGTTGCTGCATTTATTGTTTTTCTTACAAAAAACAGTACATGTGCGTTACACCACCATTAAAATGTTAATTGGAGATGATTGAGCCTGGTGTGCAACCCCATACACTGGCATACAGCATTCGTTTTACTTGTTAAAAATCCATTGTTCGGTGTTATTTACCACTATTTGCTAACTAACATGGCATTGTTTATCGAATAATGGTTCGTCAAATAACTGATTTGCATTAATTGACTGTTCGTCACTTTCGTTTTAGTGAATAGTTTGAATGGTTATCCAAATGCGCGCTAGTCTTGATATACAATATACAATACATGCAGTTCGAAAATTTTGGCTTTATGAGGGAGCCGCAAGGTTTAATAAGTTTTTAAAAGGCGCCGCCAACAAAAAAAAGTTTTGGAACCGCTGGTCTAGATCTCAAACTCGAAGTCTATAACTCTTGATTCCGTTTAGTTGTATTCTGCGTCTCATTCAATATGCGGTTTATTCGCGACTCAAGTTACTTAGTACGTCATTCAGCATGACGCCTGTTGTATAGTCTAAGGTACGTTATACAGCATGACGGAAGTTATCTCAAGTACGTTATTGTAGGTTATATTTGTTATTTAAATTTCCAGAATATATATAGGGCATTTACGAGGTGCGAGAAGTTTACGTGCGAGACGTTTCACATCTGCACGTATTACTAACTGTGGGGAATTAGGTGGGAAAATCTATGTCAACGATTTAAAACGCAAAAATACGAAGGCCCGAATAAGGTGATAATTACGCAACGGGGAATAATATGTGAGAGTCGGAAAATTTTAAATGCAAAAATAAACGAAGTAAAAACACAAAATATTTAGGACATAAAATAAATTAAAACAAATATAGATTATACGAAATGCTACAAGTCCACTTGTTGCACATTTTTCAAGAGAGATTTTTGAACTCATACCAGTCTCGTCACTTGGTCGATAGTTAAACAAAACGATTTAAATGAACAAAATACATTTATGCTTCTCCCGTTTTCGATCAAGTTACACGCACTAACATTTCACAGGCCATAGAAATAGCCAACAATATGTGTGTTGTTTGGCCTTAAGTAAAATTAATACCTTTATACATAATAAATTAAGTTTTCATCGTTGTTATCAAAAGTAAAACATTAACCAAAACTTACTCTCTAGTTAATGGAATACGAAATATTTTCCTACAGTTAAAAATACTGATATATCGTCAACAAGTTTTTAATGTGTATTACTGCAATAGTTTTACAAAAGTGAAACGTTCAACATAGAAAAAATATATTTCGTGATCTTAGAACTTTTACCATCGAAAGGTTTTTTTAAAATCTAACTATTATCCATACCGTAATAAATTATGAAATTCGATAAAAATAAAATGGTGTGGTCTGATTGACCAGTTAGAATTTTAGCTTCTACAAATTTTAACAAAACTATTATGCTTGTACCGCATTAATATACATGATAACAGGCTAAGTACACTTTGTATTTTTAAAACATTTTGTTTTGAAGGAAAAACAAATAAACTAAACTACTACAACCTTGTGGTAGACGTTAAGTAAACCAATCGACCAGATTGGACATTGCTTTCACGGGGATTTTGTATTTTTATCCCGCTCGATATTTCTTAATCTCCCGATGTCTGACAATCAACCGTACAAATCCAACAGAGATAAATGTATGGTCAAAGAAATAGATTGAAGACGCGAAAATGGAATTGTAACATGATTGTTGAGGGGGAAATATTGAAATATATTATAAGGTTGTAAAGAAACAATATCGGAGAATCGTTTTAAAATTCGTAACATTACGCAATGTATAGTTTCCAATGGTCGACTAGTTGCATATGTATCGTGTGGAAATGAACCATTACATGGCTCGTCTATACGTTTAAATTTAAACGAAATAATTCAAATGACGTGATTGCATAAAGCATTCTCCCGTTTTTGTTCATGTTACACACGCGTTAACAATTGGTAGACCATGTGGAGTCAGTTACAGTATGTAAGCTAAGCTGTGTAGACTGTTCGGTCTTTACTAACAATAATACGTTGTTACATAATAAATTGCGTTAAAATCCACATTTTTATTCAAATATGCTATACTTCTGATGAGCGCTATACGGTCCATTGGTTATGGTTATTACATAGGAACCCAAATGACGTCCACTCAGTGGCAACTTCAGTGCGACATTTTATTGAGACTGTTTACTCAAAGAACAGCTTGATCAAAAACACAGTTTGATCAAAAAAGGTTTTAATACCAGCATATAACTGTATAATTATTAACACTAGTTAATGGAATACGTAATTAGAAATGTCCATTTTTATATTTTTTAAAACATTTCCTTTTTGAAAAAACAAAACAAATACACTAAATATAAACATCTGTACCAATGTTAAGGTTTCGACCGCATTATTTGTCGATTTCACGGGAATTTTTTATATTGGTTGATTTTTGTTTAATTTCCCGATGTTTGTTAGCAAAACTAACTGTGTAAACCAGGGATGTCCAACCTTTTATTGTAATGGGCCGCATTGTCACTTTAAATATTTCAATGGGCCACACAACCTATTAAAATTTCAATAAAAATGGCAAGGTTCGAATTAATGGTTTTAAACCGATTTGCGAAATGCGTGGTTAAGAAGAAAATTGTTTTTGCGCGTAAGCGCGCAAAAATTTTGGTTACAATAAATTGCCTTAAACGACCAGAAAGATATAGTAGTACAGTAATGATAAATTGCAATAAACGTGAATTCAAATGGGCTGTGCTGCATCTCGCCGATCATAAATAAAGGAATCGAGTTATATTAACGCATAATGGCGATTCTTTCCTTGTGATAGCAATGCTTATTATACGCGAACAATGCAAAATAAAATGCAAGGTAAATAAATAATGTTATGTTGAAGGCAAACAATGTTATATTAACGTGTTAAGGATTTATTATTAAAAAGTGCGCGATATCAGTATCGGTAATTTAAATTGTCTCGATTTTGTTAAATTTTGTAATTCACGAACTTTAAAAAACGGTTGGCGAATAGCTATTTGCGATCCCTTAATTCCAACCCTGAATGGGTACATAAAGAAACAATTAAAAGCCATTAATTTCATCTTTAAGTGTTTTGTCAGTCTGTTTTTTCTGCAGTGTTGATGTTTACTGTGCCCCTAAACCTGACTGATACATTTTAATTAGGCTAAGTTTAAAATACTATACTTGGAGTGAAAATGACTAGCGGGCCGCACAAAAATCTCAGGCGGGCCGCAATGCGGCCCGCGGGCCGCAGGTTGGACATCCCTGGTGTAAACACATCGAAGGTAAAAACATCCCGAAAATTGATTTGATACATGATTGCTGACATGATATAAAAAAATACTTGAAATTAGTATGACGTTGTAAAGCAATAAAAAGGCCTAATTCCAACAAATAATTTAACTTTTCTACTTTGCGCAGTTTTGAAAATCAGAAATATTCATTTCAAAATTAACTTCGATTTAGCAGAGTTTAAAAGAAACGGAACCCGGAGAAACGTGGAGGGTGAAGCTCGTCGTCTCTTTGGTTCTTCCCCTACAAGGTGAAAGGTGTTTTCTTTATTGTGTTTAGTTTTCTCGAAAAAGTTGCGTATTTTCCCCAATATTGTGTATGAGTTTGCGTTGGTCACACACGTCGCCCAACAACAGCTTGTTTTAAAAATTAAAGGAATCGAATATCGAAGGTGGCTACAAACGCTATTGTTGGGACGAACAATAGTTTCTAGAGAAAGCGTCGCACAAGTTAAGTGTACCGCCTTGAATAAAACTACATACCTTGTTTTGCTATCAGTTTACTAGATTAATGTTCGAACCATAAAAATATAAAACCTATTGGTTTGGCTACCGTGGACGCGAGAAATATTGTTTTTGTCGTTTTTATTTCTTGGAAAAGGGTGAAAAAATAACAACAGCCAATTTATTTCAAATATTAGTATATCCTATGAAAATATAAATTTAAATGCTACAATCTTTAATGTAATTGAATATTCATGTATAACCTGTTTCAGCTTTAACAAAGATTACCATATAATTAATATAAAGAACATTATCATTCCGTATTTAAATAGATAAATGACAGAAAATATTTAACCAATTAGTCCACTATAGTTACATATTATTCAGGACAGAATTTTTAAACCCACACCAGTCTCGTCACTATAGGTCGATTTCAAAAAAAACTATTTTAATGAAGTAAATATATTTAATTTTTCACTGTTTTCGATCCAGTTACACGAATTATTTCATTGGAAGCAGAATGTTATTCATACAGTGGTAACTTCAGTGCGACATATTTCAAAACTGATCACACAAATGAAAGTAATTTAGCAACCAAAGTGCTACGTGGAGTGCTAGTTTAAAAAGATCGTATGGCTATACAGCATGGTCAAAGATGTTTTAACACCGGCATATAACTGTCATTTCGGTGTTGAGATATTTACTAATAAATAGGTATTGAAATTATAGCATTCTTCCAAGATTAATATTGTTCAATACTGATATATCGCCAAAAACATTTTTATTGTATTATTGTAATAGTTCTACAAATGTAAAAAATTGACATAGAAATAATATATATTTATCGATTCTGTTAAATTTAACTATTATTCATACAGGAATAAACTTCGATCAGAATAAAATGGTGTGGTCTGGTTGACCAGGTAGAATTTTAGTTTCTACATATTTCAACAAAACTATTCAGTTTTTACTGAATTATTAAATATAAAAACAGGCTTATGTATTTGTATTTTTAAAACAATTTTTTAAAATAAAATTCTATGCCTAAACGAAATAATTTAAATTAACTAAATGCACCCATTCTACCTTTTTCGTTTGACTTTGACGAGTAAACAATTGACAGGCCATAGGAAATCAGCAACATTATGTAACCTGTTCTTAATTAAGTTTAATTAATACGTTGTTACATAATATATTGTGTTAAAATCTTATTTTATTCAAATATGCTATCCTTCTAACAAACGCTACGGTCCAGTAATCGAATATATTTGATAGGAATCTAAATGACATTCATTAAGTTAAAAACTTATTACGTAAACTTCAGTGTTAGATTTTTCGAGACGGTTTACCCAAGAATATTCACTTAGTAACCGGTTTGCTACGTGACCGACGTCCATGTCCAATTTAAAAACTATGTATGTTTGTCTATACAGCTTGATTCAAAAACATTTTAAAATCCACATATATAACTGAAATTTGGGAGTTTAGTTATTTATTAATTTCTAGTTAATGAAATAGGTAAAAGCGAAATGTCCAGCTTTATATTTTTTTAAAGATTTTTTATTTTGAACAAACAAAACAAATATACTAAACTAATATTCAATACATTTGTATTAATGTTAACGTTTTACGTTTATATTTTGGTTGATTTTTTATATTATTTCTCGATGTCTGTTTGCAAAACCTAATTTGCAAACACATCAAAGGTAAAAACATCCCGAAAATTAATTTAATACACATGGCCTAATAAGGAAATACTTGAAAT
Organism: Ciona savignyi; assembly: GCA_000149265.1. Taxonomy (NCBI): domain Eukaryota; kingdom Metazoa; phylum Chordata; class Ascidiacea; order Phlebobranchia; family Cionidae; genus Ciona; species Ciona savignyi. Next base: position 34,588 of record CH000537.1, on the reverse strand, counting down.
TAGTATAACGTTGTAAAGCAATAATAACGTAGAACCCTTTTAAAATTCTTAACTTAAATAAATATTTTTTGCTTCTTCTACTTCGCATACGGTTCGCCAGAAATATCTATTTCATAATTAATTCATATTTAGCAGAGTTTGAAAAAAACGGAAAACCTTGGAGAGTGAAGCTCGTCGTCTCTTTGGTGCATCCTACACAACGTAAGAAGGTGTTTTTTTTATTCTGATTAGATTGTTTTGAATGGTTGCGTCATTCCCCAAATGTGTTAGAGTTTTCAGCGGTCACACGCGTCGCCTAAATATAACTGCCTAACTCGCTCCGCTAACACTTTACTATATTACGTTTTAAAACTTTATAAAAATATAACACTAATTGAAGAGCAGTTTGGCTAACATGGACGTGAGAAACAAAATATTAAGCAAATCAATAAAAATATATCTTCTTTTATTTGTTAATCGCGTTTTGATAAACAGCACAATCAGTTTTTAATAAAATCAAAACGTGACAGAAATTATAGTTCCAATAGGCCATCGGTTGTGAATTATGTCAGTTTTGCCATTCAATCATCTTCGATCGATTTAGAGGCGCTAACAATAGATGGTTTGCGCGATGTCTATGGATTATTAACGAAAAAGGGTATTCCCCTGTAAAACAAGTAATATTTGAATCGCTACCCCCAAATGATGATAATAATAAATGTTCTTCATTTTAGAATTATACTAAATCCTGCTTTTCAATCCAACGGAAGCCTTAGTTTTTGATTATAATCAAACTTAGATCTGCAGCCCAAACTTGAAGTTCTTTTTGATATTCTTTAGCAAAAACATTGCTTACACATTTTGCAAAGCCTGACCAGTTTAATGGGTTTGTTGTATATGTTTCTCTTGAGAAAACCGTTGTCTTATTTTACTCACTCGAGTAACGATAGCATGATGTGCTTGACACTATTACTGTTTATGTGAAGGATTCGGTATATATCGGTCACTTAAAGGCATAGGTTAATCAATGCGGCCCAGACAACCTTTCTGTTAACAAGCGCGACCTCGGGAAGCTCTTGCTCTTCGTTGCCAGCAAGCGGAAGAATGTTTACTGACCCGGAAGTCGTTACTACCTACAAATATAACAAAAGTTGTCATGTAGAATATGTTATATAACTTTTTATATAACAGTTGTTAAATCCGCTAAAAAGGAAGTGTCATTATATGTTTTTTTTATTGTTTCATATCCAGTATTAACGAGCTTACACTTTGTAAATGTTTAAAAACATTTAAATTGCTGTTAACTTTGTTAATGCCACAAAGACACGACGTAACCGGGTCCTACGTATAGTACTCAACTTGATTTGTGATTAAATTACTAAATCAACGAGTTTTTGACTTTGCAAGTAGAAACATTTTCACAACTTTTACCAAAATCTAATCATTTTCAGTGAAATTCACAGAAAGAAATTGCTTTTTGAGAAAGTTTTTTTGTCGCTGTTTAGTGGGGAGGGGGTAGCAAAAAAAAGTATTTATTTTTGTTTGTGATCTTAAAACTTTTACCATCGAAAGGTTTGTGTAAAATCTAACTATTATCCATACCGTAATAAATTATGAAATTCGATAAAAGTAAAAAGGTGTGGTCTGATTGACCAGTTAGAATTTTAGTTTCTACATATTTCAACAAAACTATTATGTTTGTCCCGCAATAGGAAATATGAAAACAGGCTAAGTACACTTTGTATTTTTAAAACAATTTGTTTTGAAGGAAAAACCAATAATCTAAACTACTACAACCTTGTGATAGGCGTTAAACGTAAAACCAATCGACTAGATTAGACATTGTTTTCACGGGGATTTTGATTTTTTATCCCGCTCGATTTTGCTTAGAATCCCGATGTCTGTCCGCAAACACAACCGTACATTTCAAACAGAGAAAAATGTATGGTCAAAGAAATAGATTGGGGACGCAAAATAAGAATTGTAACATGATTGCTTAGGGGAAATACTGAAATATATTATAAGGTTGTAAAGCAATATTATCAGAGAACCGTTTTAATATTCGGAACATTACGCAAAGTATAGTTTCCAATAGTCGACATATGTTTCATGTGATAATGAATCCAAACAAGGCTCGTCAATACGTCTAAATTTAAACGAAATAATTTAAATGACGTTAATGCATTAAGCATTCTCCCGTTTTTGTTACAGTTTCACGCGTTTACAATAGACATGCCATAGGAAATCAGTAAGAGTATATGTAAGCTGTTTGGGGTCGTCTTCTTTTTGGTGCTTACTACACAACGTGCAAGGTGTTTCTTAAATCTGTTTTATTTTCTTGAACGGGTTACGTCGTTATTACAATATTGTGTATGAGCTGCTAGCGGTCACACGCGTCGCCTAACAACACCTTGTTTTAAAGGAGTCGAATATCTACGGAGACTACAAACTGCATTGTTCGGACGAACAATAGATTCTAGAGAAGCGCCGCAAAGGCTGGAATTAAGCCTGATTCACATCTTCAGGTAACATAAGCGAGATTAGCTAATCTGGACATGTGACGTAATACTTTTATCGCACTATAGAGGTAAAAGGTACTAAAAAATAGCTGACAGATTCTAATTTTTACTTATATTTCGGGAATAAATGATAATGCTACAAATAATAATATAATAAAATATTTCTGTATAACCTATTAGTACTATAAGGTTGGCATATATTCCAAATTATGTTTCTAAACTCGACTTAATTTTTACACATCACAAACAAATCACAAAAAGTTTCATTATTTTTAGATTTAAGGAACATTTCGTGTCATAGCATAATCATCATATGCAAAAAGAAACATTACGGAAAGCATACATCCAATTAGTCCAATGGCTGCATATTTTTTAACAAGTTTACGACCATACCCGGCACGTCACTAGGTTTAAATTTAAAAAATGGGGGGGGGACAAAAACGGCAAAATTGTGCGCTTAGCGCAAGTTGTTGGTCCTAGAGCGAAACCCTACGTACAATGTGAAAATTAATCCACTGAGGGTGGTATCCCTCCTCGAAAACGTGGATTGCTGTGAAGATGCTCGTGGATAGTGTCTGCCAGTATCCACCTAGTACGGATACTACCCGAAGTGGAAGTTTCTTCCACATTGTACGTAGGGTTTCGGTCTAAGCCCACCAACTTGCGTTAGAAGCATCATTTTTAATTATTTTTCACACAAAAAAAATGAACAGATTTGTCAAGTGGAATTAAAGTTCTTATACATTTTATCATAAATATTTTTACCACAATAATAAGGAAATCAGTAACTGAATGTTCGATTTACCACTCTCAACGATTTTACAACCGGAAAGATAATTCAAAAAGGACCAAACCATTTGGTGAAAAACTGCAATGACATGTTTAAAAGAGGAGAGGCAATTAAAGAAAGCAATACGATTTTCTATACGCGGTCAAGTCGATAGGTTATTTGGCCTACACGAAGCCCACTGAAACTACAGACAAGGTACCGCACCTTGTATTAGTAAACGGTTTCAAAAAACAAACAACCAGCTTGCTTAAAGCATACTCGCCGGCATTCAGTGGTGTACCCAGGAATCTGTAACCGGGTAGACAACCGCGAGCGAAGCGATGAGCTCTCGATCTCGCGCGTAAGCGCGAAACATTTTTCTTCCCTATTTTCCCTGCATATACAGCAGAAAATCGCTCTCATTACTAAAGACGCAATTTAATTAAAGTTGCGCTATGTATAATAAGACTACTATTTTATATAAATTCCGCATTACCCAAAAAATATTCTGGTAATTAGGGGTGCGAAATATTATTGGTTATGGTTAACCGTCATATCAAATTTTAACCGTTTAACCGTTTTTTAACAACTTTTTTTTAAACTCTTATTTGTTCGTTGATTGGTAAAACGCACGCTTTTCTGACGTGAAATACCTGTTTGACAACTGTAGTATGCTTCACTGCTATGCATAGAGCTGGGCGTAAATACGAAATTAGGTTCAGTTACGTAATTCGGACATCGGAATTGCGTTACGGACGTCAAATCAAAATTACGTAATTACACATCTCTACGTAATTATGTAAACGGGAATTGCACGTCGTTGGAAATATATTTCTGAGCAATTTCTTGTTTTTTTAATCTTAGCAAATTAATTTTGTTTTGTAATTTTTGTTTGAGTAAAATAGTTCGGACCACCGATAGGAATAATCACAATCGCGGTAAATACATGTGATCTTGGATTCGCGCCAATATCCTTATCTGGAATCAGCGCGGCAAGATAAAAGGCAACGCCGCCACGATCTTCGGCTAGTTTACTAGGCGAACGCTATGTATCGACGAACTGCTGTCCGACCTATAAATTTCTTTGCCAAAAACGGTGCCGATTTGACAGTAGCCTAAAGAAAATCGGTTAACAGTTAACCGATTGTTGTTACATAAGTTAACCGTTTTTTAAATTAACCGTTAATTCGCAGCCCTACTGTTAATGCGCAGTATACTAAAAATCCTTTACTGAAAAATGTTTATTATCCAAATGATCACCCACTATTTCTTTTGTAAATTAAATAAATCATTGTATGAAATACTGTTTCGTCCAAATGTCAGTCAAATCGCAGAGAGTGAACCACGCAGACAACTGCACCTGGTGAGAGAGCGAGTGCGATAAGCCCCCCATCAAAGGAATAAAGACCACCACGAGTTGCGGTTTCCTACAGGCTCTCGGAGCTTAGACTGACATCTGGACTAAACGCCATTTTGTTTATAGCCGCAATTAAACGTTTATAAGTACATACAATTTCGTACAGTCCAAATCACAAAAAAATGCTTTACAATCAACTATGTCGTATATTTCAGCTATATTGCACCATTAGCAGTAAGCCTGCAATAGCATTTTTATTTACTTTCCGTATTGATATTCGTATTTCCGTAGTTCCATATATTACCGGACTGTGGCATGTGGTATTCTGACGAATGACAGTGTTATAACGCTCTGTTGTGTGTTTTTAAACAAATTAGAAATACGCCCAAAAAATTAAATCATTCTAACAAATGGTTTGATATGAAAACACCTTAACATCTACAACCTTCGTGCAAGTAAGATACTAGCCGGCATGTAGTCTTAATGTCCGTGTTGCCTAGACTGATTACTATCTTCGCAAATGTAATCGGTGATAATAAAAGAACATTGAGAAACACGCGTGTAAGTCTATGATTACGTAATAGTTTAATGATCCCTAACCACGTGGTCAAAAAGACGCAAACGTGTCATTTTGCAAGCAAAGCAATATTTTTATATTGGAATGCGATTTACGCGGTAATTCGAAGAAAACGACGAAAGATCGCTTTGTTAAAACCTCTGAATACCCTAAAGATGACTCGCGTAATTAGAATTAGGAAGAAATTTAATATCGCCTCATAATCTTTATTTTTTCAATTTCTTTTTTTTTGTCCCAGAATCTTGGGTAGACAGTGTCTACGTTGTCCCCCGGCTAGGTACGCCACTGCCGGCATTAATTACCGTGTCTTGGGCCGCCTTTGAAGCGGTACTCAAGGAAGGAGAAGTGCCACACGTTCAATTAATGCAGATGCATATGGCTAATACGTCAAATCGTGATAACGGAAAACTTTAATTCATTCTGAACAAACAGACAACATGCGCGACGACATCGATCTAGTGAGGAAAATGGAGTATAAAGAACGAGTAAAGGGAGTACAAAGATGAACAAAAGGAAGTACGCGTCAATCTGGACATATGATACACTAGACCGCCTAAATAAGGAAAATCGAAATCATATCGGCCTGCTTATACAACCTGCAGAAAATCGTCGCGCGCACAACAAAAGACTGGCGGCAGACACAGCAAAGCCAAAATGATTTGGCTGTGTTGTTTAATTAAATTAAAACAGGAGTAAGTTTGAAACTCTTTGTGAACAACGGGCAAGTAAAATGGGGCAAGTAAAATGAAAATCAATAAAAATGTATCTTCTTTTATTTGTAAAACGCGTTTTGATAAACAGCACAATCTGTTTTTAATAAAATCATAACGTGACAGAAATTATAGTTCCAATAGGCCATCGGTTGTGAATTGTGTCAGTTTTGCCATTCAATTATCTTCGATCGATTTAGAAGCGCTAACAATATGTGGTTCGCGCGATGTTTATGGATTATTAACGTAAAAGGGTATTCCCCTGTAAAACAAGTAATATTTGAATCGCTACCCCCAAATGTTGATAATAATAAATGTTGCGGGTGTAGCAACGTTCCGCCGGATCCTTATGATCTGACGGCTGTCGATAAGTGATCACGTTCTCTAATGCACCTGATCTCAGTTTGCGGCCAGTAAACTTCCCTCGGTTAACACACACCACTTTTATTTACAATTTCACAGATTTAGGTTTCAGGTGATTAAAAGTGTTTCGTTTGATCACTATAAAATAAATATTAACCGGTTATTGCAGAGGATTACATACACGAATTACACAACATCTATACACCAAGAATAAGCGACTAATTACAACAAATAGTACGTAAGCAATACAATGCACGACAATAAGGACAACGGGTTTATATACCCTCTAGAGCGAAGAAATATGGGCGATACGGTCGTCGATCATGCAGGGTTAATGAACGCAAAATGATCACGCAGCGTGTAATCAGGTCAGTCCGATACCATTATAAATGAAAAGAGTTTGAATGAGTTTCGCTGCAACATTATAATTTAATGATCACGCAGCGTGTGATGGGGTCAGTTCTATAACATTATAAATCGAAGAAGTTCAAACGAGTTCGCTGCCACATTCTACATTAAATGTTCTTTATTTTAGAATTATACTACCTAAGTCTTGCTTTTCAATCCCACGGAAGCCTTAGTTTTTGATTATAATCAAATTTAGATCTGCAGCCCAAAGTTCTTTTTGATATTCTTTAGCAAAAACATTGCTTACACATTTTGCAAAGCCTGACCAATTTAATGGGTTGGTTGTATATGTTTCTCTTAAGAAAACCATTGTCTTATTTCACTGACTCGGGTAACGATAGCATGATGTGCTTGACACTATTACTGTTTATGTGAAGGATTCGGTATATATCGGTCACTTAAAGGCATAGGTTAATCAATGCGGCCCAGACAACCTTTCTGTTAACAAGCGCGACCTCGGGAAGCTCTTGCTCTTCGTTGCCAGCAAGCGGAAGAATGTTTACTGACCCGGAAGTCGTTACTACCTACAAATATAACAAAAGTTGTCATGTAGAATATGTTATATAACTTTTTATATAACAGTTGTTAAATCCGCTAAAAAGGAAGTGTCATTATATGTTTTTTTTATTGTTTCATATCCAGTATTAACGAGCTTACACTTTGTAAATGTTTAAAAACATTTAAATTGCTGTTAACTTTGTTAATGCCACAAAGACACGACGTAACCGGGTCCTACGTATAGTACTCAACTTGATTTGTGATTAAATTACTAAATCAACGAGTTTTTGACTTTGCAAGTAGAAACATTTTCACAAATTTTACCAAAATTGTCCCGCAATAATAAATATGAAAACAGGCTAAGTACACTTTGTATTTTTAAAACAATATGTTTTGAAGAAAAAAACAATAATCTAAACTACTACAACCTTGTGATAGACGTTAAACGTAAAACCAATCGACCAGATTAGACATTGCTTTCACGGGGATTTTGTATTTTTATCCCGCTCGATATTTCTTAATCTCCCGATGTCTGATAATCAACCGTACAAATCCAACAGAGATAAATGTATGGTTATAGAAATAGATTGAAAACGCGAAAATGGAATTGTAACATGATTGCTGAGGGGGAAATATTGAAATATATTATAAGGTTGTAAAGAAACAATATCGGAGAATCGTTTTAAAATTCGTAACATTACGCAATGTATAGTTTCCAATGGTCGACTAGTTGCATATGTATCGTGTGGAAATGAACCATTACATGGCTCGTCTATACGTTTAAATTCAAACGAAATAATTCAAATGACGTGATTGCATTAAGCATTCTCCCGTTTTCGTTAATGTTACACACGCGTTAACAATTGGTAGACCATGGAGTCAGTTACAGTATGTAAGCTGTGTAGACTGTTCGGTCTTTACTAACAATAATACGTTGTTACATAATAAATTGCGTTAAAATCCACATTTTTATTCAAATATGCTATACTTCTGATGAGCGCTATACGGTCCATTGGTTATGGTTATTACATAGGAACCCAAATGACGTCCACTCAGTGGCAACTTCAGTGCGACATTTTATTGAGACTGTTTACTCAAAGAACAGCTTGATCAAAAACACAGTTTGATCAAAAAAGGTTTTAATACCAGCATATAACTGTATAATTATTTGCAAACACTAGCTTATATGGAATACGTAATTAGGGGAAAAAAATGTAAACCATTTTTATATATTTTTAAGAACATTTCCTTTTTGAAAAAACTTAAAACAAATACACTAAGATGTAAACATACTGATACACTAAATGTTAAGGTTTCGACCGCATTATTTGTCGATTTCACGGGAATTTTTGTATATTGGTTGATTTGTGTTTATATCTCCCGATGTATGTTTAGCAAAACTAACTGTGTAAACACATCGAACTGTGTAAAAACATCCCAGATAAATTGATTTCGATACATGATTGCTGACATGATATAAAAAAAGATACTTGAAATATAGTATGACGTTAGTAAAGCAATAAAAAGGCCTAATTCCAACAAATGATTTCAACTTTTCTAACTTTGCGCAGTTTTGAAAATCAGAAATATTCATTTCAAAATTAACTTCGATTTAGCAGAGTTTAAAAGAAACGGAACCCGGAGAAACGTGGAGGGTGAAGCTCGTCGTCTCTTTGGTTCTTCCTACACAAGGTGAAAGGTGTTTTCTTTATTGTGTTTAGTTTTCTCGAAAAAGTTGCGTATTTTCCCCAATATTGTGTATGAGTTTGCGTTGGTCACACACGTCGCCCAACAACAGCTTGTTTTAAAAATTAAAGGAATCGAATATCGAAGGTGGCTACAAACGCTATTGTTGGGACGAACAATAGTTTCTAGAGAACGCGTCGCACAAGTTAAGTGTACCGCCTTGAATAAAACTACATACCTTGTTTTGCTATCAGTTTACTAGATTAATGTTCGAACCATAAAAATATAAAACTAATTGGTTTGGCTACCGTGGACGCGAGAAATATTGTTTATGTCGCTTTTGTTTCCTGGAAAAGGGTGACAAAATAACAACAGCCAATTTATTTTAAATATTAGTATATCCTATATATAAATTTAAAATTATACAATCTTTAACGTAATTGAATATTCATGTATAACCTGTTTAAGCTTTAACAAAGATTACCATATACTTAATATGAAGAACATCATCATTCCGTATTTAAATAGATACATGACAGAAAATATTTAACCAATTAGTCCACTCCCAGTCTGAAAAATTATGCTAGACCATGCCTGGTTTTTAGCAGGCCCATGATTATTTCTTACACCTGCACACGGCAATAGCCCATGATTATATGCCCGACCTATCCCACGAAATGTTACATCGGCCCATGCAAGGTGAACTTGTAAGATTAATGCTTGGCGTGCCGATGACAAAATCCAGGTTTTTCCCAGATAACCTAGTTTGCGCCGTGTTTCTGTACCTTCCTCGGCATATTATTAGCGAACTACCTGGTATATACCACGTCTTGTATAGCCTACACTTCTTTATGATACCATGCGGGTATTGACATTTTTATTATTTTATTAAAATCCCGAAAGAACAATTATTTACAAAATCACAAATAACCATGGCTAGCTATTCGCTATCATCGCTTAATACAGACACAGCGGTATCAGATTCAGTGATTGTTTTTTCAACACCACATTGAGCCAGTGTCGATCTTCTTGCGTCTCTACCGCCATCCCAATCTAGTACTCCTTGAAAAACTCGCACCACTTCCACTTTTACAGCTTCGAATTTTACATCAGAGAAATTGGATGAGAATGCCAGTACATCTATGAAATGACAGATTGCGGACCATTTCCAACAAAATGACATTTAAAAAAACAACAGCCTTAACACTGAGTAAAAACAACAGCTATTTCATCTTATATACATTGCTACATTAGCTAATAGCCACACGCATACCGTGAGGCGTGAACTAATAATTCTATTGCAAGACGCTATCAATTAATAAACATTTACTTAAAAAGTCATGTAAGCTTGATTTACACGAGTCTTGCGACTATCAAAAGATGCTATGCTTGTTTTAAAAAATTATAAAATAACAAATAGACCTACGTCTACGAAACTGTTAGACCTACAACTTAGGCTATAAAAAACGCAACCTATAAGATCCTAGCACACCGTCCACATTAGAGTAAGTTTTGGCGCTGTCTACAGGTACAGCTTATATTTGCAAATTACTTGTCATAAATAGATCGACTGGCTTGTGAATAAAACCTAACTGGCGATAAAACAGGTAATACAATACAATACAATACAATTTTTATTTTTGTTTCTTTCGCTGCAGCGTTTATAACCAACAATTTAAAAATACATGTCATATACATATGTATACCAAAACAAATATGGCGTTAACTAAAATTCCAATAATTAACCAAAGAAATAAAAAATACTACAGCAAAACAGGAAGGCACCAAAAAAAACTAAAAGTTATCTAGTTTGGCGCCTCCCTGTGAAAAAAAAATAAATAAATAAAAAAAAAATGTATATATAATTATCTGATTAAATAAGGGTTAACTTGTAACATAACTGTAACAGTTGGGATTAGCAATTCAGAAGGATTTATATTAAAAGATTAAAGCTGTTACATATTATATAAAATAATTTACACGCTTTCATATAGAACCATTAAAATAGTTTAACTTTGCTATAAACAGTACTACAGTTATATAGAACGGAAGTCAATTTCATACAGTTGCTTAAGCAATAAAATAGTTTAACTTTGTTATGAACAATACTCCAGTTATATAGAACGGAAATCAAATAATAGTCTACACTCACACGCAATACAATACAATATAACTTGTGACATAACTGCAACAGTAGGGGCTAACAATTCAGAGATTTATATTAAATGATTAATAAACTGTTACATATTATACATAGTGAAGTAAGTAAATAATAAATACAAATAAGGGTATTTTAATCTTAAACTTATGGGGTGTAATTACAGGTCACAATTACAAAGTAAATGTATTTATCAAATGCAAATATTAATATTACTCCGAATAAATAATTACATATTAACTGAGTGTATGATGTACCGTATACTAAACCTAAATATAATTACTAATTAATTGCACTTTAAGTTGTTTACAAAACACGGAATATGAGGCATGTTTAAGGGATTCACTGATCAGCTTCCACACCTTAATCCCATTATGCAGAATCGTTTTGGTTCCAAAGTTAGTAGTAAACGAGGGGTGGAAATATACTGTAGTTTTAGTTTGACGAGTATCATAACAATGCACAGTGTTTATTTTTTTAAACAATAATTGTAAGGGTTGAGGTAAAGTATTATTAAACAATTTATGCATAAATTTACCAACTTCTAAGTCATAGATGTCATTTAACTTTAGTAGGTAAAGCTTCTGATAGAGTGGAGTAACCGAACAACTACGTTGACTGGACGTAATTATTCTTATAATCTTATTATGCAATACATTAAGTGGTTTTAAAACTGTTTTGTTTGCTGCACCCCAGCATACTATAGCATATTGCAAATGTAAGTGAATGAAGCTAAAATATAACAGGCGCAAAGTACGAATGTCTAGATAACGTCTGATCTTGTAAAAAAATCCGCAATATTTAGATATTCTTTTTTCTAAACATTTTATTTGTTCATTTCAGTTAAGCTTATCATCTATATATACTCCCAAATATTTTACCGAATTAACACGCTTTAAGTTGGTCCCGTCCAACACCACTTTAAAATCAGTAGTTGAACAATATTTAAATGGGTTTATTATCATATAGTTAGTTTTTGAATGGTTTAAGGATAGTCTATTATAATGCAACCATTCAGTTACCTTTAGTAGTTCGTTGTTTGTTTTGGTTTCAAGTTCATTCAAACTTTTATCTTTTAAAAATAACACAGTATCATCAGCATATAGTTTAGTTTTAAAATTGGAAGCACAAGGCAAGTCATTAATATAGAGCAGGAATAATAATGGACCTAAAATTGATCCCTGTGGAACACCACATGTAATCATACTTGATTCAGATTTCACTGTGTTGACATAGGTATATTGGTACCTATTTATTAAATAGTTTTTAAATAAAAGCAGGGGTGTACCTCTTACACCATAAAAATAATTTAGTTTCCCTAACAGTATTTGGTGGTCCACCGTATCAAAAGCCTTTGATAAATCTAAAAACACGCAGCAGCTATAAAATTTATTTTCAGAGTTTAACAGAAGTTGATTATAAACATCACAGACAGCATTTGCAGTAGAGCATTGCTCACGAAAGCCGTATTGATGTGGGGAAAGTAGATTAAATTTAATTAGATAATCATATAACCGATTATATAGCAACCTTTCGAATAGTTTAGAAAATTGGGATAATAGCGAGATAGGTCGATAATTTGTACATCTATCAGTTGCACCAGTTTTATGAATTGGTATAACTTCTGCTATTTTAAGAACATCAGGAAAAGTACCTGTCTGTATGCAGCTATTAAATATATTTGCAAGTATTGGGGATAGTACACTGGCAGACAGCTTTATGAATTTAGTGGGAATATCACTTTGTTTTACTGCCTTTTTACAGTCTAGATTTCTTATCAGGTTATGTATTTCATCAGGTACTATTGGATATAAAAATAATGAAGAACTTGCCCATTTCATGTGCTGTTGGGGAGGGCAGTTTGATTTCGGTATGGAGGAGGCCATAGCTGAACCGATTGTACTAAAAAAATTATTAAACTTATTACTAATTTGAAATGAATCGCTTATTATCTCATTATTTTCACCAATTATTACAGAAGGGCCACATTTACGTTTACTTTTAAAGGTGACTAATTCCCTGATTGTTTCCCATTGTTTAGCAGTATTTTTATTGTAAAGATGAAGACGATTTCTATAATACATAAGTTTGGCTGATGCAATAAGATGATTTAGTTTGTTTCGATAAACTTTATACTGGGAAAAGTCATGCTCTGAACCTAGGTTAAGTTTTCTCATTCGCATTATTTTGTGGTACATATGATTTTTAATTTTTATGCTTTTTAGTAACCCCTTAGTTAACCAGGGTTTCTTTTTTAGCTTTAGAATTCGGTTGGATACTGGTCTTAAAGGGGCATGTTTGTTAATTAACTCCTCCAGTTCACAGAGAAGATATGCCATAATTGTATTTACTGATGGACCATCAATGTTTAGCAAGTTCTGGGGGAATTCCCGAGACAACTTGTTGTGTAACTCATCCAAAAAGTTTTCTTCATTAAAATTGGACATGTTCCTAAAATATTGTTTACTAGGTTTAACATGTTGATTTTTTGATTTTATAATAATAAAAGTTGGAAAGTGGTCGCTTATATCAGTAATTAAAATTCCACTAATAATCTCATGCTTGTAATCATTTGTATATATGTGATCTATAAGTGTAGCACTATGGGGTGTTACTCTTGTAGGATTAGTGATTAATGATTTACAGGCACAACTGCATAATGTATTATAGTAATTGTTGATATTATGGTTAGTAGAGCATTTAATCAGATCTATATTGAAGTCACCACATAAATATAAATTACAATTTGAGGGATTAAGAAAATCTATTAAATTGCTTAAACTAGTTTGAAACAAGCTAAAAATAGCTGAAGGGTGTCTATAGAACACACCAACTATGCAAGATTTACCCATGTTTCTAACCTTAATACACAGGTGTTCACATTGTTCAGGGGCAATACACATAGTTGTATCTAACATAGTGTATGACAAACTTTGTTTAATATATAAACCAACACCTCCAGCGAAGGTTGGTGTATCCGCATGTTCAAAATTATACCCAGGTATATTAATATTTAACATGCCATTACTCATGGAATGTCTTATTTTAGTCTCAGTTACAGCAATTACATCAGGAAGAATGGATGCTTCAAGCAAACATTGATACAATTTATCATAATTTTTTTGTAAACTCCTTACATTTACATGAATAATACAAAAGTCATTATTTCGATTCAATTCAGTCATCTTATCAACTGTGTAATATTCACTACTACTTATCGATTCAATGGTTTCATTTTCTACATAAGAATTTCTAATGTCATTTTTAATGCACTGGAAATAGTCACTGTGCATTGCATGACTTGATATAGTTTCAATAAATGTATTCTGAGCTATGGCTTGAAAAGGTACATTTTCCTCCATGCAAACCGGACAAAAGTATGGAAGCTGATCAGTGGCAAAATTGGCAAGATCATGCTCATTAATATTTAAACACTTTGCATGTAGCCAGTAATTGCAAATATCACATGCAATACTATTCTGGTTGGATTTACAAGGTAAGTTACATATTCTACACGGATATTTTACAGTCATTTAAAGTATAAGTTACACAGAGCAGAACAATACTTATATAACTTTTAAGTTGTTTTTAGTAGTGGTACTTGTTTTAATAGATGTTGCAGGTCTTTGTCACTTTTGATACAAATCGTTGAGCTCCCATCATCTTCTTTTATGAAGGTTGTTCCATTTCTTGTCCAGATGTATCTTATTTTGTTTGCTTTACAGTATGTTCTACATTTCATGAATCTGTCTTTGTTACTCTTGGTTAGGCTTTCATTAATATATATTCTTGCTTGGCCGGTGGGTAAATTTTCATTGACTTGTCTTAGTTTGGACCGGTTACCATATATGTTGTCTCGTACCTTCCGACTTATAAATTTTGCAATGATAGGTGGTCGTGGTCGGTCATGTGATGGCTTAGCCAATCTATGAGAGACACTTATTTCACTCTTGTTGATGGACAAGCCAAGTTTCCTTACAGTGGCAACTACCAGATCATCAGTTGACTCATCAGCATGTGAACTTATCCCATGAAACTCTAAGCATTCACGTCTTCCATATTGTTCCAGTGCATCAATCGTATTGGAATTTTCAAGAGACTTGTTTTCCAGTTCTCTTATTCGTTCTTTTAAATTTCCATTTTCATTTTTCAGCTTTTTTAGCTGTTTATTATGGTCAGAAATTTCGATTTTTATTTCTTCATATCTGGCTTCCAAAAACTGTTGACTGGCTTTTATTTCTTGAAGATCGTTTATTACAGTGAGAAATCTCGCTTCACTTGATTGTTGGAAATCGTTCAGTTTTTCAAGCAGAACGAGTTCCACACTGCTTGTCAAAGCACTAGTTGATCGTTTGCCAGTCTTCTCTTTGCCCGAGTTACCAGCAGTATTATTATTCATTTTTTTACTAAGATCAATCTTATTCATTAAATTTAACATCAGCGTGAAATCTGAAATCTTATTCAAATAGAATCTTTTAAAATCGAAATATATCTGCATATGGCAGTTTATGGGAGTTACGTGGAGCGCATTTGTTCTAATGGCCGCCTGACAAAACACGAACAAAGATCCACCGCGGATGGCTCAGCGGGGGAGTTATTGAAATATTTCCCGCGCATTTTGAAATTCGTGAACGTTACTTAGAAAAGAGAACATTTAAATTCGCTAAAGCGAAAACTGCTTTTAACTGGCGCGATAAAACAAAAATGATGAATTCAGAATTGGACTGAGTGAAGATATGAATAAAATTCCGTATAGAACAACGTTATGCAATATATCATTATTTATTTATTTATTGAAAACGTCACTTTTCAATAGTTGCACGAACACGGAATTTAATGGATTTGCATTTAAAGCTTAAATACGTGCGAAAACGGACATCAAAAACTTCCTTTCTTACTAAATTCCAAATCAACCACCATTAATGTACTAACAATTTTACCCGAAGATATAGTAAAACCCATGTCTGGTTTTCTCTTTAGGCTACAATTATCCACGATTACTTTGGAAAGCCCATGATTCGAGTATTTTTCAAGGGTTATGTCCGATCGATATACATATATATCCTCGGTAAATTCTAGATTTATGCAAGTTTGGCCTACCGTGTAAAAAAACGAGAAAGCCTTTCAAGGCCCGGCGATAAACAAGACATAATTTCAGGCTAAGTACACTTTGTATTTTTAAAACAAATTGTTTTGAAGGAAAAAAACAATAATCTAAACTACTACAACCTTGTCATAGACGTTAAACGCAAAACCAATCGACTAGATTAGACATTGTTTTCACGGGGATTTTGTTTTTTTATCCCGCTCGATTTTGCTTAGAGTCCCGATGTCTGTCCGCAAACACAATCGTACAATTCAAACAGAGAAAAATGTATGGTCAAAGA
Organism: Ciona savignyi; assembly: GCA_000149265.1. Classification (NCBI taxonomy): domain Eukaryota; kingdom Metazoa; phylum Chordata; class Ascidiacea; order Phlebobranchia; family Cionidae; genus Ciona; species Ciona savignyi. The sequence goes on along the minus strand of CH000537.1, from coordinate 18,177 downwards.
AATAGATTGAGGACGCAAAATTAGAATTGTAACATGATAGCTTAGGGGAAATACTGAAATATATTGTAAGGTTGTAAAGCAATATTATCAGAGAACCGTTTTAATATTCGGAACATTACGCAAAGTATAGTTTCCAATGGTCGACATATGTTTCATGTGATAATGAATCCAAACAAGGCTCGTCAATACGTCTAAATTTAAACGAAATAATTTAAATGACGTTAATGCATTAAGCATTCTCCCGTTTTTGTTACAGTTTCACGCGTTTACAATAGACATGCCATAGGAAATCAGTAAGAGTATATGTAAGCTGTTTGGGGTCGTCGTCTCTTTGGTGCTTACTACACAACGTGCAAGGTGTTTCTTAAATCTGTTTTATTTTCTTGAACGGGTTACGTCGTTATTACAATATTGTGTATGAGCTGCTAGCGGTCACACGCGTCGCCTAACAACACCTTGTTTTAAAGGAGTCGAATATCTACGGAGACTAAAAACTGCATTGTTCGGACGAACTATAGATTCTAGAGAAGCGCCGCAAAGGCTGGAATTAAGCCTGATTCACATCTGCAGGTAAGATAAGCGAGATTAGCTAATCAGGACATGTGACGTAATACTTTTATCGCACTATAGAGGTAAAAGGTACCAAAAAATAACTGACAGATTCTAATTTTTACTTATATTTCGGGAATAAATGATAATGCTACAAATAATAATATAATGAAATAATTCTGTATAACCTATTAGTATTATAAGGTTGGCATATATTCCAAATTATGTTTCTAAACTGGATTTAGTTTTTACACATCACAAACAAATCACAAAAAGTTTCATTATTTTTAGATTTAAGTAACATTTCGTGTCATAGCATAATCATCATATGCATAAAGAAACATTACGGAAAGCATACATCTAATTAGTCCAATGGCTGCATATTTTTTAACAAGTTTACGACCATACCCGGCACGTCACTAGGTTTAAATTTAAAGAAAATGGGGGGGGGGGGCAAAAAGGGCAAAATTGTGCGCTTAGCGCAAGTTGTTGGTCCTAGAGCGAAATCCTACGTGCAATGTGGGAATTAATCCACTGAGGGTGGTATCCCTCCTCGAAAACGTGGATTGCTGTGAAGATGCTCGTGGATAGTGTCTGCCAGTATCCACCTAGTACGGATACTACCCGAAGTGGAAGTTTCTTCCACATTGTACGTAGGGTTTCGGTCTAAGCCCACCAACTCGCGTTAGACGCATTATTACAACCGGAAAGATAATTCAAAACGGACCAAACCATTTGGTGAAAAACTGCAATGACCTGTTTAAAAGAGGAGAGGCAATTAAAGAAAGCAATACGATTTTTTATACGCGGTCAAGTCGATAGGTTATTTGGCCTACACGAAGCCCACTGAAACTAAAGACAAGGTACCGCACCTTGTATTAGTAAACGGTTTCAAAAAACAAACAACCAGCTTGCTTAAAGCATACTCGCCGGCATTCAGTGGTGTACCCAGGAATCTGTAACCGGGTAGACAACCGCGAGCGAAGCGATTTTTTCTTCGAACATTTTTCTTCGCTATTTTCCCTGCATATACAGCAGAAAATCGCTCTCATTACTATAGACGCAATTTAATTAAAGTTGCGCTATGTATAATAAGACTACTATTTTATATAAATTCCGCATTACCCAAAAAATATTCTGGTAATTAGGGGTGCGAAATATTATTGGTTATGGTTAACCGTCATGTCAAATTTTAACCGTTTAACCGTTTTTTAACAACTTTTTTTTTAAACTCTTATTTGTACGTTGATTGGTAAAACGCACGCTTTTCTGACGTGAAATATACCTGTTTGACAATTGTAGTATGATTCACTGCTATGCATAGAGCTGGGCGTAAATACGAAATTAGGTTCAGTTACGTAATTCGGACATCGGAATTGCGTTACGGACGTCAAATCAAAATTACGTAATTACACATCTCTACGTAATTATGTAAACGGGAATTGCACGTCGTTGTAAATATATTTCTGAGCAATTTCTTGTTTTTTTAATCTTAGCAAATTAATTTTGTTTTTTAATTTTTGTTTGAGTAAAATAGTTCGAACCACCGATAGGAATAATCACAATCGCGGTAAATACATGTGATCTTGGATTCGCGCCAATGTCCTTATCTGGAATCAGCGCGGCAAGATAAAAGGCAACGCCGCCACGATCTTCGGCTTGTTTACTAGGCGAACGCCATGTATCGACGAACTGCTGTCCGACCTATAAATTTGTTTGCCAAAAACGGTGCCGATTTGACAGTAGCCTAAAGAAAATCGGTTAACAGTTAACCGATTGTTGTTACATAAGTTAACCGTTTTTTAAATTAACCGTTAATTCGCAGCCCTACTGGTAATGCGCACTATAATAAAAATCCTTTACTGAAAAATGTTTATTATCCAAATGATCACCCACTATTTCTTTTGTAAATTAAATAAATCATTGTATGAAATACTGTTTCGTCCAAATGTCAGTCAAATCGCGGAGAGTGAACCACGCAGACAAGCACCTGGTGAGAGAGCGAGTGCGATAAGCCCCCCCATCAAAGGAATAAAGACCACCACGAGTTGCGGTTTCCTACAGGCTCTCGGAGCTTAGACTGACATCTGGACTAAACGCCATTTTGTTTATAGCCGCAATTAAACGTTTATAAGTACATACAATTTCGTACAGTCCAAATCACAAAAAAATGCTTTACAATCAACTATGTCGTATATTTCAGCTATATTGCACCATTAGCAGTAAGCCTGCAATAGCATTTTTATTTACCTTCCGTATTGATATTCGTATTTCCGTAGTTTCATATATTACCGGACTGTGGCATGTGGTATTCTGACGAATGACAGTGTTATAACGCTCTGTTGTGTGTTTTTAAACAAATTAGAAATACGCCCAAAAAATTAAATCATTCTAACAAATGGTTTGATATGAAAACACCTTAACATCTTCAACCTTCGTGCAAGTAAGATAGTAGCCGGCATGTAGTCTTAATGTCCGTGGTGCCTAGACTGATTACTATCTTCGCAAATGTAATCGGTGGATAATGAAAAGAACATGTGAGAAACACGCGTGTAAGTCTATGATTACGTAATAGTTTAATGATCCCTAACCACGTGGTCAAAAAGACGCAAACGTGTCATTTTGCAAGCAAAGCAATATTTTTATATTGGAATGCGATTAACGCGGTAATTCGAAGAAAACGACGAAAGATCGCTTTGTTAAAACCCCTGAATACCCTAAAGATGACTCGCGTAATTAGAATTAGGGAGAAATTTAATATCGCCTCATAATCTTTATTTTTTCAATTTCTTTTTTTTGTCCCAGAATCTTTGGGTAGACAGTGTCTACGTTGTCCCCCCGGCTAGGTATGCCACTGCCGGCATTAATTACCGTGTTTTGGGCTGCCTTTGAAGCGGTACTCAAGGAAGGGAGAAGTGCCACACGTTCAATTAATGCAGATGCATATGGCTAATACGTCAAATCGTGATAACGGAAAACTTTAATTCATTCTGAACAAACAGACAACATGCGCGACGACATCGATCTAGTGAGGAAAATGGAGTATAAAGAACGAGTAAAGGGAGTACAAAGATGAACAAAAGGAAGTACGCATTAATCTGGACATATGATACACTAGACCGCCTAAATAAGGAAAATCGAAATCATATCGGCCTGCTTATACATCTGCAGAAAATCGTCGCGCGCACAACAAAAGACTAGCGGCAGACACAGCAAAGCCAAAAAGATTTGGCTGTGTTGTTTAATTAAATTAAAACAGGGGTAAGTTTGGCTTACCGAAAGGAAGAATAGTTGGTTTATGAAACTCTTTGTGAACAACGGGCAAGTAAAATGGGGCAAGTAAAATGAAAATCAATAAAAATGTATTTTCTTTTATTTGTAAAACGCGTTTTGATAAAAAGCACAATCAGTTTTTAATAAAATCAAAACGTGACAGAAATTATAGTTCCAATAGGCCATCGGTTGTGAATTTTGTCAGTTTTGCCATTCGACCATCTTCGATCGATTTAGAGGCGCTAACAATAGATGGTTTGCGCGATGTCTATGGATTATTAACGAAAATGGGCATTCCCCTGTAAAACAAGTAATATTTGAATCGCTACCCCCAAATGTTGATAATAATAAATGTTCTTTATTTTAGAATTATACTACCTAAGTCCTGCTTTTCAATCCCACGGAAGCCTTAGTTTTTTATTATAATCAAACTTAGATCTGCAGCCCAAACTTGAAGTTCTTTTTGATATACTTTAGCAAAAACATTGCTTACACATTTTGCAAAGCCTGACCAATTTAATGGGTTGGTTGTATATGTTTCTCTTAAGAAAACCATTGTCTTATTTCACTGACTCGGGTAACGATAGCATGATGTGCTTGACACTATTACTGTTTATGTGAAGGATTCGGTATATATCGGTCACTTAAAGGCATAGGTTAATCAATGCGGCCCAGACAACCTTTCTGTTAATACGCGCGACCTCGGGGAGCTCTTGCTCTTCGTTGCCAGCAAGCGGAAGAATGTTTACTGACCCGGAAGTCGTTACTACCTACAAATGTAACAAAAGTTGTCATGTAGAATATGTTATATAACTTTTTTTATAACAGTTGTTAAATCCGCTAAAAAGGAAGTGTCATTATATGTTTTTTTATTGTTTCATATCCAGTATTAACGAGCTTACACTTTGTAAATGTTTAAAAACATTTATATTGCTGTTAACTTTGTTAATGCCACAAAGACACGACGTAACCGGGTCCTACGTATAGTACTCAACTTGATTTGTGATTACATTACTAAATCAACGAGTTTTTCACTTTGCAAGTAGATACATTTTCACAACTTTTACCAAAATCTAATCATTTTCAGTGAAATTTACAGAAAGAAATTGCTTTTTGAGAAAGTTTTTTTGTCGCTGTTTAGTGGGGAGAGGGTAGCAAAAAAAAGTATTTATTTTTGTTTGTGATCGTAAAACTTTTCCCATCGAAAGGTTTGTGTAAAATCTAACTATTATCCATACCGTAATAAATTATAAAATTCGATAAAAATAAAAAGGTGTGGTCTGATTGACCAGTTAGAATTTTAGTTTCTACATATTTCAACAAAACTATTATGTTTGTACCGCAATAATAAATATGAAAACAGGCTAAGTACACTTTGTATTTTTAAAACAAATTGTTTTGAAGGAAACCCTAATAATCTAAACTACTACAACCTTGTGATAGACGTTAAACGTAAAACCAATCGACTAGATTAGACATTGCTTTCACGGGGATTTTGTGTTTTTATCCCGCTCGATTTTGCTTAGAGTCCCGATGTCTGTCCGCAAACACAACCGTACAATTTAAACAGAGAAAAATGTATGGTCAAAGAAATAGATTGAAGACGCAAAATTAGAATTGTAACATGATTGCTTAGGGGAAATACTGAAATATATTGTAAGGTTGTAAAGCAATATTATCAGAGAACCGTTTTAATATTCGGAACATTACGCAATGTATAGTTTCCAATGGTCGACATATGTTTCATGTGATAATAAATCCAAACAAGGCTCGTCAATACGTCTAAATTTAAACGAAATAATTTAAATGACGTTAATACATTAAGCATTCTCCCGTTTTTGTTACAGTTTCACGCGTTTACAATAGACATGCCATAGGAAATCAGTAAGAGTATATGTAAGCTGTTTGGGGTCGTCGTCTCTTTGGTGCTTACTACACAACGTGCAAGGTGTTTCTTAAATCTGTTTTATTTTCTTGAAAGGGTTACGTCGTTATTACAATATTGTGTATGAGCTGCTAGCGGTCACACGCGTCGCCTAACAACACCTTGTTTTAAAGGAGTCGAATATCTACGGAGACTACAAACTGCATTGTTCGGACGAACAATAGATTCTAGAGAAGCGCCGCAAAGGCTGGAATTAAGCCTGATTCACATCTTCAGGTAACATAAGCGAGATTAGCTAATCTGGACATGTGACGTAATACTATTATCGCACTATAGAGGTAAAAGGTACTAAAAAATAGCTGACAGATTCTAATTTTTACTTATATTTCGGGAATAAATGATAATGCTACAAATAATAATATAATGAAATATTTCTGTATAACCTATTAGTACTATAAGGTTGGCATATATTCCAAATTATGTTTCTAAACTGGACTTAATTTTTACACATCACAAACAAATCACAAAAAGTTTCATTATTTTTAGATTTAAGGAACATTTCGTGTCATAGCATAATCATCATATGCAAAAAGAAACATTACGGAAAGCATATATTAAATTAGTTCAATGGTTGCATATTTTTTAACAGTGTAAGTTTACGACCATACCAGGCACGCCACGAGGTTTAAATATAAACAAAACGATGTAAATGAACTATATACATTTCCGTTTTCGAGTTGGCATACTATAGGAAAAGTAACAGTATGTAAGGTATTTGGTATTTACTAAGTATAGTATATAATTTAAACAAAAACGTAAAGAGCAATCGAAAAATGTTTAAGTTTTGGTTTTGTAATCATTAGAATATATTTTATTGATTATCGCCCCCCAATAACGTATTTTTTGTTGGGAGGGCGACAAAAAAGGCCAAATTTTGCGCTTAGCGCAAGTTGTTGGTCTTAGAGCGAAACCCTACGTACAATGTGAAAATTAATCCACTGAGGATGGTATCCCTCCCTGAAAACGTGGATTGCTGTGAAGATGCTCGTGGATACTGTCTGCCAGTATCCACCTAGTACGGATACTACCCGAAGTGGAAGTTTCTTCCATATTGTACGTAGGGTTTCGGTATAAGATCACCAACTCGCGTTAGACGCATTATTTGTAAGTATTTTTCACATAGGACAAGACGTCCAACTTATTACCCCGATAACAAAAGAACACTAAGCACCGTTACCCCCTCGACAACGTTTAAACTGACAATAGCCGTGAAAGTTCCACAGAAGCAGATTCCTGTTTATATACTTTTAATACACCATATGGTGGTACCTGCTTAATTGAACACTTTTGATGTTTTATGCCTATTTAACTAATAACACAAATATGGTGATAACTGCGAAACCTTTCAAACACAAATTAATCGAATCAATTTCGCCGCTGTTTGATTACACATTAGGCCATAACTATACCTAACGAGCTAATTCGAATATTTAAAAAAAATTAGCCATGCATCCTCTAACCTTACTCCCGAAATAAGAAAAATACATAAGTATTTTTTAACTTTTTGAAGTAATGCCCAAACTTCCTATTAATGGTTAGGCGCCCATGCGTGTGATATGCAACCTTGACATTTTAAAACTAGTGTTTCAATTACTGCAAATTGTATTATTGTTTTGGCCGTTAATGTTAAGTTTATATTTTTATGTTTATCCCCGAGGATCGCGATACAGGACGTTCGTTTATACAATGGCCTAACGGTTAGATACAAAACATTATTTTATTAATGTGCAAAACTGCAAATGACATATCTTCATAACCTGCATACTGATAGCAGTAGCCTACTTCTTTACCAACACAGCTACAAAAAATACTAAGCTTTAGCTAGGCCACATGAATACCTAACTAAAGTTATGTTGTAGTGGCCGATAAACTAACTTTTCTCTCTGTGAAGCCATAGGGGGTATAGTGTGATCACACCGAACGCTCAGAAAGCAAAAAATGAATCTCGCAAGCACAGATTGCGCAGAGGTAAAAAGGCACCAAAGTGTGTGTTTGCAATTGCAAACACTCGTTTATATTTACCAAGAGTTTAAGTAAATATTGTTGTACTAAAATTATTAATTTATGAGTAAAGTAAGGCCTATACCGAATTTCTTTTGCAAGGTCCGCGGACCCCACTTTGAGAACCAATGGTCAAACCTATCGCGATACCGAGCCTACCTCTTTCGGTTCTTTCATTATCAATTATATAATGTTTTGCGGAAGTTATGTCCATTGTTATTTCATATTCCACGCATGTGTCGATAATTAATCAACCATGCTGTAAAGCTTTTATTACCCAGTCTTATAAATACGGTCGTTGTTTGTTGCCCTTTTGCTAAATCTAGAATTATTTCTCCACTACCTAACAATCCCCAGTTAGACTAATAAGCGTTATAGTAGTTATCCAAGTCTACAAAAGTAAAATAAATTATTTTCCTTAAATTTATGTATTAGGTTAAATTGTATAATTTATACAAACTTTATATTCGCAAAGAATCATACAAAAATAGAAACATTCTAGTTAGATTAACAATTGCTCTGTAAACTCCTAGTAGGTTTTTTACTGCGTAACGGTTGGAAACCATGGTGGACTCGTCCTATAGACCGTTTTTATATATAGTTAGTATATGGTTCGGATTAACCATTCGACCTCCCGATCGTACAACCTTTTAGCAGCTTGCGTGATAAATGTGCCAGTTGTGGAACTCTTGCGCCATCTGGTGCAATTAAACATGAAACTTGATAAATACTCGTAGCCTGTGGTATTTGACCAGTAATTTGTAATTTGGTTTTAAACTGTATCATACCAATTAAGATTGATTTTAATCTGCCTCCTAAATCCTGGTTGATTCTATTTGAATAAGGCAAGAGAATTTTTTCCTTGCTTTATTCATTAGGTGAACGGTGCATAAATTCACTCTGCCCTGTTGTTCACGTTACTTCGGTAAGGTGCAACTCGAAGGGCTAGGTATGAGCTGCGGAATCGCATCACCCTGTGGTAGTGCGGTTAACCAGCGCTGCCTCCAGCTAACCACTGGAGGGCGTGAATTTAGGTGTCGGGATTCCTTAAGCAATAGAACCCCTCCCTACGTGGCTTGCACGCTGTGGAGAGATGCCTGCGAAAGGTGTCTCTTTACAGCAACCACATACTAGGGAAACCTCCCCCAGTGGATTAATTTTCACATTGCACGAGGGGATCGGCCTAAGGCCACCAACTCGCACTAAGTGCACAATTTTGCTTTTTTTTGGCTAACCACCAAAAAAAAAAAAAAAAAAAAAAAAAAAAAAAAAAAAAAAAAAAAAAATCTAATCCTCAAAGTCAACAAGCACTCGTGGATTCCTCGGAGTGTGAGATACAGAGTCCGATAGCTAGAATGGGACAACCAACGGTGGTAAGTCGGATGATGTGTCTGCATAACTTTAATTGTTTAATGAACTCTGCTGAATGCTGTTGATAGTAGGATGTAATTATGTGCAGTCAGTGTTTCTACTATCGAGAAATGAGTCACTTATATATATTAAAGACGAAGTAATGCTATTGAAAATGCAAAAATCCTCTCTCATATATTAATTACTTAATAATTAGCATTTAAATTGGTGACTCAACGATGCACATGTTTTTTTTGTACAAATGACATTTATTAATAATATTGTTTTTTTGGAGAAAACAATACGTATTTAGTACTTATGACTTAACTATGATTTTATTATTGACGTGGTTTTATAATAAACATTACTTTTTAGGATTGTTGTGCCCGATATATGATTACTTTTTTATACTGAGTGCAGCAGACATTGGACTACACTCCTATTTAAAAAACACAAATAATATTAAAGTCAATGTACTGATTCGTTGAACATGAATGTTTGATGAGGGTGCAGTGGCGTCACAGGTAACCCACCAAATTAACCCCTTAAACATGATATCATTTCAAGTTTTGTAGATTCTTCTTTTTTGAGCGACCGGCAACTTCGCCCAAATTAACAATAATGTGGCGGTAATATATCTTAACGCGAATGTCTATCGGTGTTTCATCAGTTTAAACGGGCAAAACTTATTTTTCTGTCTTATAAATACAATCAAAATATCGTCATGAATCACTACTCAAAAAGTTAACATAAAATTAATACCAACTGATTATCTTGCATGTAAACAAATTCAGTATCAATTATCGTTAGATTAAGTATCAATTGTTCAGTGGTTCAGTACTAACAGAAAAGGAAAAAAAGAGGAAACGAGGCAATAAATAAAGGAGGCGTGTTCTGACGTCACAACCTTAGGATTGCCCGATCTAAAATCAGGGGTAAATTTAGACGTCGCACAAACAACGATGTGAACTTAAAAACGATATACAGATGTTACATTCCCCCCGATCGAGCGTTTAAAGACACCATTTTCCGTCTTCACAGAAACAGCACGCACCACCCCATGTTTTTTCCGCATAAGTAAGTGACCACAGCACGACCGAGAGACAATTTTGCTCGCGGCTCAGACCGGTGTAAGGCAAGTGAACAGGCAGCTATATACTTGTATCTGGCTACGACCTTGTTTTACATAGAAAGGGCCAAAATAATCGATTCCGACGCTACGGAACGCAGGTTTGTCGGACTGCAGGCGACGAGCAGGCAGATCGGCCATCATTGGACTAGAAGGGGCTGTCTGTATGTCTTCTCTCACAGGGTTAACACCTTGTTAGTACGCGTCGCACTGCGACTCCTATCCTTAGTATCCAGTAAGTCCTTCTCAGGGAAGAAATCGTGTGTCCAGATCCAGAGTGTCCGACAAGCTCGTGGTGTTCAGTGATTACCAGTTCTGTATTAGAATGACAGGGAAGTATAATTGGATGTTTTATATTATAGCCAACATTGGCCCTCTCTATGCGTCCACCAACGCGAAAAAGATTTTCTTTCATGAATGGGTTAAGTCTTAAGAGAGCCCACGTACACTCATTCTTCTTCGCTTGTTGTCCTGCCATTAAACTTGCCATGATCAGCCAAAGTTTTAAAGTGTTTACATTGCTCATACTTTATCAGTTGCAGACCGGCAGATTTCATTATTTTGACGGTAAGGGGCCTACTTGATACAGCATCCTGATCTTGATTCCCTCTTTGACGCTTGTATCTGAGCAACCACGCCGCGGCTTTTTTAGTACCATGGTTAGTAATAGTTAATTAATCTATCTGTTGCCAATTAAGTTTCGTTCATCGCCGTTTGACCAGGAATTAACACGTTCACACCGACATCTTGCCGCTTGACAGGAAAAAATTCATCCGGTACTTCCGGGAGTGAAACGGGACACTTGGAACACGTATATTCGATGACGACGTTTGGCCGATTAGGTGCACCAACATCTCATGCGCTAGTTGCCTCAAATCCAAATTTCCGTCCCTCCACCAGAGAAAGCTGAGCGTTTTTGGATCCTGGGGTTCCACCCTCACTTGGTGGATTAGCGATTCGGTGTGTGCGAAAACGCATTAGCTCGCCCACAAGGCATGAGGTAGTAAAAAAATCATTAAGCGCAATTCCTTTGTGTTTCGCTCTGCAGTCGAACACTACCCGTACATTACCAGGTTTCCGTTGGTGCATCACAAGATGGTGGTGTATATATAAAGTAGTATAACTACTATCTGTAGTTAGACTCCTTAAGTTCGTTTGTGGTAACTTCACGAGCGTAATTATTGTCAATGTAGGTTTGCATCGAGGCCATGTACTTGTTTTTGTAAATCATCGTCCTTCTGAACCTTCGTTTCATGCCTTTGATGCGTTTCTCCGCCATCTCGGGGTTGTCGGGTAAATCAGGTGCACATTTCCCCTTTAAAATGCGCTGTACACACAGAGCCTCTGGTACATCAATACCAATCAGTAGCGTGACTGTCCCACCAGCCACATGCGGAAATTTCAATCTTTTTAAATAAGAAGACATGTCATTCAGTTTCTTTTCGTCGGGCATCACATGCGGTTTAACTGGAATTATATCTATGGACACCACGTTCCGTAGGTTGGTTTCGGTATTTTTATCTAAAGAACATACAGTAAAATTAGTGATCATTCCACTGTAGTATGACTGATTACATAGTGTCGTTATCTGAATCTGTTTTTTAGTTCCGGTAATCCAGTGCGTAACTAAGGTCTGGCTGCAAAAATGGCTCTATAACCGGTATCGAGAAGCGTAAGTGCATACTTCGCGACCTTCACGGGTACGACGCATAGGTAATATATCTTGGGTTCGAAGGGTTCATCTTTTTCTAGATTCTCCGAGAGCATGGACGAACACGACATCGTATGCTTTATTGGAGTCTCATTATTTTACACTCCCTTGTCGTTTGTTATTCTGGCATGCAACAGTGTATGGTTATGGTGCTTTTGCATTTGCCACATTCTTCCGTCGATGAACAGGCCTTTCTCCAATGCGTATTCGCTACGCTCGCGAGTTTTCTTTGACTGGAATGTGTTTCACTGGAGCAAGCTGTGTCTCTTATAGCACAAAATGCACATTTCACCTCGGGAAAGCGGGAGCACGTGTGGTTTGGTTTCCGACACAGTGCTGCATGTTGCAACTCTCAGTTTCCTTTCACCAACCCATCTTAACATTGTCGACACGGCGATAAAGGCTTTCACCGTACAGTGAATTCCATATGTTATAATGACGCGAAACGAATGCCGCAAGATCTAAAAATCCAGCTTCCCGTGTATTTTCTTCAGTAACAATTACTTAACACTCTATCCACTTCGCTTGCAGATT
>CH000542.1:2421-14858 GCA_000149265.1 Ciona savignyi | reverse complement strand
TTATAAATACAGATTTATAAAAAATTAAAGACTTACCTTAAACAAATAAACAAAAACAAAAACGTACTGCCCAATAAACCATTGCAATAAAAGGTCAAATGTTTGCAAGAAATCATATATACAGTTCGTCAACATGTGATATTAATACAAAGGATTTCTCCACTTCTCGGGAAGTTATTTAGCAGGAATTATTCGGTGGCATAACTCATTGTATTTAGCTTTGGTAACTAGAATGGTGTGCATGTTTCAGAGCCCGACCTTTTACCAAATGCCAAGGAATTTCATGAAAACGAGAGATTGAACATTATATGCCAAGCATATGCGCAAACTAAAAATACAATGTTCAGAATCTACAAATGCGTCAATTATCAAACCAGCTGCATAACATATCCCCAGTGGCCATCCATGTAACTAATGATAACACACTTTAACATAAGGGAAGTGCTACATTAGAGTCGGTTTTTACAGAGCGTAGGATTCTTTAATTAAAAATCGTATGATTCTTTAATTAGAAATAAGAAAATAAGACTTGTGAACATAGGAACGTGATGCAAGCATTAATACGAATTTAACATCAACCTTAAAAGACAACAACAGAATGACAACTTCTAGCTTTTTGTAATGGTTTGGCATTGACCCATTCGTTTAGTGGAACAACATTAGCATTCACCCGATGAAACATCAGTTTCTGTATGATCAGCGCCCCCCAAATGTAAAGATTGAACCTGGGGTACGAACACATAAGAAAACATCAACCCCACCAAACATGTATAACACCACCCATTAAAACAGCAGCATCATGAGCATATCTCTTGACATTCATTGAACCTGCCTCCTTCCATTCTAATTTCTTCTTCTTTAAATCCATTCGATGAACAATGTTACACACGGTGCGTTTGCCATCAGTTTTAATGCATCCACCAAAGTAATAGAGAACGTCATCGATAACAACAGCTGATCCATAGTAACGACCAACTGGTAGATTTTGTAAGAAATAAAGTTTGATCATTATGGGTCCCATTTGGAAAAATGGGACACATATTGTTTTTGTCCGGTTTTTTTTTTTCTTTTTTTTTTTTTTTTTTTTTTTTTTTTTTTTTTTTTCGTCAAAGGTTTGACTGGCATGGCATGGCGCCCCGACATCTACCAGAAGGAATAATCGAATCGTAAAGAAACTTAGCCTTTCGCTAGACAACATGGTCTAGATATGCAGAAACCAAAATTTTGGGTGATAAATCCAGGGGAATTCCCCTGGTAGGTTAAAAACCAAAACGGTGTTTTTTATGAAAAATTTAGCTTTTTGTGGCATAGCGCTTGAACGGCTACTCCAATTTCAATCAGATTTGGTGAAATGTAAGTGCATTAGGCACTGATTTAACATTGGGAAGAAATAAAAAAATTACCTAGGAAAACACCCTAAAAAATAAGATTTTGTACTCAAATCAGAATTGTGACAGGCATACCATGTCGCCCCGACATCTACCAGAAGGAGTAATGGAATATCAATGAAAATTTGACATTTTTTAGACAACATGGTCTAGATATGCAGAAACTAATATTTTGGGTGATAAACTCAGGGGACTTACCCTGGGGCGTTAAAAACCAAAACGGTCACTTTTTACTAAAAAATTAGCTTTTTAGGCCATAGCGCTTGAACGGCTGCTCCAATTTGAATCAAATTTGGTAAAATGTTAGTGCACTAGTCACTGATTTAACACTTTAAAGAAATAAAAAAATTACCTAGGGAAATACCCTAAAAATTAAACTTATGCTGTTAAATGATAATTGCGACAGGCATGCTATGTCGCCCTGACATCTATCAGAAGTGTTAATGGAATCGCAATGAAATTTGGTGATTTGTTGGACAACATGGTCTAGATATGCAGAAATCAAAATTTTGGGTGATAAATCTAGGGGAATTCCCCTGGGACATTAAAACCAAAACGGTATTTTTTCCTAAAAAAATAGCCTTTTTTGAGCATAGCGCTTGAACGACCGATACAATTTAAATCAGATTTGGTGTAATGTAAGTGCATTAGTCACTGATTTAATACTCAAAAAAATTAAAAAAATTACCCAGGGAAATACCCTAAAAATCGGATTTTGATCTGTAATTATGATTGTGACAAGCATGCCATGTTGCCCCAAAATCTAGCAAAAGGAGTAATAAAATCGCAATAAAAAATTCACATTTGTAACAGAACATGGTCTAGATAAGCAGAAACCAAAATTTTGGGTAATGAATCTAGGGAAATTCCCCTGAGACGTTAAAAACCAAAACATTTTTTTTCTAAAAAATTAGATTTTTTGGGCATAGCGCTTAAACGGCTGCTCTAATTTTGATCATATTTGGTTAAATGTTAGACCATTAGATACTTTAGGCCAATTAAAAGAAAGAAAACATTTGCTTAGAGTAATTCCCCTAAAAACGAAGATATGTTCCTGAATTATGATTGTGACAGGCATGCCATATCGCACTGACATCTCCAACAAGGAGTCGACAAATCACATTAAAACTTTAAGAATTGTTACATAACATGGCCAACAAATGTAAAAACAGAAACTCATCTACTAAACCTAGCAGAATTTTCTTTATTTTATTACAGCGCTTAAAAAGGTTTAATTTAAAACATTTAAGGTTAAATGTTCGTAAATTAAGATGTTTATTCTTTTTTCAAACTACACATGGAAAAGAAGTTTGGCTTGATAACTCTGGGACCCATGCGTTTATGCTTGCAGAAACAAACTAGATACTCAGTGTATAAAATACAAATTGTGGTTAGGGACCCTGTAGCATGAATATATGGCATACAAAATGTGTTTTACAAATGGTGGTGGTTAAACACGTGGTTGACACTCTCTAGTTAATTTCTATTACTGGACACATAACACTATTTTATTTTTGCTAATAGTTTATTTATATGATTCCACCTATTTTCATTGTGTGATTTACACCAAGTTTTATTATAATATTATCACACAGATTTTATATACACATTATTAATCACATTTTTCCAATGTATAATTTTTTTCGGTTATCTAAACAGCATAATTAAAATGATTTTGGACTAGTTGACTTAACTCGTCAAATAACATTTTTACGTAAATTTGATTACCCGTAAAATAAACACCATAGCCCCCTTACTCTCAGTACACATCCATTGACTTTTACCCCATCCACCTCGTTTTAGCATTGGTGATGGTTTAACCTCGTGTGGCTGAATCGGTAAAATTAAAATAGAAGAAATCCACAATACCACTGAGTAGCATATTATTTGTTCTATCAACAAAAATCAGTTCTGTAGCAAATTTGCCAGTTTTTTTTCATTATTAATGTGTTGTAGCGATTATTTTTGATGTCAAAGCTGTTTGTGTTGCTTAAATGATCAAAGGTACGTGTTATGAAACAGGATTGTCCTTGCAATGCAGGGCAGTTTTAGAAAGTGTCATCACTTATTGCAATGTGTGGCCTTTACGGCTGTCGTGGTCATTAACATGATTTTAACAACTGTGTTATATAAGCCGGGATTTGCTTGTGCAAACAGAATGAAAAAATCAAATACGTATTGTGTTTGCCTAAAGTTATTCCGTTGGTTGTTATCTAGAGCATCTGTCATATCAAAAGAAATAAAAGTCGAAGCTTCCTGGTTTCACGTTTTGTGACGTAGTTATATCGTCGGCATCAGAGCTATAGCCAAAGCGGAGTCAAAAGATACTGCGGATAGCATCAAATGTATGGAACCGCACAACAGTATCTTTATAAATCAACAATAAGACCTTTCGGGCGCTAAAGATTCATTTTTAATGAAACACCGGTCGTTCCTTACAATTACATTTTTTAAATGTACCACCCATTTATCCTAACCCATGATTATTTCAACCTGATTGGATAACGCATTGTATCCAATGACCGGACATGCCGACACTATAAGCGTGACGCAGAAAAAAATAATAAAGTAAAATAAAACAGAGTGAAATGGAAATGTGTTTCCTTCGAAAATATCAGAACATGTATCCGTAGGCACAATCAATAAGCACCATGTTTTAGATATACAAAAACGATATGGCTTAAAGTTACGAAACATTATGAAAATAACCATGCAATGCAACATGTGGATGCCTTGTCTTTACTACATGTATGGCTTGATGCCCAGATAACTTTGTTTATGTATGTTTATCTACCAATGGAGAAACAATTTGTCATTCATGTCAAACTGCTGTTTTATATGCGTTAAAAACTTAACAACGAGAAACTTACCGGCAGTTGACTCCATTTCTGTGTTTGCAAATCATATTTAAAAACTTTGTTCAAAGTCAGGCTCTCACCAACTGAGATGATAGAACTTTCTAATAACAGAAGGAATGAATAAGATGCCACACCAACACACTTATATTTACAACAGGTTCATATTTAAAATATACTTTACAGGCACCTTACATATCAGGTGAATCGTATTTAGGTGAATTATACCAAACAACAGCAATATCCGAAATTAACAAATACACAGCAATAAATAGAACAAATAAGGAATATTCACTGCCCTGAAAGCAAGTATTAATCTTATTATTGACCATTTATAACAACATGTGCAAGGCCTTTTATTCCAACCAACACTAACATCAAATATATTTGCATCGCAAATTTGGAAAAATATATTTATTTTTAGTTGATGTGAGTCAAAAACATAAAAAAAATTAAACTGAAAATTCATTTGTACCTTTGTTCTTAAATCTCTGAGCCATAGCTTGGCAATGTTCATAAATCCAATCACCTTGCTTTCGAAGAAGACTCTAAATACAATTTAAATTCAAGTACAAAGTATCCTAATATTTCAACAGATATTTGTTCAGCTGGGTAGCTTAGTAGTATTGTGTAAGCTGGATGGTTGAGAGTTTAAATCCAGCTTTAGGACAGACATTTGTTCTGTGGCAATCCACTTTGCCCAACCTCGATGGATGATTGGGTAGAACAAAAACGAAAACACACATCCGTTATTATACAAAATACTACCCTTGTATAGATAACCCAAATGTGGATTGGTAAATAAACACAAACGGTTTGCCGCTTGCATTTTCCCACCATCAAGTATAAACAGATGTATCCTATCCTGCCCATTCTCACCTCGATGGCATCCACATCTCCAAGGGTCCCATTCGTCAAGCCATCGGAATCAATAAACTTGATGAGTTTGTTCAAGTAACCTTCCCTGGCAGCCACATCCCACTTAACCCAATTCATGACAGCAGTGTAAACCAAATCAGGACAAACCTGAATGAATGGTCTTGTCATTGAAATCTCAGATTCAAATCGATACTTCATGAGATCGGATTATTAATTTTTAATATATTAAAGGGAAATATATATATATTAAAGATATTATCTCCACTACTTACATGATTCAGTTAAATAATAGATAATGCTATTGTAATATACCTACTCTATTTAGTCAATTTATTAAAAGATATAATGAATATAAAAGGACAGGCTTGCACTTAACTTGGGTAAAGTAACATAATTAATATTCAAACAAGCAGACAAATCAACCTTTTTATGAGTTTCCTCAATGAGCTTCACAACTTGATCTTTGGACAATTGCTGAAAATCATAAAGGCTGATAATTTGTTTATAACTGTCAAGAATGAGTTGGTTGACTTTGCTTTTTAACTCTGGAACATCGTATCTATCAACCAATGCATGGATCGTCAAACAATTTCGGACTGAAATTGTACCCGATAGATATTCGATGCACAATATCCGGGCAGCTGAAATAAGAAAATGTTAAACCAGTTTTAACACTACAAATCAATCACTAACATGTGTGACCAATCACTAATAACTAATTTAGGGATGGAATACTGTGGGTGATGGGGTGGTGGGCACAACAGTTGGTAACACATCAGCTACAGATACTATTACTTTCAAAATAGTGAGTATACGATATATTAACATAACAAATTAAAGCAAGCAAACAGTTAAACATATATTATTCCTACATTCCATTTGCAAGTAATCAGAGACTGCCAGAATATTGCAAGCATTGTTGCCATTGATCTCGATTTGTCCAGTATACATAAACTCCACGAGAGCCTCCATGGTTCCAAAATCTACATCTTGGACTGCTACACTATCCTTGTACTTTTCTTTCATCTAGTAGAATAAACCCATGGATTAAATTCATATTCCAAGCAAAATACACCAGTGCCTCCAAGCAATGTTCTTAAAGTGCACATGTTTTTGTTCTGACTAAAGCTTGGTAAGCCAAGTTATACATAAGTTCTACTTTAAATCATTACATCATCAATAACAATTAATAAAGCTAACCTCGGTTGTAAACATGGTTTTAAAGAAATTGGAAAAACATGAGAGAACCAACTTATGTGCACTAATGTTGTTCTCTTCCACACAAATTGTGATATCGTTGAAATCACCATCTATCCGCGACTGGTTGGCAAATTGAAGAAGGACAGATCCATGGTCTATGTTGTAAGTTTTGGTGGAACTTGTTCCACTGATAGACAGTGTCATTTTTTCCAACCAAAGGATTTGTGCCTACCATAAATCTTAATCATGGAAAAACACTCATCCGATACTCCTTCGCCTATTACAACTCAGTAAAATAGAATAAATATTCTGGATATTTGTTGGCGTTTCTACATTACAAACCTAAACTACAATGTCGCTTCACATACTACTTTATTGCATGTACCTTCCCTATGTGTTGGCTTGTTAATGGCAACAACTATGCCAACAAATTTATAACCTTACTGAGAATGTTTAAACTAATAATAATTGAGGAGGTAGATATACGAAGCTTGTTACCCGATATTGTGCAAAATACTGCTGGCCGCACAAAAGATAATTGAATTCTCACGTATACTAGGCACTAATTAACCTGTTAATCAGGATAATTATTGTGTTTACATTGCAAGACTAATAAAACAGGACCAGAAATCGTTTCATTTGCACGATCAACCAGGTTGTATAAACTAAATCAATTATGAAATATGTTTCTATGGAAATCAGCTGGGACAAGAATTAATAATTTTCTAAAACTAGGTAGTTTGTTACCTCGTTTATATAACACAACACAGAAGCACTTAATATTTCAAACTATTTGCAACACTTTGTACAATAAGCTAAGTAGTGGTTAGGTGAAACTTTGCATGATTTTTTTACTGTATTTTCTCACAGGTAACATTCACCAAAGTTTTAATATTTGTGGTTGCGTTTTACTTACTTTGTTGGTTCAATAAAGAAATACCTTTCTATATGCCCCGTCTTACTATTGGCACGCTTCATGTATAATCATATTTTATAATTTCTATGGAATGTTATAATTTGTATAAAAAATGTAAATTTATAATAATAGTAGATGTGAATCTTTGGTCTGACTGTTTCTCTCACCTATTACTTACCTTTAACTTACTTAACCAAGCTGTGCTCTGTGTACAACAGCTTGCTTTTAGTACAGTGCTTAGAATTTCTAACAAATATATTTTCTTTGAAGGTATAAACATTATTGGATAACTTTGTAAGCTTTTCTAGTCATTAAAAAGTAATAACCATTAAACTGCGTATTTTGTCCTGCGTTTAACAGCTCAATATTCGTTGGTTGAACAGATTGCATAATTGAAATAAGTTGTGTCAACAAATTTTATAACTTCTCTTAAAACTGTTCGGTTTTAAATGACTCACATGACTGTGTGTACAATGCATCGAATTTCTAGATTTTTATTACATGGTAGATAAATAAGCTTTTAAAATATGGTATTGTGCGGCTATACTGCGGGTTGCACAAAGAACAATGACATACTTCATGCACAATAGAATAGGATAGGATATTCATGTTTATCCCTGTGAACGAGAAAACCAAGGGCATCAACACACCTGCAATCTTCAGATCACCTCGCGCCCACCGTCGGGTTACCGGAACTATTGCAGTATGTTGTACATGATACACATTCCTTCAATTTGGTAGAATCCATTAATCCGCTGGGTACAGGCAATGTCCGTTAAGTGCCTTGCCCAAGCGACCAGTTTCGCACCTGCAACCTATCTATTGAAAGGCGACGCATTTAACCGCTAGACTAACCGGCCGGACAATAAACTCATTAGAATATGAATCTGTTTTCCGGGTCAACCAAGTTTTATAAAATTTGTTAATTTACTTGTGTAGTATGTTCTGAGATTATATTAAACCAATGTAATTCAATTTAAACTCTAGATCCTATGACCTCCCTCTGCGTTTTACTTTTCTGTTTTGTCAGTTTAATTGATAAATACCTTCCTTCGTGCCCCGTCTAACCATTGACATGCCTTCTGTATATAAATATATTTCCTGTTATAATTCCTATAAAACCGTAAATAATTTTAAAATATTAACAGGTATGGAAAGACCGTCTTTGGTTTGACTGGTTTTTCACCTATTCCCCACCCCTACCTTACTTAACTAAGCTATACTCTGTGTACAGTGCTCTAGCCTGTGCTGCACGCTGTGTTAATTATATAAATAATCATCTGAACTGTAATACGTCTGGTTTTACCTTGTTAAAGTAAATCATATTTACCACACTGCTATAACCCCACTTGCGTATTGTACTAGATTGTTCCTTATAGACCCCAGATAAGCCGGTTACAACACCTGATGCGATCTGCGAATCCCTATGCGCTATCCCGACTCTCGGAGCTAATTAATTAAGGCTTTTCTGCTAATTACTGGAGGCTTTCTGCGTCCGGCCTGTTGGTCTAACGGTTAAGTGCTTTCAATCGAAAGGTTGCAGGTGCGAAACTGGTCGCTAGCTAGTCGGTTGTGTCCTTGGGCTAGGCACTTTACGGACGTTGCCTGAACCCAGCGGATTAATGGGTTCTACCAAATGAAGAAACGTGTCTTTCATATACAACACAATGCAATAGTTCCGGTAACCCGACGATGGGCGCGAGGTGATCTGACGATTGCCCGGGTGTTAACCCCCTTGGGTTTCCCATTCACGGGGATAAACATGAATATCCTATCCTAAACGTCCTCGACTTGACCACTGTCTTCGGTGGTTCGTCGACTATAATTGTATTGAGCAATTGATGCGATTAACTTCTTACCAGTTACGAGTTAAATCGTTAGATGTTTCAACGACAGATTCCAGATAAAACTCTCAGTATCGATGTTTCTTAATCCGTTAGCAACTCGTGAGCCAAAATGAAATAAACTTATATAGACAAGATTATTCGACAGCTGCAATATATGTAATAATCGTTAAACCTAATAATAACATTTCAATAATGACGCAATATCATCGTAAATGCCGGCTGCAGCGTTTATAAATCTTAAGTAAACACATGAGGTCGCTACACAATCATTAAAAACAGGATAAAAACATTTCATTTTGCCAATTGTTCCTCAACCAAAACATGAATTTTCTCGTTTTAATTTTAAACTGATTGGCCAATTTATACCCACATGAAGCAATCTTGATTTTATAAATGCAAAATTTCAGCAGCTGACTAAAGGCGGTCATTCTTATATACTTATTATACTCAAAAATATTGTGAGAACCAATATTTTAAAAATCAATAAATTTTGGTTTTGATAATATAATAGCATGAAATGTATTAGCATGTATTTTACATCATATTTATCTCATCAGTAACCAACCTGTCCTGAATAGGAGGGAGTGTACCATCCAACATGGAGTCTGCCAGCGGATATCAGTTTGAACAAGATTCTCTGACTCGCTAGTGAGTAGAACATCACGTCGCAGGCAGCTAAATGCTGCATTTGCATATGACGGCGCTAGTGTCGACGACTGGGTGGACTACGAGGCTTTTTTTGTGGCCGGAGTGGCCGTTGTGGAAGTGGAGGTTTTACTCTGCCTTTTCCGTTGTTGGACCCGCTTTGCCTTCGGTTCGTCGGCCAACCTCGGCGAGAAGGAGGAGGACAGACAGAACATCATTGGTGGGATCCAACTTACGTTCTCGGCACGGCCGAGAAAACAAGGCCAGGAAAATCGACCTCCCGCAGTTTCGGCTCTCCGTAGGACCCCGACCAGCTTTCGAAAGCTCCCGCCGACCCTCGTACACAGATGGGAAATCAGTCCACTAAGACTCAGGCCTCACAAGGGTTTACCCCCTAGTAGCCGAGGCGCTACTCTCGGTACCGCGGTGCTCTTAGTGCACACCCCCCAAAGTACTGTGTTGGAGTTATACCATTTATCAGAAGTGGAATAATCCCCAAGCACCAGGTGACCTTTGCAATTCGGAAGCCGCATAAACTGGCCAGGGCTAGAACCAGTTGTCCCCGGCAAGGGTGGGGTCAAGAAATCCCCTTTTACATACCATTACAGTAGCTTAACGGTAACCCGACGTGAATTGCAACTTTGTCATTTCCTCACCATCGACCCGACGTGAATTGCAACTTTGTCATTTCCTCACCATCGGTGACCCTGCCAGGTAGAAAATTCCATCCCCGATGACATGTCCATTGGAAACTCCTCTACCACATTAAGGTGGCAATCCATAGGGAGGTAATACCTTGCACTTAAATATGACCTGAAGTTACCAAGGTATTAAAACTTTGAACTCCATCTCGGAAGGTTTCTTAATTGCAGTTTATAAACTGGTACAGATAAAAAGGGGCACTTTAACTGGTTGATTAGACATGCTCAAAGCTGCGGCCACAAAAAGGCGTCCACTTAAGTACGTATGCCAGAACGCGTTTTTGATAAAGGATTAGTCACAAGAATTTACACACAGAACGAAAAACGTCAGATCGCCACATATAGCATAATGTGAAAAGGATTATAGAAAACATCGGTGCGGATATTAAAGCTGCTTGGCATGCTAGAGGAAATCAGGCCAAATGTTTTTGGAGCAGCCACAGCGGTGCATGCATTAAGGGCTCACTCCAACAATTTTAACAAAACCTAATTTAATGCGCACAAAACCGCGAATTCACTACAAAAATGTTCTAGTATACACAAACGTTACAATGCAAACTTTAAGACAATGTCTCTGTGTGCTCGGTGAACAAAGTCTTTGCATAATTGATTTGTTGACACACGCGTTTGGCCAAGTTACGTAAGTGACATATAATTTGAGGTTTCCTGATCGTCCTTCGTCCATGTCCAGAGTGAATAGAGTTAAAAAGATTTGAGCTGTATAGTGTAGTGGTTGGGAATGGTGGTGATCATCCGACAGGTTGTGGATTCAATTCCCATCAGAACTCTTTTAGGCGATTGTACCTTGACAAGGCACTTAATTAACCATTTAAATACTTATTTACAACATATCCATGAGTAAGGCTAGATTCACACCAGATCGACATTATGTCGTACATCCGACAAAAACGTTTTTGTCGTAAGCGTGTTTTTCGTTTTTTTTGTTTTGGTCGATTCACACCAATAAAACGTGTTTCGGTCCGACGGTTTGCGTGAGTATGGATAAACACTTATAACTAGAATTTTATATGAAAAAAAAGGTGAAGCATCATCATTTTTAATTGGTATTCAGAGTACTATCGTCAGAGGACACCAATTAACTTGGATAAATCCTATATTGGATAAACTAAACATGCTAATGGAATCTGAAAAAATCACATTTTTAAAGTATGACAACCTAACTTTTTCCTTAATTACTTATAGACCGAAGACAATTACAGAACAGAAACATACTTCTAGTATTACAACCTTAAATCCTTAACATTTGTACACTACATGGCTGCCAAAACTGTACTAGAGGTGTCATAGGTTATTTTGGTTGTTCTTCAGCCAAGTTTTATACCAGAACCAACCTAAGAAGTGTGGCATAGTACTTTAAAGTGGTGCAAATATTTTGCATTTTTACAACCAAAAAACAATAACTTGGATAATAAATACACTGCAAGGTAAATGTATTGGTTTCATCTGTACAAATAAAACAATGACATTTGTTTTTGCTCACAGTTCATATCACCCTTCCGATATGGAGTCAATTCGCTTTCTTATCTTTCTTTAATTTTCTGCTTCCTTTCAACTTTTCTTTCCAGATTTCAGTCGGATGCGCTCAACCGTTCATTTAATGGATCCTTCGTCAGAGCAAATTGATCAAGCCATGTCGGTTAAGTTTTCAAGTTTTCACCTGGGTCACGAAGAACAATTTATCATGTGTGCCGTTTTGCACTAGTCTATGTGCTATATTACAATCGTGTTCCGGATGAACAGCGATAAAAAGGCCTCTCAGCAGCGTGATGAGTCAAAGTCCGGAAGCCTTACTATTGATCGGGCCATTAATGCCGCAATAGGATATTCTACTTTCAGCATGGGATGGGAACCTCGCTCAATGGCGAAAAGGGCAGCTCGAGAGTGTGGTATATTTACCACGGAAGTTTATACTTTGTACGTTTGGATCGAGCTGGTCTCGTGTCAAGACCAAACGACATTTTAAGCCTACCATTCCAGTATGTCAA
>CH000543.1:6483-21536 GCA_000149265.1 Ciona savignyi | reverse complement strand
ACTTATAATGTACAGTTGAATCTGGGCAGAGCTCAGCTGGATAGGATAGCGTTCTCATCTTGGTGGCTGGAAGGTATGTATGGGAGTTATGACGCAGCATATCGTTACTTGACGTCATATCGATCAACTGAGGTCGCTAGTTGTGTAGATACTGGGATATTTATGACAGGCAATCCGTTTAAATTACGATTGTGCGGTCAAATGGTTAACGCGACCGATACATATACCAATGAATTACGAAAACGGTCGGTGACAAACCCATCAGGGACTCGAAACCTTGCAAGTTGAAATCTCTGTAAAAAGGTAACTTGCCAGTTTAGCGCAATGCCGTACGAATTATCTTGATTTAAGTGCAAATTTTCTCTAAATTTAAGACAATTTTTGTTTAAGGACTTTCAAATTTTAAATTCTGTTAAATTTGGTAAATTCTGTTAGATGGTCGTCCCTTTGCCAGGAGGTTAAATATCGGTTAACCGGAGCTATTGTAGCGTGTTGTGTATAATTCGCAGGTTAAATCCGCGGGTTTACGCAATGTTCGTTAAGTACCTTGCCCAAGGACAAAACCTATGACCAATTCGTATCTGCAACCTTTCGGTTGGATAGTGTTGCACTAAACTACCAGACTATCCGGTAGAACTGACGATAAACATGATTATCCTACCAATCCGTATCTGTCTGTATATTGAAAGCATGTCGCCTCTTTATTGGAAACGAATTTAAAATTGTATTTTAAAAGTTTAAATCAATGGAAAATACTAGAAACGCGTTTCGGTATATTGTCGGGTGCAAGTGTATGAGGTTTGGCAGAATTTATTGGTAAGATAAATCACACCTTGTAAAACAAATATAATCACTACTATACTATAAGTTACTCTGTATATAACAACATAGTCATTGCAAACGTGTGTTTACGTCACGCAGAGTAAGTTCTAGAATTCGGTAAAGATTAACGAACATTGCTTAAAGAAGTTGTGACGTCAAATAATTGTTTGTCTTTTAACTAGATGTTCACAATCAATCTAACAGTTCATTTATACTGCAGTGTGTGTGTAGATACGTTGCAGTAGATTTATTTATGAAATAAGAGTGTATCATTGAGAGGCCTAATTTTTCCGTTTTCTGCATTTGTCAACAAGTCCGGTGTGAGACTGTGATTAGTTTTAAACCACAAATCATGAAATACTTTGCTCTATTGACCATCTTCTGTGGTTTGTTCATTGTTGCATCAGGTAACAAAATTAGTTTCTTTTGAATAGTAGACATTTTGTTAAACCAGTACATTACAGAGAGACCAACGTCCCAAGCAGGAAGCTCAGAGCTGCAATCTAATTCAAAATTTCCGAAACGAAAGGCATTTGTTAAGTACAACTTGTGTTTAAGTTCTGTCCCAACTTTCATCACCGCAACAGCAAGGCCCCAAGATCCAAACCTTTCTCATAAATTCAACTTGACTGTTGTAAAAAACGCCCTTTTCGGTTTTTTGTTTGAACTTGTGCGAACCGACGAGCCCAAAGGCTGGGATACGATGCTGATTGTGGATTGGGTGATTTACACAGGTGAGAAAAATAGATTCAATGTACAATGCTGCAGTTTATAGCTATTTATATGAATGAATATTGTACCGTTTCATGAAAATCGTCTATCATAAACTACCGTGTAACTGTAGTAACTACAAGATGGGTTTGGTAAAACAGGGATCCATCAAGTCTATGTTAATACACGGATACCACAAAAATACTTAACTAAAAAATTCAGGATTGACATTCTTTTGTCATTTCCAATATATTTCTTGGTTTAGGATTACCCACAAGCTGCAAAGAAGCATTGCGGTTTGGACTCAACGAAAGTGGAATACAACGCATGTTTAACCCGGGAAATCAGCAAACTTTGGAAGTTTATTGCGATCAAACCACTGACGGCGGCGGTTGGATGGTCAGTGGAGTTTTAATCAATAAATTTGTTACACATACCTAATAAACGAAAATTCCAGGTTTTCCAGCGTCGGAGGGATGGTTCTGAAAACTTCTATCGAACTTGGGTTGAATATCAGGGAATGTTTGGAAACCTTAGCAACGAATTCTGGTTGGGTTAGTTTTATTTTAATTGTGTAATATTAAGCGCACTTGATAATATGATTAATTCCAAATTAAGGAAACGAAAATCTTCATGCTTTAACCCGATCTGGGAATTATGAATTAAGGATCGAATTGGAAGATTGTGCAAACGTGACAAAGTTTGCAAAATACAGGTAAGAACATTACAAATTTACAATATATATAATAATATAGTTTATATAAACAGCTCCTTTTCCATCGGCTCTGCTCATGAAAAGTATACTTTGAAAGTGTCAGGTTACACTGGGAATGCAGGTAGAACAGGTGACGGTTGGAAATATTTACTCGCTTTCAAACGTCATTTCTGTAGGCGATTCGCTTTCACCCCACCACAACGGGCGACCCTTCAGCACCAAGGACGTGGACAACGATATCTATGGTGGTAATTGCGCTGTTACATACCATGGAGCTTGGTGGTATGGTCATTGTTACGATTCCAACTTAAACGGGGAGTACTTGAAGTGCCAAACCAGTTCAGAACGAGCTGCAAGTTGGCGTACTTTTATCGATACAAAATACTCACAGAAGTTTATCGAGATGAAGTTCAGACCAAGAGGGGACTAGTAATAAGCTAAACCACTTTGCTTATAATGTAAATAACCACAAATAAACACGGTATTCGCAGAGCATGAATTATATTTGTTTTTCAAGAAAATGTTGTCGGTTTTCTCATGAATTTTAAACTCTTTATGCTTTGCCTGTCATAATCTCACAATGTAAATATTTAATCCATGCAAAGTACATTATGTTTGTTGCCGCACAATAAATGCGACAGACCATACAAGGGGAAATCAATATCCGGAATATTTCCATGAACTGTATAATATAATAAAACTTGGATATATTATAACAATTTCTAGTTTGTCATTGTTCAAAATGTTCCGCATGTTGTTGTTATCACTGGTTCCATATAACTCCCCCTTACACGGGTGTAAATCTGCTTTAACATGACTGCAGGTTTTAACGTTCCCAGAACTTCCTTTTTTTCTTACGATACAACCATGATGTGTTTTGTTGTTGAGCTTAAATTATTAGAGATTAAATTATTTTTATATTAATTATTTTGAGCTTTAATAATTTCCTTTCTTTAATAAATATGTGGGCTCGCGCTTTCTTTTGTATTGGAGCATTGGCTAATTGCTTCTGCTCGTCGCTTTTCCATAGAGATCTCTATTCTGGTTACTTTAACTTGACATAACTTGCTCTGTCCTCAAAAGCCCACTAATATAGTTGTATAGCCACGACTTGTAATGTCTAGATCTCAAACTCGAAGTCTATAACTCTTGATTCACTTTAGTTGTATTCTGCGTCTCATTCAATATATATACGGTTTATTTGCGACTCAAGTTACTTGGTACGTCATTCAGCATGACGCCAGTTGTATAGTCTAAGGTACGTTATACAGCATGGACGCAGGTTGTCTCAAGTACGTTATTGTAGGTTATATTAATTTCCAGAATATATAGGGAATTTACAAGGTGCGAAAAGTTTACGTGCGAGACGTTTCACATCTGCACGTTTGACTAACTGTGGGAAATTAGGTGGGAAAACTATGTTAATGATTTAAACGGCAAAAATACAAAGGCCCGTACAAGGTGATAATTACGTAACGGGTAATAATATGTGAGAGTTGGAAAACTTCAAATGCAAAAATAAACGACGTAAAAACACAAAATATTTAGGACATAAAATAAATTAAAACAAATATAGATTATACGAAATGCTACAAATATAGTGCTATAACTGTTCTTGCACCAAAAATAATTTAATGTCTGAAAGTGTGTTTTAAAACGTTTTTTTAACCACTGGTGGAATTTCATTTTAGGGGGGTTTTCTTTTTCACTTAATCCAAAAGCCGGCTCCCCCCTCAGTACTGGGTCGCTCTTGCACACTTTTACTCAAGTATTAATTAACACCAAATTTAATTTAAAGCTTAAATAGCCTAACATCAAATTTAATAAGTTAATTTTGATTTAATTTTTTTCGTTGAAATTTATTTTTATTAATGTAAGGTTTAACGGCCACGTCGTTTTATTCCTTACTTTTTTATGTGTCTAGCCACTGACGTGTTTTAACTACTGTAGTTTTTGCCATTTTGTCTCCTTAACTTAAAATCCGGCCTCCTTAAAATGTCTCCTTAACCTTAAAATCCGGCCCGGTGGTCCAGCGGTTAAGTGCGTCGCCTTTCAATCGAAAGGTTGCAGGTGCGAAACTGGTCGCTACCTAGTCGGTTGTGTCCTTGGGCAAGGCACTTTACGGACATTGCCTGAACCCAGCGAATAATGGGTTCTACCAAATTGAAGGAACGTGTCTATCATATACAACACACTGCAATCGCTCCGGTAACCCGACGATGGGCGCGAAGGTGATCTGACGATTGCCCGTGTGATAACCCCCTAGGTTTTCCCATTCACGGGGATAAACATGAATATCCTATCCTATCCTATCCTAAAATAATTGTTTAATTCTTCTTTATTGTAACGAAGGAGCTAAAACTAAACTAAACTAACTAGAGTTTAGAATCGTGGCACTGTCAGTATTAAGCTAAGAGAAGCCTGGCGTTGGACAATTTTGGTGTGTATTACGTCGTGCCCGCATATACTGAACTTAATCATCGTATGCGTGTTTTGTCATAGTCGCATATAATCAAGAATAAAATCAACCTTCCGTGACGGATTACGGATTGTCGGAGTCATATTGAAGTATTAGCTATATGTAATCGACAAGTCAAATCAAGGCCCATGCATAGGCACGAATATAAACGTCGACCGGTGACAGTGTGGTAGCGTTCGTGGAAGCGACGACTTCTGGAACTTTCGATCAACATTGTGATATCTGTTCCTGGTGACTGAGTTGCTCCAGTTACGTTTGTTGCTTGATGGCGACGTTTTTCATTTTGTACTTGCACCTGCGTTAATCTCTCCCAAGTCGTTGGTTCGATTCTTACACAAGGCTAGATATTACTGGCCATACATTGAAGGACTTATCACGATATTATAGTCTATGCATTTTCCTCGTTTATTTAACCAGCAACGCACACCAAATGTTGTTTCTCATAGTACAACTACACAAAAGGTGAAAATAGAAAATGAATAATGCAACTAATTATACAGTAATGCACATATGCTAAGTATGTTGCCCAGTAGTTGGAAAATGAATGTTTTTTTGTTTTTTTTGTTTTTTTTTTTTTTTTTTGTTCTTTTTTTTTTTACCGAGCTAAGTTTCGAACCGATTATGGGCTCGTCACTAAGACCGTTTTTTGTATAAGAGTTGGTATATGTATCGGTCGCGTTCACCATTTGGCCACACGACCGTACTGGAAAATGAATGTACTGTAGCGACCTGGCTACGTCCCGGTCTATGAACCGAAGCGGGCCTTCACTTTTTCTTGTGTTTTAACCACGTTGTGTTTAATCCATTATTTCGTTGTTATGTTACTGTTGGCACGAATACAAGTAACATTACTACATTGGTGACCCCGATTCCAAGAAAAGTAATTTCTTGGAGAATACGCAAAGCAAAATATGGAAAATCAAGACGCAGTCCCGCAGAATACTGTCTCTCTAAAGCTGCCTACGTTTTGGAGTGCACAACCACGTGTGTGGTTTTAGCAGTCAGAGGCACAGTTTGCCTTGAGGAAAATTACTAGCGATCAAACCAAGTACTACTACGTAGTTTCATCCTTGGATCAGCAAACAGCAAGCCGACTATTAGATTTACTTGAAGAGCCTCCAGAACTATAGAAGTACCAGACAATTAAGCAAAGATTGATCAGCACGTTTTGTGATTCCCGAGAACGAGAGAGCGGTAAAACTTTTGAAGATTACCGAGCTCGGTGATCGTTCACCATCGGAGTTAATGGACAAAATGCTATCGCTCATGTCTGGCCATACTCCGTGCTTCCTCTTTCGGTATTTATTTCTTCAAAATATGCCTGAAAAAAATAAGAATTATCCTGGCCAAAGAGAACTTTGATAACCCAAGGGCGCTAGCACAGCGTGCTGACATTTTGTGGCAAGCAAGAAACAGTATGTGATGCACAATTGCTAAAGTTAGAAGACATAAGCCATTACAAAGCGCACCCAGCCCAACTCAACCCCAAGGACTATGTATCTACCATCATCGGTTTGGTGACCGAGCACACAAATGCCAACAACCGTGCACTTATCAGGGAAACGCCTCCGCCGGCCGGCAAGCAACAAAACCTATTTTATATTCGTGATCGGCTATCAAACCAGAGATTTCTGGTTGACAGTGGAGCTGAAATCAGTGTTTACCGGGTTTTAACAATGCAACGCCGGTAGCAAACGTGTTGACGAACACTGATTGCAGCGAACGGAAGCAGCATCAAGACCTACGGCACAACAGCAGTCAAGTTGGATTTGGCACCTGGACAATTTCAATGGAAGTTTACTTTGGTAGAAGTGTCAACGCCTCTTTTAGGAGATGATTTTTTGCGCGCTTATTCACTTATGGTGGATTTAAAGCATAATTGCCTGTTACACACGCAATCATTCTCCAGCATTCCAATCCGCAATTCCAACCAAACAGCGCTGCAACTAAACGCAATCAACGCAAGCAGCAACATTTACGCACAACTACTAGAAAAATTCCCAATCATAACAACGCCGAGGTTTGACACTTCAACTCCAAAGCACCATGTGGAACATTATATTACGACCATTGGGTCTCCGGTACATGCAAGAGCCCGCCGCTTGTCACCGGAGAAGCTCGAAATAGCTAAAGCAGAGTTTGCAAAGATGTTAAAACTGGGAATTGTAAGAAGATCGTCGAGTCCATGGTCATCGCCTCTTCACATGGTACCAAAAGCTTGAGGTGAGTGGAGGCCATGCGGTGACTATCGACGTTTAAACGCAGTTACGCAAGCCGACCGATATAGCATACCGCACATTCAGGACTTTTCATCCCGCCTTGCTGGATCAGTCGTTTTTTCAAAAATAGATTTGGTGCGAGGCTATCACCAAGTCCCGGTTGCACAAGAGGACATTGCAAAGACAGCTGTTATAACCCCGTTTGGGTTATATGAATACCTGCGAATGCCATTTGGGTTGAAAGTGCAGCTCAGACCTTTCAACGGTTAATGGACACCGTCTGTCAATCACTAGACTTCGCCTTCATGTATTTAGACGATATTCTAGTTGCAAGCAACTCACAAAAGCAACATCGTTTGCATCTCATGCAGCTCTTTCAGCATCTTGCGGACAACGAGCTGGTAATAAATCTGGAGAAATGCATTTTTGGAAAAAATGAGATCGATTTTCCTACCCATAAAGTGAATCCAGGTGGTGTGCAACCCTTGCCAGCTAAAGTGTCAGCTATCCGACGTTTTCCACCGCCAGCCAACGTCAAAGGCCTTTAGGAGTTCGCTGGAATGATCAACTTTTATCACAGATTCGCGGCTCGAGTTATGTCACCGATTTATAAAGTGTTGGCTTCGAAACGTCCCAAATTGAAATGGTCAAAGGAATTGCACGTCGCTTTTGAAGAAGCAAAACTTGCCCTGGCACGCGCAACTGTATTGAGCCACCCGCACCAGCAAGCACCTACTGCTTTAACGATCGACGCTTCAGACAAGGCCGTTACCGCAGTATTGGAGCAACACATTCAAGGTACGTGGCGGCTACTTGCATTTTTCAGTCGACATTTAAGACCAGCGGAAATAAAATATAGCACGTTCGATCGCGAACTGTTGGCATTGTATTTGGCAGTTCGACATTTTCGGTATTTTCTAGAAGGCAGAGTTTTCACTGCATACACAGATCACAAACCTTTAACTTTTGCATTCCGAAAAGTTTCAGATCCATGGTCAGCTAGGCAGCAGCGGCACTTAACTGCCATCTCTGAATTTACCACGGACGTACAGCACATTGAAGGCAAGCGCAACATCGTCGCTGATGCAATATCCCGTTCGTATGTCTGGGCAGTTAATCAAGATATGCTCGGCATT
This sequence comes from Ciona savignyi, assembly GCA_000149265.1. NCBI lineage: Eukaryota > Metazoa > Chordata > Ascidiacea > Phlebobranchia > Cionidae > Ciona > Ciona savignyi. The sequence goes on along the minus strand of CH000543.1, from coordinate 13,454 downwards.
GATTACAACGCTCTTGCCGCTTCTCAACAAGATCCCGAGGTACAAGCTTATCGCACAGCTGTTTCACAATTAAAACGTGAAGACGTTGCATTTGCGCCGTCCGGTATAACTATTTTGTGTGACACCTCCACTGCGACCCCGCGACCAATTATTCCAAACACATGGCAAAGAAAAGTCTTGACTTGGTGCACACGCTTGCTCATCCATCAATTCGCACTACACAAAAGCTTGTGTCGTCAAAGTTCGCCTGGCACGGACTGAACAAGCAAGTTCGTACGTGGGCCAAACAGTGCTTGGCCTGTCAGAAAGCAAAAACACATCGACATACTCGTGCTCCGCTGCAACATTATCCCCTACCAACAACCCGATTTCAACATATTAACATTGACATTGTCGGACCGCTTGCGCCATCTCGTGGCCATAGATATATGTTTACCATTGTTGATTGATTTAGCAGGTGGCCGGAAGCTAACCCCATCCCAGATACGACCACAGAGACTTGTGCGCGAGCATTTATATTTCACTGGGTTGCGGGATATAGTGTACCAACCCAGATCTCAACCCAGATAAGCCTTTTTACTAACCGATTACCTAACGCATTAACCCCGAACGCAACCTGGCGTGAAAAACTAGAGTTGTTCGGTGTACTTAAACAAGCGGACCTCGATTTTGAACGCGCCACGTCGAAGTCTATTTACAATATATTCCTTAAAACCTCGGCAACCCGCGCGATTGTTTATACCGACGACGGAACATTCTCACCCGAACAGAGAGAAACACGAATTATCGAATCGTTCACAACGCTTATTACTGGGGCTCGTGGTTCCGCGAGAAAGGTTCCTTCCAACGCGTTCAAAACGAAATGAGAATAATAAATTGTAAATTCTGTCGTAATATAAGAGACGACATTCCCCATCTTCTAATGCACTGCCCCATAACATCTAACGTGCTGCGTAAACTTCTTATCGAAGGTAACCGAAAATTAAAGTTCCCTATCGCTCTTAATAACCTGGACGCAATAATGTATAACGTATATCCCGAGGAACAACTTAAATACGTATGTAGCATAAAACTAACCGCCATATTTAAAGTAAGTGTAATTAGCAAAAACGAGTACTCGATGCTAAGAACCAGTATAACTGGAACAATGAAGAAATAACCCGACAAACCCTATGGATTATAAAAAACAAGTTTAAAAATTTAGTGTTTTTCTATGGAAGAGAAACTGCGTCCAAATTACTAAACTTTAATATAAATAATCTACATCTTTTTATATAACTTTCCACACCAAAAGCTATTTCAGAGTGCCTTTGAGCTTGACAGGAGAGTGTGTATAATATTGTATTGTACCTTAACTTTATTCTACTTTTTTTTAACATATTAAACCTGTTTTCGCCTTTTTCTTCATATAGTATATCCTCTCACTTCACCAACGCAAGTGTGAAAGTGCCAATAAGTTGTTACTGCCAATAAGTTGTTACTGCCAATAAGTTGTTATCGCCATTACGCTGCTATCGCCAATATGCTATGTTCGTTTTCGCCAATATTCTATGTTCGTTATCGCCAATATGCTATGTTCGTTATCGCCAATATTCTATGTTCGTTATCGCCAATATGCTATGTTCGTTATCGCCAATATTCCATGTTCGTTATCGCCAATATTCTATGTACGTTATCGCCAATATGCTATGTTCGTTATCGCCAATATGTTCGTCTTCGCCAATATGTTATTGCTAATAAATTGCACTTAAAAAAAAGATCTATTCAGACAGAGAAGCACAACGTCGCAACTTTGGGCAACAGTTACCCAGTTGATGGTTAACAAACAAATTTGCACGATATCATTTCACGCACAAGCGAATGGTTTGGTTGAACATTTCCATAGACACCTTAAAAGCTCACTAACGTCCCGGATGAACAGCCCTAATTGGATATACGAGCTGCCGTGGGTTCTGTTAGGAATTCGAACCATCCCAAAGGATTTTCTCAAAACGGGAAGTGCAGAATTGTTGTATAGAACACAATTACGCTACCTGGCGATTTTCCCAGTGCAATATACAATGCCGTTGAACTATTAGAATTTCATTACTCAATTCGATTAAAAATGTATTGCCAGTATCAATGTCACGACATCGCGTTTATTCTGTGTCAATTCCGCGTTCACTTTATGACTGTGAAGTTTTTTTGTTCGCACAGACGCATATCTTCAGTATGGACTCACGGACCAAAGAAATTATTTTGTGCAATATTTCTTGTTTGATAATTAATTGTGTAAACTTTTAACAGGTATAAAAAATTGCTTGTAAAGTTCACATTCAGATGCAGAATTAACCTTGTACATTAATTTCAAGCTTGTAAATTTCCTTTATTTTTAACAATTTTATTTGGTAAAACAAGTGATTAGTATGAGCCCTATAGTCAAGTTAAAATCCTTAATACTCTTTTATGCAGCTTTTGTGACACAAAATTACACAAATTACATTACACAAAAATTTGTGTAATGGGTCAAGTGATTTTTGCGATGAACTACACAAGCTAGTTATAAAATATTAAAGGTGGGAATGTACCAGGTTATAGTAAGTTAATTTGAGGATATCTGAAAATACTTATGTAGCAGCGCTCTGCTTTTAGACGAGTTTTGATCCGGGTAAAAGAAGGAGTAGCATAGGTGAAGTATTTTATTGGGTATTTACGCAAGGTGCAAGAGCGCTGTACACACATGGGGCATAGCTTAGGTAGGTATAGGTAAAGGTTTTGAGAAAGCAGCAGAACCAAGTGAGGCTCTACTAAAATGCTCTCTGATATTACGAAATCTTATACAGTTTATATAAGACACATAGCAGGAAACACATGTTTGTATACACGAGGCGTGGGCGGCGTTAATCAGAAAACTCGCGGGAAATAATTCATCGACTGACCTGCCAAAAACAGGAAATTAATCGTGACTTCCCATGCACAAAATATGGACACATGGCATGGCGACCTAATCGTTAAAATATATAGAAATACTATTATAAACGTGTGGAATTCCCACACATATTTCCTTAGATTTATTAATGTCCAGCATGAGTTAGACCCCTTGGTACATACTTCTCTAATATTACAGCCCCAATAAAAATCAATCCATGTACTTATAATTCCCGATTTCTATGTGCCCAATAAAGCGCCACGGCGTCGCTGCCGATTTGTAAGGTCATTGTAATTTCGGCCTTTTCTGTTTTTACTACGTGGAAGCAGGTTGATTAATTGAGCTGTTCTGGATCGCACGAAAGCAAACCCAGAAAATGTATCTATGTGTCTTTGTGTCTATCTGTCAGTATTTCTATACTGGATTGCGAATATCTCACCGTTAATTTGTTAGCGCAATTACATGACAGCACAAGAGGGTATTTTATGTCAAATATAGAAAATAGAGCAATCACTGGTCAAGTGCGTAGAGCAGCTTAAATTCGCCAACACAGGGTTGGTAACGTAGGGTAGGGCTTTGTCCCTGTTGAATCCTACACAGTAGTCAAGTCGAAGAGTCGTTTACGCAGAAAACCTCAATTAATTAGCGCACCTTTGAGAGTTAAGTTACCGCGTAGGAAATTGCAGATCGCATCAGATGTTGTAACCGGCTTACCTGGGGCTTAAAAGGAACAATTGACTACAATAGGCAAGCGGCCTGCAGCGTCTCCCTACACTATCAACGGTACGAATCCCAAGGTACTTTACTGACTTTTTTCTCTGAATATCATTTCCATTGATTGATAAATGGAACTTTACATTATTGTTGTTATTACTTATTATCATATACTCAGTTCAGAGTAATTTACAGATAATCCGATTATTAATCGTCATAAGTTCATAAAATTAAATGAGCGGTAAAGTCGAACGGTTTTTGGCGGGTAAGATAACGAACGATAAATGCGACAGGTTAATTATTGTCAAAGAGCTAGTGCATCATTAAGTAACACTCCAAGGGAAAACTTTAGCGCACGCACCAAAATCCCGTACCAAGATAAAACATGTAACACCTGTAAGAAAGAAAGCAAGTTCGTGCAACATACTGATGATTAACCGCTTATATCCCTGTAGCGCGTGACATTTTTTGTGGTGACTTTGTTATATACAGTCAGTGTGTCCCTTTCCTGTTCTATTTTATTCATCTACAAATTACTTCGCAATATAAAGTAAATATTTCATAAAAATTAGAAATATCTGGAATCGAAAATTAGCACAACGTTCATTGTAGGATAGGATATTCCATCTTTATCCCCGTGAATGGGAAAACCAAGGGGGTTAACACACGGGCAATCGTCAGATCACCTCGCGCCCACCGTCGGGTTACCGGAGCTATTGCAGTGTGTTGTATATGATAGACATGTTCATTCAATTTGGTAGAACCCAATAATCCGCTGAGTTCAGGCAAAAGAAGCTTTCCTGTGATCATTTACCGGTAAGTTGCAAATTGATCTCCCTAAGTTTTGCAGTGTGCTTGTTTTGACGTCACGATCTATTCACGTATCGCGTGAGAACGGTCGTTCTACAGAGAAGATTATGTCACTTGATGGTCAGTTGGTTTGGCCTTCGTCAAGGATATCATGTTATCATACGACCGGTTAATGGGTATATTTTGGGCAATTGTTCCAGGAAAATATTCCGGTCTCTGTCACGCAACTGAAGATGGTCATGAAATTAATACGAATCCTCAAGATGGTTACGACGATCAGGTGATGGATGTATGGCGAGAAAAACGCTTGGAATGACAAACAAGACTTAAAGTTTACGATAAAGTGATCCTGAGTTGGTTTATAGATACCAAGTATTGCGTGTCAACCGGGGCAGATGGAGAAAGATCACGAAGAAGGACAAAGTACCTGGGTATCGATTCGAAAGTCCGAATTGAACTGAAAATGCTAAGTCTGCCAAAGTACTAGCGTGTTTACAGGCGCAATTGAACATTACCAGTCGCGTTATTTGGAATTCCGTCGTACGAACGTTGTTCGTTTATAGTTACGTATTAAGTCACGTTTCTAAAGTTCTGACATTTGATAATATTGATTGCAATTGCTAATATGTAAATTGTCGTATCTAACTTATAGCATTTCGTATAGTATATATTTGTTTTAATTTATGTTTAAAACATTTTGTGTTTTAACGTCGATTTTTGCGTTTCAAGTTTTCCGACTCTCACATATTATTACCCGTTACGTAATTATCACCTTGTACGCGCCTTTGTACTTTTGAGTTTTAAATCGTTAACATAGTTTTTCCACCTAATTCCCCACAGATAGTCAAACGTGCAGATGTGAAACGTCTGGCACGTAAACTTTTCGCACCTTGTAAATGCCGTATATATTCTGGAAATTTAGATAACCTACTAATAACCTACAATAACGTACTTGAGATAACTTGCGTCATGCTGTATAACGTACCTTAGACTATACAACTGGCGTCATGCTGAATGATGTACTAAGTAACTTTATATTGAATGAGACGCAGAATACAACTAAACCGAATCAAGAGTTATAGACTTCGAGTTTGAGATGAAGACTTTACAAATCGTGGCTACAATAATTATTTGTAGGCGATCTGTGGAGAGTGAATTTATAGACTTTCCGCTGCGCAGCTCGCCAGAGACCGTAAGGCAGCCGGCGAAACAAGCTCAGCCAACGTCAAGCAATCAGCTTCTAAAAAAGCGCGAGCCCACATTGGTGACCCCGACGTGATAATGGACACGCACCTTCCCGAAACGAACAATTTCCGACGTCAACTTCAACTAGAAGTTTCGAGTACATTGGCAACGACAAGTGGCCCAACGCAATTTATCTAAGAAGCAAAATTTAAAACCAAGCAACTTCTAGCATCAAGTAAGAAACGCCCCTTTTCGTTGGACGAAGTTGGTGACTAACAAGACAACACACTCTATTCAAATCAAGTTGATAAGCATCGTCTCCGCCGACGAAAGAAGAGAATACGCAAGACGACGTTCCCTTTACGAAATATGAAAGGGCTGTATTATTATTTTTGTAGCTTTTAGATTATTTTTTGTAAGTTTTATTATTATTTTTTATACTATATGTAATTATTAGTCTGCAACGATTGCAAACACTAGTGTTCTTGGTTTGGTTGAATGGTACTAGGCTATTGTAAGAATGCATAATATCGGTGTTTTACTTTACAGACTTCTTACAAACACAAAGAGCAAATGCGCATTCAACAACTGCTACATACGCACTCCATCTTAAACAAGGTCAGTAACGCTTTTACGATTATGCTATCATGAGCTTGAGTCAATGATGCCATGCTGCGTCAATCCATCCGGTATATTAAGCGCATTTACACGTCTAACGACGTTTGTTTTGTTCGTTGGCGCCAGATTTTCAATGTTATCGCTGACAAGGCAGTTTTCTTTTAATCGCCTCACGCGAATTATGCGTCTCGTTCAAGCGATTACACACTCGTTTTTAGCAGCGGCTCGAGTTTTGTTTCTTATCCTGCGAAGTCAGAATAGCCCCTGCCCGCGCATTTGCGCTCTTGCTGTGTAAATAACTGAGCGTACCCGCTTCACAACGCCACAGTTTATTAAACGATACCAGCGTACTTCCGTATAGGCTATGGTAATCGCGCCGCATGTAAATGCGATGTCTAATTGTCTAATCGCCTGTTAGTCAATGTGTCGGATGTTCCGAACCGAATATATTTCGTGGGTAAAACAGGCTTTTACAAACACCGCACAGTAATGACGAGACACGGCTTATGTTCTGCTTATTGATTGTTTGCTTTTGTTCGTTGATGGAAATACATCCGCGCGAGTTTATTTCCCTTATTCGTTACGAGTCGTAAAACCTATATATTTCAGGTCGCTCGGTTTTTGTTTTTGCGATTTTTATTAATTGCGCTTTCGTCGCTTATAGCGAGATCATCGCCATCCTTATTTCATGCTCACTCGGTAGTGAGTAACCAGAGGGGAATCCACCACATGGAGC
>CH000545.1:6894-24607 GCA_000149265.1 Ciona savignyi | reverse complement strand
ATTCGCACCTTCAACCTTTCGATTTACAGGCAACGCACTTAACCGTTAGACCAACCGGCAACCAAAAAAAAACAAACCTTGACAAATTTTGTTCGATGGCAATTACAAATTATCCTGAGTTACGACATTGTTTTTATTCTCTTATGTTTTTTTTCTATTCCTAAGATATATAACCTCCCTTTTTTATTTCCAAGTTTGCCTTAACCTGATAAATAGATTAGTACTAAAAAGCGTTTAGAGTTAAAACTTGATTTGGTGATTTCTTGATGTATACTGTTGTTTTCACAAATATTTTGTTTCTTATTCCAAGTTGAACTTTATACAGCGTTTGCTTGGTTGACTACAACTATCTTGTTTAAATACCCATAATTTGCATAAACATATAGCATACTAAACGTGTTACAAATATCAGCTTGGTTAAACCCATTGTTGACACTTTCTAATCCAACCCTCATGTTCGCAGGCGAGTTCAGTCGACAGCACATGCGGAGGATACTTGGTATGTTGTTTCTATTTTAAATAACGGCATCGACATATTTTTTAAAATTAATATTAATTTCCACCAGGGGGAGTCGGAGAAGAGCGAAGGGGAGGAGACAAAGGTTGTTTGTTATTTCTATTGTTATCTTCGGATCTTTGGTGTGCTTTAGCGCACAAGACAGGAGCAAGAATTCTCAATAATTCACATGAAACATCACAAACATTGCACATCATGCCACTATTTATTCATGTCTTTCATGTGTTTTTTAATGCAAGACCCGGATAGCAGCAAGAATTGTTATAAAATCACCTAAAACAATGCATATCGTACCACTCTTAGCAAGATCGCACCTTGTCACATTATATTCTCACTTTGCTTTATAATCATATTTAATATTCTTCTGATTAATAAGCCATCAATTTAATTTCTTAGCTTAAAATAAATCTTAAATTTGAGGATTTCCAACCATATGGATAACACTAGGCGAGTGTTGTTATGTGTTTAATAATGAGGTCACGCTTTTGTAACAAGGAGCATTTTCCAACTTTCACGCGATAATTCTCGCAGCAAAATCACACCCTCTGCTTTGTTATTTCTATGAAGACTTAATTATAATATTTCTATAGAAACCGGGTGATGAAGATTTCTTCCGAGCATCGAAAACAAACCCCGCGCTGCCGAAAAACGGGGTTGTGTTCAAACCCAAGCAACCACCCACCCACCCGACCCCATATACAACAGGTGGGTTAATTATCGGGTTCAACTTTACACATGAGGTTATAACATTGACTATAGTCAGCTGGATGCTCATAATTGCTGTAATGATGCTCATTAGCGGGTGTTTTTATTAAAAATGACAGTCATTTAGCGGGTGTTTTTATAAGTTATGCGGCGAAATGTATGCAAAACGCATATTGACTTTGTTGTTTTTTTAATCACAATGATAAAGTTATAATGGCCCATAAAATAAACTTTTTGTTTGTTTTCCTTTATGTTGGAGTTTTAAAAAATGCAAGGTCGGTTTAGTCTAGAAATAGGTTGGCTTTAGAAAACTGATTTCATATGGTTTACGTGGCACAACTTTACTATTTTAGCCATAAAAGAAAATTGGTTTACACTGCAATGATTAAAATAACATTTACAGTGCAAAATAAGTCTAAAATTTAACTCTTTCACTCCCGGCCAAATGCATTAATTTAAACATGCTGTCCCGCAGTGTTTTTTACAATTTTTGGTCATTTTCAAATTAGCACAGTTTTTCTCAAATTTATGCTATGATTAAATATTTAGTATGGTTGGAAAGACAATTTATCCCTCTTTTAAACAAACCGCACACCTAGAATCTACCTCCAATAAAGAATATATTATGTAAACTTTAGTGAACACCACTTTTTATGTAAAGAAAATTCTGCTCGACTTTGAAAATTTTGAGGTGCACTGACAAACGAAATACTCACTAATTATTGGTATGCCCAAATGATATGAAAATTGGAATATAGATTGTCTAATAGTTTTTGTACTCAGGAAAATTTGAACTGTATTTGTATCTTCAGTAGTTTTTTTACTATTCCTAATTGAAATTTTCCTTTATTCTAACTATATTATGAAAAATTGAACCAAAACGCATTGAAGTTTTTAGTTTTGTAGAACTAAAATAGTAAAAAGTATAAATAAGAACAGTGAAGGAAGTGTAAAAAGGGCATACAAAAGCAAACAAACACAAATACTATATCCAATATTCTTCAAAGCAGGGCACACCGAACTAGCTAGTCTCGCCGCCTTTTTCTTTATCGTGCGCTCAGCAGGCCCAGCTGGATTCATGCTTTGGTGAACACGAAGCATAAACGCCTGCTGCGAAAACGTCACCAACGCTCTCCTTTTTTTCTCAACGGCACGAAATTCACAGAGAATGTAAAGAAAGACTTGCTTGACAAAAAGAGCTTCTCCGCAAGTTAACGCGACTCCTATTGGCTGAGTTAGTCACTTGTAAATTCGTGTAAAATCGATAGAAATAAGAGGCGAAGCCTTGAAAAAGAAAGGCTATCACTCCTCGCATTTTAAATATTTCTCCACGAAAATTACAGAGAATAAAATATAGGGTTTCCTTGATCGAATGAGCCATAGCTGAGGTCTCTACCATTACGCATTGCGGAGAAATCGTTTTTTAGATTTGCACCCATTTATGTACAGGCGGGATACCATGTTTTACCACCAACTCGTGATATATGGCGAGTTGGGACGGAAAGAGTTAACAGTGCAAAATAAGTCTAAAATTTAACAGTGCAAAATAAGTCTAAAATTTAACAGTGCAAAACACACAGCTACAACAATTCGGCTTTTCAATTGTTGTTGGATATTCATGTTTCAAGATTATAACAAATATACCATAATTACCTGAAAAAAAATAGTGTGTGTTTATGTTGGGATGAGACGTGTCTGGTCTAGAATGGCCAACAAATTAAAACAATGACGGCAAATATACCAATATAACCCCCATCACCCCCAGCCTCCCCATCCCCCCAACGAACGAAGAAACCCACCAATGTGCAACCAACCGCGTCAGTGGTCGCTGTACCACGAAAGAGCAACGTCGTCACGCCGATGGTTACCGTGGTGAAACCGACGTCGCTACAGCAACAAACCCCGTATCGAAGTTTGTCACCCATCCGATCCCAGCGCTTACCCTCACACAGATTCACGCTGCCAACCCCCGCAATGGGGCCCCCCGCATCACCCCACCATAATTTCATCGGTACGTGGGCATGGGGTTGTTAAGTACTTGGTTGATAGGTTGATACCTGGTGGGCAAAATCTTAGTTTCTCTAGAACTTGAACAAATTCTATCGTTTTCCCACAAAAGCACATGTTTAGAATGAATATTCAGAGAAAAAACAAATGTCAAAAAGTTATCATTTACGTTTATGAAAATCAAGCATAGAAACAAAAATATGCTCAACGCGACCCACAGTTGTGGTCAGATCACTCAGGTGCAGGGACATATAGTGCAATTTAACATTGTAGTCATGAATAAAGGAAATTCAATAGGATATTCATGTTTATCCCAGGAGTTGGAAGGCTTGTGTATATTCGTACACCACACCCCACCATCATTTGAAGGACAACACATTAGTGGTTGTTAACTCATTAATCCACTGGGTTTAGACAATGTCTACTGAGTGCCTTGTACAAGGACACAACCAAGTACCTGGCATCAATGGCCATGGTCACAATCTGCATTTCAACATCCTGATTTATTAGGCCCGAAGAATGTTTGTTTGTAAATCCTACCCAATGCATCTTTCAATAATATTCCATTATGACATCACAGAGCAACAAAGCTTCCTACACGCGGAACTCAACAGTCGTTTTCTCGCTTCCACCCACCCCCCCCAGCGTCACCCCAACTATCACCCCGGGGGATTACCCGGTTATGAGAATCCGAGGGTAAGTGTTTCATCAAAATAACATTTTATTCTTAAATATAGCTGAATGAGCGTGAATATAATAAGAAACAAATGCTTTGTTAGGGTTTGGGAAAGCCCAAGATGATATTCATGGAAATCACCTATATTATTGAGCAAATGATAATAAATCCTGTTAGCGATACTGTCTGTTTTTCACATTCACAGTTGGGTAAAATGCAAAGCAATTCTGTTATCAAAAGATGATTTTGTTGTTGTTATCAAACAAGAGATTACGATAGCTTCGGTAACCCGACGGTGGGCGCGAGGTGATCTGACGATTGCCCGTGTCTTAACCCCTTGGTTTCCCATTCACGGGGATAAACATGAATATCCTATTCAAATATCATCTTTACCCCTTTCAAGGATCTTTACCCCTTTTAAGGATGGATGAAACTTACCCCTCATTTATAACCCCCTTACCCCCCATAGGCTTACGGAAGCATACTGAACTTCGGGGCCTTCCAACCTAAACCCTCATCGGGGATTCCCCCAAGGGTAATGATTCCCGATTCTTTCCATAAAGATCGATCCTCGTTGCAATACCGGAAGCCCACTGTAAGTTGTTTGTGATGTCATTTGTGATGTCGTACGAGGTCATAGAAGTTCGAAGTCATAATTGTGTATGAGGTCATAGATGTGTGATGTCATAATTGTGTATGAGGTCATAGATGTTCGAAGTCATAATTGTGTACGAGGTCATAGATGTTCGAAGTCATAATTGTGTATGAGGTCATAGATGTGTGATGTCATAATTGTGTATGAGGTCATAGAAGTGTGATGTCATAATTGTGTACGAGGTCATAGATGTTCGAAGTCATAATTGTGTATGAGGTCATAGATGTGTGATGTCATAATTGTGTATGACGTCATAGAAGTTCGAAGTCATAATTGTGTATGAGGTCATAGATGTGTGATGTCATAATTGTGTACGAGGTCATAGATGTTCGAAGTCATAATTGTGTATGAGGTCATAGATGTGTGATGTCATAATTGTATACGAGGTCATAGAAGTTCGAAGTCATAATTGTGTATGAGGTCATAGATGTGTGATGTCATAATTGTGTACGAGGTCATAGAAGTTCGAAGTCATAATTGTGTATGAGGTCATAGATGTGTGATGTCATAAATGTGTACGAGGTCATAATTGTGTGATGTCATAATTGTGTATGAGGTCATAATTGTGTATGAGGTCATAGATATATGATGTCATAACCTTCAACAGAAACAAGGCAGATGGTGTTCGTTACATGTGAACATCGCGCGGATGATACAAACGCTACAGAAAAAGGTATTTTCTTATTTTCACAGGACTCCAGGGAAGCGTTATTACTTGTGTGTGGCAGGAATACTGTAGATTCAAACAAACCACTGCTTGTACGATTTTATGGACATTTTGGAAACCTAGTCCTTTTTTTATTATTAGATTAGATAATTTCGATGCGAATATATTTATTAAAAAATTAAAAGTTTTGTTTTCCAATTATTTGACACCAAAGATATATCAACGATTGTTGATTAAAAGCTTTGACATAAACGGTTGCTTAATCCCTTTATATTTCAGTAGATAGAAATATTTTTGCTTGATACGACTGTAGTTGTTAGAAAAAAATTGTTTAAGATTTTATCCCCCTAAAGCTCTAAATATTTTATTTGCAAAAATCATGGCCTGTGTTCCGCCATATTGGCATGTACAAAACTGAAGTTTTGGACCAAAATATGGCGGTCCTGGTCTGGAAACCGGGTGGTCGCGTTATTGAAACAGAATGCAATGCATTACATAGTAAATTATTTGGGACCGCACTAAAGTGGTCCTGGTAATGAGGTGGTCGTCAAGTAGGGTTCCACTATATATTGATGTATGATTTTTTGCATTATCTTTGTTGCCACCTTGTGGTTTTAATCCACCCCCCAGCAGCGAAAAAGCGAGAACAAAGGGGCTTTTCTCAAACCTGATCGTTTGTCGTCATTTCACCCTCCAACGCAATATCAGGATCGGTTACAACGCCACCCACTAACTCCAGGTGGGTTTTTATGATGGCTCCCCATGTCCCAGTTTCCCCCCATTATCCTATAGTCCCCATTCCCCTTATTACACCCAATGCTTCCTATTACCCCAATGCTTCAACCCCAGTCTCACCCATCACTCCCATAATCCAATGGTCCTAGCCCCAGGTGGGTTTTTATGATGTTTTTCCTTTCCCCCTATTACCCCCATGCATGTTTGATGGACCACTGATTTAAATAACGTAATCGCAATGTATGATTTCTCCCTCTGGACAATCTTTTCCAACTCACATAAATAGCCCCACCAACCCATCTGACATTAGTGGAATTTCATTTTAGGGGGTTTTTCTTTTTCCACTCTGGTCCACGCTTTCGGGCCATACCTTCTCCTAAAGCCGGCTCCCCCACAGTACTGGTCGCGCTTTACCGCACACTTTTCTTCAGGGCTTTATATCGTTTGATCCTAATTAAATTTGGATTTGTTCTTTTGCCTAGGTTTGGCGGCCGCGTCCGCTATATTTATTACATTATATCCCTATTTTTTTTAATGACGTGTTTTAACGACTGTTCGTTTTGCCGTCTTTTCCCGTTCCTGTGTCGAGATTATATTCGTTTGCCATTTTTAAAAAACTGGGGCAAAAAATGAATAAACTAAACTAAACTAAACCCCCCATTTCAACCCCAATCCCCACAGGTCATCAACCACCCCCATCATTCGGAGGACTCGCTGATCTCCGCAGTGGTACGTCCCTTGTGTTGTATGTTCTAACTCTCCTAGCCATTCCACCCACTTATTTATGAATGACCCAGTGTGAAATATGTTAGCTTGGTGAATTAGTGCGTCATATTTTACCCGAAAGATTTTTGGATAAAAACTAGTCACTTGTGTCCTTGGGCAAGGCACTAAACAGACATCGCCTGAACCCAGCGGATTAATGGGTTCTGCTAATTTGAAACCCGACGATGGGCTCCAGGTGATCTGATGATTGCCCGTGTGATAACCCCCTTGGTTTTCCCATTTACGGAGATAAACATGAATATCCTAGGTAGGTAAAGATGATACATAGTCGACTCATTCCTGTAGTAATAACTGACTGGCCTTTCGAGTCTGATATATTTATTAACTGTCAATTTGCCCTCTTACCCCATTACTTCCCCCATTACATTAGAAATAGAGTGTATTGTCATATATTAAGGATAAACAAAGTGTTTTCCACACTCCCAAATGAAATCCGCCACGAATAATTTGTCGCAGGTTGGAAGGATCACATCCCGATGCTTTTCAACTCAAGGGATCAACATCAACCGTAAGTCGCTGTGGTTGGTAGGTGGGGTAATAACATGGATGCAACATAATTGGCGTCATTCTTATGGATAGGGAGTGCTAAGGAGATTAAAACTAGGGTTGTGCTGAAACGTAATTATCGAACATGTGTTCTATAAATCCTGAACAGTGTGTTGTGTTTTGGCAAAACTTGTATTATTTGTGCTAATTAAGCTAATGTTGCATTGCATGGGGGTGTTGCTCTTCTAGAACATTTCATTTATCACATCTTCATATATGTTTAATAGTTGTTCCTAACACCACAACCATCCAAATGGGCGAGGGCTGGTTTTGATCCAACAACCCTTTAACAATTAGCAGCGTTTGGGATTCTCAGTTAATCTTGAATCGACTGCGAGCACAAGGATCATGGCCCACATGTAACCCCCCCACAGAAGTAGCAGCCATATGAAGCCCGACCTCCCGCGGCAAGATCGAATTCCACTGATGACCGAACTCACTCGACCCCCCCCACACTTACTACCTCCTCCCACTCACAGGTTGCAATAAAATCTGCCAGCTTATCTGAGCCCCACTACTTGCATATCTGAGCCATATATAAGTCACAGTTGAATAGTGTGGTTGGTTAGTGAATCACCTTTCAGCGAATGGGTGTAAGGTTGAAACTGGTTGTTGGGAAAGATCACTGTTCGCTTGGTACAACATACCGACTGCAGTAGTGCGGTTATTATTTGACCTTTGCTGGTTTGAATAGCTGGTCAGTTTTGCTCTAAAATGGGTTCTTGCAAATTGTATACTAATACAATGTAATCTGACAGTGGGCGAGAGGTAATAATGACGAAAGCTTCAGTGTATAACTGGTGTATTAAAAATCAGATATAATGATAGAACAATTAGAAGCAACAAAACACGGGGGTTTAAACCAATCTTATCCACAGATACGAGTACTACCCCCCACAAGAACAGAGCATCCCTCCAATGTTATCGTATGCCATGCCCCCACCCACGGGGCAGTATTACCTCCCCCATATGATGGCGTATTACCCCTACGGCCCCCCCGTGCCCCACTACCTACGCCCCCCTCACTAGAGGTGGCTCCAATCTATGTTCAGAAGGTTCCGGTTCGCTTCCATTTCACGTGATATTGACTCCATCACGGCGTGATTCAACCAGATGAGATTGAGCTCACGTGATCGCGTTTCATCAAGCATCAAAGGATTACCGCGTCTGTTGGAAACAAACTATGCAACGACCAACAATCTAACGATTTGGTTAAAAATCCAAGCAAGCCAACTAACATATTGAACGATATAGGGAAATAACCTTGTGAAACGCTGAATCGCCATCGTGTTACTTACTCGTCAACATGAGATTAAAATATTCGTGTCAAATATAATGGTTGTATTTGGTTTTAAAAGACAGACGGGTTTAGAGCATTACATTGTCATCTGGGACAGGGTTTAATTTTAAATACTATGATGATTACACCGTAGAGCCAGAGAGAACGTTCGAGTTTGTACGAGAGAAAATCTGCAGTTTTCCTTTGTCTATTATACACTCTTTAGCTGCCGGCATGCCAAACCTGGGTAATTTAATACCCATGGCAAATTATTATGAAGGTGCATTACGGCCGAGATTCTAGTTTGCCGAGAGGTTAACATTATTATTGGGGGTTTGAACTCAGTTTCCCTCATACTAGGAATGCTCTTTCCTAGTTTAACAAGGTAACATGGGTGATACTTGCCAAAGGGACTTTCCCACAACCCCTCACCTCAATCCTTGGTCCGTCTCCCCATGCTCATCGAGGTAGGGGGCGGATTTAAAGCATCCACGATTGTCGCTCAACATTATCATCGTGCAATCTCGTACTCTGGGGGTCATATGGGGTTAGATACCGGTCATATGCCGAGTTACTGGTGATATTGTTGTGTGGATGGTTGGATAATTTATATCCTCGTTGGTTGAAAGCTAGGCTTTATCCACAGGTATCGTAAGACACCTCATGCTCACAGTCGAGTTGCTTGAGCTATTACAATGTGTGGATATTCAGACATGACTTTCAATTTGAATGACTTATTAGATACCACTGAGTTGGAGCAATGTAAAGTGGCTTGCTCAGGTGCATAGTAATACACAAGGAGGTTGGATGAAAACTGATAACAAAAGTCATGTCATATTATATTACTTGGGGATGATGGGTCATTATTTTCTATTTGGGCCTAGTAAAAGATCAGGCGGTCATATTTGGGTTGTTGCAATAACATCCATTCCCATGAATTTTTATTCATAAAGACACCAATACTTAAGGTAAAACCAAAGACTTTAACAAAACAAGTTATTTTTCTGCCTTCTGAATTGTAATTGTGGATTAGTGAGGCTTAAAGCATTCAGAAGCTTTGTAAGTGAGAAACCACATAAGCGGCCAATGTTGGCTGCAGTTTTAACATGGGATGTTGTATTGGTTGAACAACAGCTTAATAGTTCCTTAGTATTTCCTGGAGTTTCGGGTTTCAATCAATTGTAATTCATCATGCATGTTTCCTATATGGCTGGCTTTCCCAATGGTGTGTGTGTACTCAAATTAACCTTGACAAGCACATCACCTGTCCATCTGTGCCACATTTCCAAAGTCCCTACCATACATATTTCCACACAAATCAACCTTGACAAGCACATCACCTGTCCATCTGTGCCACATTTCCAAAGTCCCAATCATATATATTTCCACACAAATCAACCTTGATAAGCACACCACCTGTCCATCTGTGCCACATTTCCAAAGTCCTGATCATATATATTTGTACACAAATCAACCTTGATATGCACACCACCTGTCCATCTGTGCCACATTTCCAAAGTCCCAATCATATATATTTGTACACAAATCAACCTTGATAAGCACACTACCTGTCCATCTGTGCCACATTTCCAAAGTCCTGATCATATATATTTGTACTCAAATCAACCTTGATAAGCACACCACCTGTCCATCTGTGCCACATTTCCAAAGTCCCAATCATATATATTTGTACACAAATCAACCTTGATAAGCACACCACCTGTCCATCTGTGCCACATTTCCAAAGTCCTGATCATATATATTTGTACACAAATCAACCTTGATAAGCACACCACCTGTCCATCTGTGCCACATTTCCAAAGTCCTGATCATATATATTTGTACACAAATCAACCTTGATAAGCACACCACCTGTCCATCTGTGCCACATTTCCAAAGTCCTAATCATATATATTTGTACACAAATCAACCTTGTTACACACCACTTGTCCATCTGTGCCACATTTCCAAAGTCCTGATCATATATATTTGTACACAAATCAACCTTAATAAGCGCACCACCTGTCCATCTGTGCCACACTTCCAAAGTCCTGATCATATATATTTCCACACAAATCAACCTTAATAAGCGCACCACCTGTCCATCTGTGCCACACTTCCAAAGTCCCGATCATATATATTTCCACACAAATCAACCTTGATAAGCACACCACCTGTCCATCTGTGCCACATTTCCAAAGTCCCGATCATATATATTTCCACACAAATCAACCTTGATAAGCACACCACCTGTCCATCTGTGCCACATTTCCAAAGTCCTAATCATATATATTTGTACACAAATCAACCTTGATAAGCACACCACCTGTCCATCTGTGCCACATTTCCAAAGTCCCGATCATATATATTTCCACACAAATCAACCTTGATAAGCACACCACCTGTCCATCTGTGCCACATTTCCAAAGTTCCGATCATATATATTTCCACACAAATCAACCTTGATAAGCACACCACCTGTCCATCTGTGCCACATTTCCAAAGTCCTAATCATATATATTTGTACACAAATCAACCTTGATAAGCACACCACCTGTCCATCTGTGCCACATTTCCTAAGTCCCGATCATATATATTTCCACATAAATCAACCTTAATAAGCACACCACCTGTCCATCTGTGCCACATTCCCAAAGTCCCGATCATATATATTCGTAAACAAATCAACCTTTTTCTCACCCACCTTAGAAAGATCCCACTTGTCTGATCCCCCCATGGGCAATCCACACAGTGGTAGCTACAAGCCCCAATATTCACCCCGTTGTGGTCCTTCTGACAACAATAGCTCTGTGGATGGGAGAAATGTTATGATGGGTTGTCAGTGGAAGGGTTGCGAGTTCGAAACTGGTCGCTAGCTAGTCGGTTGTGTCCTCGGGTAAGGCACTTAACTGACATTGCCTGAACCCTGCGGATTAATGGGTTCTACCAAATTGAAGGAACGTGTCTATCATATACAACACACTACAACCGCTCCAGTGACCCAAAGGTGGGCGCGAGGTGATCTGACAAATAACCGATTGCATGCCGATGCATAAAGTATCAAAACTGTAACCCTAACCGAATTCACCCCTGGGTCCCACATTGGGGGTCCATCTCATGAATCAAACCAACATACACTTGACACAAAGTTATTAACACTGTAAAACCCCCCTCCATAATTCACCAGAGTAAAAAGGACCTCTATCAAATTTACCCAACATGAAAAAATCCCCCCTGACCCCCACGTACGACCCAACATACACAGAACCCCCACGTACCTGCGAACATAGCATCTCCCCACACGCGAGGCACATCATGGGTGAGAGAGAGTCGTCCTTGTTCTGGAACCTGGGGCAAGTGAAGGTGGCTGCGAGCGCGATCATGTCACTGGGGGGGGGGTGGTTATCTTATTGGGGTTAAGAGTTGGCACGTCACGGGACATTAAATACGGTTGTAATCCTCATTACTTAGCCTGGGAATCAAAGTAAAGTTTCGGATTATTATTGCATGTTATGCACTGCTAGAAGGGGGTTGGGTTTATGTGGCGTGTTATCAGCCGAATTTAAACTTGATTAGCAAAATACTTAAGTCATATCAGCCGAATTCAAATAATATTCCCGAATTAATGTTTGGTCAGGAGTCTTACCCAGCACAAAGTGAGAGAATCAATTCACAGATGGTTCATAATACATAACATGATCACAAAGTTTTTACTGTTTCATTAAAAATTGTAAGATCGGGGTTTTGAACCCAGTAGCCACCGGTGGACACACTGCAATGGGAAAGTACCACGTTTAAAGCAGACCGCACTTAAAACCAGGATAAAAGTTAAAAGTTTTTCCATGAATAAGTCTTGTTTACATGGTTGTTATAATCATGATACAAACGTGATATTCATGATACATTATAACTGGTGCAAACTTATTAAGATCACAACTGAAACACTTGTCGCAAAGTAACTGATATTTTAAAAATAATTTGTTAAATTTCTTAGATGGCCCAAATAACCAGGACAGAAGTCTCCTTTTTGCAATGCATTAGTTGAGTGTTAAATGGTGGTGGTGATCATAATAACGTTCATGATACATGATGGCTATTAACTAATGCCTGCAAACGCATCAAGATCACAACTGAACCACTTGTTGCAAAGAAACTGCATTTTTCAAAGTTAATTCGTAAATTTCCACCTATAGTCGTAGTCGAGCTGAATCAATGATCTGACCGCAGTGCATTGTGGGTAGGTTGGTCGTGGCTCATCGCACATCACAATCAACGAGGGGTTCTTGCACCATCTGGTGGCGGGAATTATCAGGGCGTGAAACGAATGTCGATTTTAAGTTCAAACGAACTAGTAACACTATTTCGCACTAAAAATTGGAAAAAGTAATTTTATAAAAAGTACTAGAAGATGGTTTAATTAGGATATAAGGAAGAGGGAAATGTTTACTAATGGAGTTGGAATTAAAATTGGTTATAACATTGGCATGCCTAGGAATACTGCATGACCATGGCCAGGTTATTACAATGTCTTCATAATGAAGATTTAAACTAATTTGACATTAATTTGTGTCCTACTTATGTGACTTGCCAATTAATCAAGGCAGCAGTCATTACAAGAACAACGTAAAATGTCAAAACAAAAAATACAAATACAAAATTGTAAAATTGCAATAAAAATGGGTCCACGGTAGCCCTGGGACCAGGAATTCAGGCCTTATTCAGATGTTTCTTATTCTAAAAAAAAAAAAAAAAAGTCAAGATAATTTAAAAAACCCAAAAATCCCTCAACATGACGTACCTTTCAACAAGTGGGTCGAGACTCGCCGTGCCCCCCGCGTCGAAGAATGAGAGAATCGAATGGGGAAGTCCCAGGTATGAGAACATACCCACTATGTCATCAGATTCCTCTAGGTGTTTACTCGGGGCTACGTTGGTGAGGTGGTGCATGAATAAGCAGCATCGTCTGTGGTGGGGGAGGGTAGGATATTCATGTTTATCCCCGTGAATGGGAAAACCTATGAGGTTATCACACGGGCAATCGTCAGATTACCTCGCGCCCATTGTCGGGTTACTGGAGCTATTGCAGTGTGTTGTGTTTGGGTTAAACATTCCTTCAATTTTTCACACATTCCTTTAAAACCCATTAATCCGCTGGGTTCAGGAAATGTCCGTTAAGTGCCTTGCCCAAGGACACAACCGACTAGCTAGCGACCAGTTACGCACCTGCAACCTTTTGATTGAAAGGCGACGCACTTAACCACCTGACCAACCTAGGGGGGGTTTGTACCGGGTGGAGGTAATATAGGTGATTTTGGGGTCCGTGAGGTTACTGTGAGTGACTGTAAAATACTAACCTTTCATGTGAAAACAATTATTTGTATTAACGGAAACTGTGGTTGTGGGGGGGGGTTGACGGGGTTATTAGCATGGGCGGATTACAAGTGACTTTAAATTTTTTTATTCATGCTATTGGAAACGTGTGTGGTTTCGAAGTTCGGTTTGGTTAATTCTGGTAAAATTTGAATTTGAAAAACCAACCGTCCACGTGAGAACAATTATTCGTAATATCACAAACTTATGTGGTTGGGGGGGGTAAGATGTGTTTGGAATGTGGTGGTGTAATACAAGTAACTTTGAATTATTAACCATTCATAGTAAAACAATTGTATGTGTTAATTAAATACGCTTGTGTGGAGGGGTGGGGGGTAATATGGGTCAATTTGTAATTCGGGTGAGAACTGGGGGGGAGGGGGGAGTACAACGGACTTTGAAATTTTAACCGTCCACATAAGTATTGATAAAACGGTTTGTGTCTGGTTTAAGGGCGGGGTTGGATCAATGGTTTTATAAATGTAAATCATAGAAACCTTATAAACGGACGAAACGAATCCAACAGACACGCCTCGAGTTTCGAAGATGATAATTTGTCCACAAGGGGGCGTCCAGCATACGAACGAACCTGTGATTATGATGTCATAAGTGAAAGTTCAAGTGTGGGGTGGTAACAAGTCCCATAGAAACAGATCCTGACTTGGTGAGATTCCAAGATTGGATTTATTATTTTTTTCCAAGATTTCCAAGATTGGATTTATTATTTTTTTCCAAGATTGGATATTTATTATTTAAACGGTGAATGGGAAAACCAATAATATAGGATATATAAGGCGGGGTGGTGGGGATATAGGAGGATAATCCTGTTTATCCCCGTGAATGGGAAAACCAAGAGGGTTAACACACAGGCAATCGTCAGATCACCTCGCGCTCACCGTCGGGTTACCGGGGGGTTACCGGGGATATTGCAGTGTGTTGTGTATTATTTAGACGTCACTTTAATTTAGTACACTCATTAATAATGTCTGTTAAATGCCTTTTGCAACTAGCGACCAGTTTCGTACCTACAACCATTAGGCTAAACTTCCACGCACTAACCCACCAAGCCATCCATACCAACAAACTCATATCACACGCACCTGGTTGAATAGTTGTACGATGTCCGAATCGGTGCTGCTTCCAACCTCACTTTGTATCCGTGATTCGTCAACCATCAGCATAATTTGCACCAACTGTGTGGGGAGGTGATGTGTTAGAATATGTGTGTGTGACATTATATGTGGTAATGTGTGTGTGACATTATATGTGGTAATGTGTGTGTGACATTATATGTGGTAATGTGTGTGTGACATTATATGTGGTAATGTGTGTGTGACATTATATGTGGTAATGTGTGTGTAACATTATATGTGGTAATGTGATTGTGACATTATATGTGGTAATGTGTGTGTGACATTATATGTGGTAATGTGTGTGTGACATTATATGTGGTAATGTGTGTGTGACATTATATGTGGTAATGTGTGGGTGACATTATATGTGGTAATGTGTGTGTGACATTATATGTGGTAATGTGTGTGTAACATTAAATATATGTGCAACATTATATATGTGTGTTACATTATATGTAGTTATGTGTGTAACAATATATATGTGTATGGATAAAAAATATTAAAAAAATTATTACAAATACTTATATTTCACCATAACTATCATCATCCTTATTTAAATAGAATCCAATTCACTTATTTTCAAATAGAACAAAAACAAAACTAAAGGTTTTTTATCATCAGCATTATCTGCTGTGGAAGATCATGTGTCGCAATATGTGTGATTGTGTATGGAGGATATCAATAAAATAAAAAGAAAATACTTTCGGTTTAAGTATTGTCATCTATTTGTTATTAAATAAAATCAATTTATTAAATAAAATCAAGGTTTTTTTACCGGCAAAACAATTTAATACGATTCTATTTGATTGAGAAATTGATTATTCGAATTTTTAAATTCAAGTTTTAATTTAATGTTAAAAATTTATTTTTGTTAAAATTTCAAGTTTTAATTTAATGTTAAAAAATTGTTAAAAATTTGAAGTTAAAATTTTGAACACAATTTCACAAAAGTGATTCAGCATATTCACCTGTGCGACACAGCATAGAAGCAATATACTTCTATCGTTAGTGATGGATGAGCACTTGAGGGCAGTAGACAGTCCATCGGTGGATAGCACTAGCAGAACGAAAACAGCGAAAATGTCCATAGAGATCATAGATCGGTCGTGTTTTCCGAGAAATATTTTGAGGAGTGTTTCGCGAGTCATGTGGAGGGAGGACTGCAAGGTAAGTCATAAATGTTATCACAAATATCCACTACCACATATCACCCGTTACCATTGGTATTAATAACAATCTATGTACAGAAGCAAAAATGTTTGGGGAATGAGACAACACTTAAAGGACAGAGGGAAATTACTCACATTAACTATGGAAACTAATTTTAACCCTACACTAAACACTAATCTCAACCCCGGGATTAACCCTAACTTTAACCACATGTTTAAAACTGATCCTCATAATCTTCATTTAAGGGAGCAGTTTTTCTACTTTCGCTTTCCCTTATTTTAGTTTCCGCCTGTTCCTGTGCTGTGATTTAATCTGACAACCCTGCCTCAAACACTAATTTATCCCTAAAACTAACGCCAACCCCTTACAGTAACCATAATATCATAATCTTTATTTTTGTGCGCAGTATTCACTTTCCCTCCTATTAGTTTCCCCAATGAATGTCTTATACAATCCTTATCCCAACCATTCATACTGGGAATAAGAAGCTTGGTATTCCAAGTACCATTGCTTAATTTAAGTTTTTTCAGCCGTTTCTCGCCTTCCCTACTATACCGTGTGTATTTACTGTCATGTTTTAACAACTGTGGTTTCACCATTTTATCTTTAATTCTGTTTTCATATAACTGTGCTATACTTCTTTAATGTAATAGGATAGGATATTCATTTTTATCCCTGTGAATGGGAAAACCAAGGGGGTTAACACAAGCAATCGTCAGATCACCTCACGCCCACCGTCGGATTATCGGAGCTATTACAGTGTGTTGTGTATGATAGACACGTTTCTTCAATTTAGTAGAACCCATTAATCCGCTGGGTTCAAGCAATGTCCGTTAATTGCCTTGCAACTCTTCGGCTGAAAGGTGACACACTAAACCACCAGACTAATCTGTCGGACTGGTGAAGGAGCAAAAAATAAAATTAAATATCCAACATAAACCGATGCCTTTTAACACTGGGATTACAATTGGGACTTTTGCAAGGTTCACTTACACCTAGGTGATTCCCCTATCCCCCTCAATACCCACCGAGTCATTCTGGAATGAGAACACGGCGCAACGCACGATATTCCGAAGCGCCTGGGTCACTCGTATCGAACTTGGGGTCATGACCCCGCGACCTTGGTAACGCATCACTGATTCCTCGCTTTGAAAGGTCGTCACGGTCGCCGCCCACAATAGAAGCCACGACTCTGTCGTATCAGGGGATTCCCCATCCTTGAGATTCTTAAGTAAGCACTGTGGAGAAGGAATGCGAATGAAACTTCATAATATTCAGATACGAAAGTGTTTAACTTATTTATTAGATACGAAACTAATGAATTTACGTAAAACGCCAAAAACAGGTATTTTTAGTGTCTGTGATATAAAAATGTTTTTGTGATAGTAAAAATGAGTAAGCGGATTATGTGTGGCTGCCATCGTACAATCTTAAGAAGCCTCATAGTCCCTATTACCGCCAAGTATT
>CH000554.1:38965-51195 GCA_000149265.1 Ciona savignyi | reverse complement strand
ACCAAGGTATTCATTCGGACAATATAAAGCCTAGTATCCCGACCAGCATTACCACCCACCCTCCGCACCACCCATTATAACCCACCCACCCACAGAGTGTTCAGCAACCAACAGACGTTGGGAGGGGAACACAAATATTCATGTGAAGTGTGTAGAAGCAAGCAAGAGGCGCAGATAGAGTGAGTTAATTTTATTTCGGGGAATAACGCATTAGATTGTAAACTTTGTGACTTGTAAAATAGTTTTGAATAAAAATGTTTAAAGTAAAACATTTTTATATTATACATTTTAAAATGATGCTTAATTCTATTAAACAGTTTTTTTTTTTATAAAGATTTTTTTTCATTTTTTAATGAAATAATTTTAATTTTTAATGAAATAATTTGGTATATTTGTTTAAATGTATTTTGCTTGTAACACTAAACTTGGTTTTCGATATAAAAAATACATTTTATGATTCAGTGAACATATATTTTGGATATACTGTACAAAGCATGCGGTAATCATATCAGTTCTTTAGTTTTCACACATTGTCATGTTTATACATCTGTCCATGTCACAGAATGCGTATCAAGAAGCTTCCCACCATCCTTGCGCTGCATTTGAAACGCTTCAAGTACTGTGAGACGCTGAACAAGTACACAAAGCTGACATATCGAGTCGTGTTTCCATTCGAACTACGTCTGCTCAACACTACGGAGGACGCTGACAACCCGGAACGACTCTACGACCTCATGGCAGTCGTTGTGCATTGTGGATCGTAAGTTTATGCTCCGCTTGTATTTGTTAAGCTCTATCTCACAGGTTTTAGCATTAAGTATTGTAGATTTCAGTGTCTGGACGTGATATTGCACATTCGTATGATTATTATTATTTCGTGTAAGATTACTGGTGTTGTCAGACAAATATTGTAGACATTTACACATATACAGAACCCATTTACAGCCTCGTGTATAGTGGATATTCATGCTTATCGCGTTATCTCACAGTCAATCACGTTATCTCACAGTCAGTCACGTTATCTCACAGTCAGTCAGATTACCTTGTGTTACAAAAGAGAGCTCATCGGAGCAATTGCAGTGTGTTCTGTATATATGAAATATTCAATTTTAGTTGTTCCCTTAAATTCACTGAGTTCAGGCGATAACCGCCAAGTGCCTTGTCCAAAGACACAACTTACTGTCAGTTTCAAACTTTCAACCCTTTATGTAAAGGGCGACGCACCAAACCACCGAACTATTGGGCCAGATACTATAAGTATAATATTCCTGCAATGGCTGGTAGCTATCCCACCAAGTATATACTAACATTCATAAGAGTTGTAACATTTCTCCGACCACAGAGGTCCATATCGTGGCCACTACGTGTCAATTGTCAAGAGCCACGGGATGTGGCTTCTATTCGACGACGACAACGTTGAAAAGCTCGACCCGAGTGGGATGGAGGATTTCTATGGCGTCACCGCCGACAAGAACTCAGAGTCTGGTTATATTCTCTTTTATCAAAGTAGGGAGTGAAGTGCAATCTCGGGATCAGAAATGTTGTTTCTATGATTCTACCTGGTTAAAAGAATAAAATTTAACTCCGGGAAGCATTTAAAAATTCTTTGGCATTCATTTGGCAGGAAGTTAAAATATTCGACATACAAGACGTTTCAAATTCTCACACTGACATTTCGCAAGTTCTAAAAACTAAATTTTCTTGATTTGTTAAACGTTCATCCAAAATGTTGCGATTTTAGAAGTTCCTTCGTATTTTCTCACTTTATAATTTTAAAAAATGTTCCATTTTCCCAATAGCAACAATATGGAAATACTTCCACTGCGACATTTGGTCATCATGTATATTCAAACAGGATACACACCACTCGTATTTACTTACCTCGAAACTAACAATTTCAACCAAAAATTTTAACAAAATTTCTCTTTTACGCCATAAGATAGAAACTGATTAAAAAACTTCGAAGAAAATATGCAACGTTAATATAAATATACTGGATAATTTCCAAAATCTATTTAATTATTTTAATACCAAAAATTGTTTAAGGTCAAAAAATGTATAAAATTTATGGACTTCGAATGTTGTATTTCATATTTAAAATTTATAATTTGATGATTAAAACTTAAAGTACATAAATAATAATTGCTTGTGAAGTTTTTTGATCAATTAACCTTTTCGTGAATTTATGTTTTTTTCACTCTCTGTGCAAACTTGACTTCAAATGTTCTCCAATCCCGTCGTGAGATGTAAATTCAACCTAGTTACGGTGCCCTTGTACATATAGCTTCACCAGTGTTCCCAACTTAGTGCGAATGAAATATAATTATTCTGTTCACTTTGTATATTTGTCACTTCAAATGGCTTGGGGAGTTTGTAAGATTAGTCTTGTGAGTTAGTGCGACACTTTTAAACGGATAGGTTGCAGGTTCGAAATTGGTCGCTATAGCTAGTCAGTTGTATCCGTAAACGGACATTGCTTGAACCAGCGAATTAATGGGTTCTACTAAATTAAAGCAACGTTTGAATCATGCACAACACACTGCAATAGCTCCGGTAACCCGACGGCGGGCGCGAGGTAATCTAACTGTTGCCCGTGACAACACCCTTTCTCATTCTACCTAGCAAAACGAAAAATTCAATAAGTAGGATATTTAATTTATCCTGGGAGTGGGAATCTTATAATAATATTACTAAAGTATAATGCAAGTTCCACTTGCTGTGAGAGTGTTGATTGAATACTGAATTATTTGTAGTGAAAGTGTTAAATGAGTACTGGACTTATTATATGTTGTGAAAAGGATACCTATGTACGAAGCAGTTGAGCAAAAATGTTCAGAGAAAACTATCGTTTTCTAAATTTCAGTTTATTTATTTTTTTGTCCTAATATAAAAAAAAAACAACAGCAGAAACATACAACAGCAGAAAAACACACAATAGCGGCAAAACAAGTAGAAACACGTCTTAACGGATGTATATTAGGTTTAAATCACAGGTCAACCCTATAAATAATAATAAATATTCTATGCGTGATTTCTGAGCGGTTGGGCCTTTTCATAGGGCCACGTTGCATTAAGGAGATACAATAAATAAAAAAAGTTCCTAAAATTCCGCCATATTAAGTTGTTAAATAAATTTTTACACTACAAGCACGTTGTATAAAAATCATCTTTTAATTCAGATCGTCTTTACCGTGGCACGATATATCGAGTAGTGAGGTAAACCACAGATAAATACTAAGTCGGCAAGACACGTCCAGTGCCTCACCGACGGGAAGTTCGGGCGGGTATTGAAATATCACCGGGATTCTCCCTGCTGCCTTGCTTAACTAAGATCGGCGGACTATTCTGTGTCGATATCTTTAACTTGTTATATTGGTCTCTTAGCATAGCAGAATACTGCAGAGTTCCCATCGTTGCTAATTGACAGATTGTTGGCGCGTTATACTTCAGAGCGTACTCTTTAAGTTCTAATCTGCCACTTGGATTATAAAGTTCATTGTTGGCGTCGACAAAGCCGGTTACATTCACACATTCTCTAAAAAAATCTGCGTTCATTTGTTTGAGCTCTGCGATCTCTTGCGCCATTTTCTGACGGCCAAACGCATCCACTTTTCGCCATAAGGTGGCGTTAAAGTGATCAAACAGGTAAGTATCCGCTTTGTTCCAATTCCTTATTTTCTCCCGAAGTTCCGGCTCCTGATCTTCGCTCGAGGTTTTCCGAGCGTTCAGTTTCAATGAGATGAGATCGACCGTGTCCCAACACATTAAATCCTGCGGAACAATAAGTATTTGTGAGATACATTTTTTTAAATGAGTCACATACTTAGTGCGTTACTGTTACATACAGTTAATGTACACACTAAATTATTTTAATTTTAATCCGAAAAAAGTACTTAATAAAAACTATTTTGTTTTGTTTTTTACTCCACATATTACCGGCCACATATTTTCCAAAACCGGTTTCCCCTCAGTTAATTATTTGCAACATGTTGGAATATTGCGTTAATATTGCTTTAATGACGTGCTTTAACGGCTGTTTGCATTCACTAAGGAGATATTGAACTTCATCTGAAGCAGCAGGTAAACACAATGATAAGAAAATACTTTTTTTAGCAATTTTTAATACTTCGACAAGTAATGGATATAGTTGGGTAATTCATGTTTTCTCGTTTAAATTTTAGGTCTTGAAATAACCCGTTCCATTCAAGTTAAAGATACTGGTGACAATACGTTTTCATTGTAATTTAAAATTCACTTGTCTAATATTTGAAAGAAATAATACCGCATAAGCGCGGTGCAAAAAACTGCCTTGATATTCCACCACAGACAAATAATTCTAATATTAAACTATCAAGACTAGCAAACGTAGTTATTAAGTTAACAAACAATTTTATGTGGGTGAGTACGCAATCATTTCAGTATGCATTAACCAATGTACATTCTGCAAGAGATTTATCAAGTGATTACTAGGTAAGCACACACTGCATCCGGCAAGAAAAAGAGCATAGTTAACATGGGTTTTAAAATAGTAGTGGCTAACATGGCGTGATTGGCACGATCTTGTATCATCAAGCATTAACTGTGTGCTTAACGATAAACAAGGCGCTTATTTGTGTACGTTGCGTGGTGCAGCTTGGTGCAGCTTGGTGCAAGAACAACAAGCGGTGCAGCTCGGCGAAGATGCATTGTCGCTCACGAAGGGTCAATAAATCTCAGTCCTAATATGCGATTTGCGTTTTTGTAACTGGACACTGTTTCAAACCTATATTTCACACACAACAATGGCTCCTGCAGCTCGAATCATCAGGATGGTTGTTTGGTTGATTTTTATTATTGTCTCTAATCGGACTCAGTTTTTTAACAAATGATGGTCTCCGTCACTCAATCCGTTTTTGTGCAACATAAACATGTATTGATGGTGACATTAACCATTCAGTCACAGCACCGTATTTCTTTATAATTCGAACGCAATTCGAAATTAGAAATAACGTTATCAATATTGACATTTACAAAATGCGTGTTTTAAATTAAATTTAAAATTAAAAAAATATTAATTACGACCATTCGACACGAACTTTGCCGAATTGAAATTAAATGGAATTATAGACTACTCAAGTTTAGATCCTTAGTGCGTTGTTTACAGTGCTACAGTCTGTGTTTCGTTTTATATTTTATTTTACGACAGGTGGTGTTTGCACTGACTGTGTAATTAAATCACACTACGCGATATAGCATGTTTGCACATAAAGCCGTTTAGGCATTGATTATCTGCTTTATAGCTAATAACTCCATTGAACGTGCGAGTGTTAACGTTGGGTTAGTCCTTTAATATCAAACACTTAATTCTGCAAACAAAATAAAGAATCTGTTAATAACTATAGCAATATCAAATATTTATCACATTAATGGACCCTACAACTCGATTACTGGTACGGAAAATTCGAACGATTGAGCCAATTATAACACCATTCATTACAACCCAACACGACAATAAAAGTTTGTATATA
Organism: Ciona savignyi; assembly: GCA_000149265.1. Lineage (NCBI taxonomy): Eukaryota > Metazoa > Chordata > Ascidiacea > Phlebobranchia > Cionidae > Ciona > Ciona savignyi. The sequence continues at coordinate 45,688 of CH000554.1, read as the reverse complement.
CCACCGTTATTAATACACAACCTAGTTTAGTTCCCACCTTGAGTAGAATAAGTGATTCTAAAAAGTGGTCTGTGATCATCACTAAATCGAAATCTCGTTCCATCTTTTCAACGGCGGATTTTAAATATTCTTCACTTTCGCGGTCATTTTGAAACCCAAGATCGTAGAAAGCCATGTTTTTGCCCATGAACCAATAGCCTCCTGTAGTAAGATTAAATAACTTAGTTAAGGTGGGCTGTACAAGTCGCCTATGGTGGTGCCGGAAAGGATAGGATTCTCGTTTCCTTTCACGTGTTTTGGGATAACAGTCGCAATGATATTCAACATATTACCTCACGAAATGGAATTCCTGGAATGAACAGCGTAAAAAAACAACGCTATGATTCACCCATATGATATACTAATCGTGTTAGCGTTGGAAAACTGCAAATGTCCTGCAATATAAAACACGGCTTAATGCCACATGGTACTGGTTCAGGGAACGCCCGAGAGAGGACCTTTACAAGAGCACGTATTCGAATTGCTTGTAGAAAGTTTCGACCCTTTCGGCTGGCAGTCCACGCACTGCTTATGAGCTGAACGGTTTGACAATACTGGTAAATATTGACTGTGGTGATAATGAATACAATTTTGTTTCAGTCGTTGAAATAGTCGTTGATGCACTGTGCTCCGATATGTTTCTACATTTAAGCATTTCTAGAAATTTAACAGCATAAAGAAAAGTGTCCGCTACCTTTGTTACGCCTTTTAAACAAAGATGGCGCCTTGTCAAGCCACTCGCTGAGGTGATCACGCGACGATGACGGTACAGCATGGAATATATTAACCAACTCATAGTAATAATCGAATATGGATTCGAACAGTTTGCCTGGCTCTCGGGGCATGGTGACGTATTTCGTGGTGTTTCGCGGAAGCGTTTTGTTCGTTTCCTTCATGTTGAATCTAGAGTGAAAACAATCACTGATGTTTAGATGTATTTTTTTAATTTTGATCATATCACCCCTGAATTCTTCTGTAAGTCCGTTTTTGTACGCTCTTAAAATAAGTCGATTGTGTTAAGCATTCGGATACACATTTTTAACAGTTCAATCGGAGTGTCACTTTTTTAAATGTTAAATTCGATACGAATCAGCCACTCTTATTATTCAACACACGACAGTTAACATAAAATCTTTTTAATGGTCTGCCTTGCACAAAGCAAAATCCGGCGTAAGTGAACGGTGGACAAGAATACATCAGACTACTGGTTATAACGGGTTTCGGTGTCCCATACACAAAGCTAATAAAAGCACATGACGTGATTACATAAGTCTGTAAGTCCTATCTCTATTAGAGCATCCATGAGTCGGGTATCGAACCGGCTTGCTTATAACAAACCCAACAAAACCCAAATTACCTCATATGATGGCAAATTACGTCGAACTCTCGCTCCCACGGCAAAAGTGGATAGACCATTCTTTTTGCATCGAACATATTAGGGTAGTTAAATTGGTCGGCGTTCCCACCGTTAGGTAGCGCGATAGTGAGATTGTTCCGCCAAGCAAAGCGCTCAATGATGTTCATGACCGAGGTACCGGCCGTTTTGTGCGTCTTCATGAACATAATCTTCTTCTGAGGTTCGCATGTCTGTGGGTTTGCGTTATATTTATGTGACATCATACAGATAACATTATCGTCGTGTCAAGCACATTCTTCTAACGTGTATATTGCATGTTAGGGAAAAGTTAATATTGATTGACCTCATGTATATAAAGAGTGACACATCTTACATAAGCTCACGTAAAGTGACGTTAATAATGTAGCTATAAGAGATTAAGATTAGATTAGGAAAGCACATGGCAATAAATGTAAACGTCCTTTAACGTTCTATAAAGTCCGTAATTAAGTACATTAAAAGTAGGCTACACGGTATTAAAACAGTAATTGTTAAGAAGGATGTATCTAAAAATACTTGGATAAAATTGTTATTATATAAAAAGGAAAACTGAAAATACGAAATAATAACCCAAAAAACAAATACTAGTGGATATTTGGCGACCCAGATGTTTCTAACATGTTTCAAGAGCGATCCGTATCGAGGGTATTTAGAAACACATTAAACTTTAATAGCGATACGTATCGAGGGTATTAACAAAAACATTTACCTTCAACGGCGGTCTGTATCGAAGGTCGACTGTTTCTAGTATTCTTTGAATAAATAACTTGGGACTGCAATGATGTGTGAGGTTAATTATTGAATAACCCGACAACCAATTATTACACGTTTTGCGGGAGATGCATGATTGTTTAACTTTCTTAAACCATCACCACGATATTACTACATCCAGGAACAGGTTTATTTTACAACGAAAACAGAAAACTTGCTAAACTAAATCACTAAAACTACAACATGACAAAAATGGAGGTATTTAAAGAAAATATGAAGAATAACTTACCGCATTTGCAGTTGTGTTGCATTCAGCATTTGTAGCAAAATAAAAGAAGTGATCACAAAAACGAGCATAGTCACTAGAAAGTTTCTAAAAAACCTTATTTTTATCATGTTGGAAATCAACACAATATGCAACAGTTGTTCTGACGTAATAACTCTGCGATAGAACTGGTCAATGATTAAGGGCCTAACTATGTGTTCTCCTACACCACACTTGGCAATTTCAATAAATTTATTGGAGACCCTGGTTTAACACTTGATTCAATTAACTACTGTTTGTTTTGCAATGTTGCTTTGTAACCTTTGGGTTGTGAGGTCCACGGGAAAATCACTTAGTAGATCGGCCGAATCCCAATAAATTAAGAAAGCCGCAATTATGCACAATATACTTCAGTGAACCAGCATGAAAAAGGAGGGCCCAAGAAAATCTAATGATTACTCGTATGATAATTCTCTATCATTTTCCGATTTACGGGATTAAACTTGAACACTTTCCTATATTTTATGCTTTCGGATTTGCTTTAATAAAACAAAATATAAAAAAAATTAAAACTAAAATCTACTTGGACAGAGTCGTCTGTTTCCCTAAAGCGCTCATCTACAAGCACGGCGTTAATTAAGGCGTGTCTACCTCACACTATACCGCATGAGCCAAACAGGTGTCGCAAGTTCAATATTTAACAACCTTGCCAATCAAACAATATTACTTAAACTCAAGCAATATGTCACTTCACATTACAAGTATATACTTGTAGATTAAAAGTTGATTCTCTTTCCACATTAAATGCCACTTTATAGGTTTTCTTACAACAGCATTTAATAAGATTTATTTACTTTGGCGGATTATGTTTATTAGTTCATAAATTATCAGTGCGTGATGTTATTTGAAATAAACAGAAAAAAATAAAATTATAAAATGTATTTGGATCCAAATAATCAAGGAACAACAATGTGCCAGTTTACATTGCGTCAACACGGCCACTATTCACAGGCAAGTTTATAGTTTATCATTTGCTCATAAAAAGGACAATACGTTAATTCAATAACTGAAGAAAATCGACAGAACGAAACTCTTTTATCTATTATATTACATTTATATAGTTAAAACCCAGAAACTGTTAAAACCCGGCATGAAACCTTCCGTCTTCCGATGATAACCTAATATCTCTTCAAACACCCAATGATATGAGTGATATCTAGTTCTCCTTCGTTAATATTGTAAATTGACTTGCCCTGGTTAAATATTAGGTACATTTAATATGCTTCACTGTTCTGTACCTAACCCATCATAGAGTGAGTGCTCACTTTAAGCTGAATCCACAATCCCCCGGCTCTTAACAAGCACTCCACATCACAGTACTTTCCACGAGAGATGCTATCGATTAAAAGTTTCAACAATGTCACGCCCATGTACAATATCAAAATAAACTGCATGATAGCTCGAAATAGTTTACAATGACTAAATCGATTTAGTACGTTTTAATTACGTTGCAAGTCTTTATGAAACATTGCTTACGACTATTGCTTAGAAGATGCTAATACCCAAAGACAACGGTATAAAAAATATATTAAACCCCGTAACACTTGCTGTGTTGTCCCTATCTTGGGTATCTCTAAAATACAGCTTGGCAAACATGTCTGGTGGATGTTTAAATCACTCGTCTATCTTTACACGAATTTGGACATCACGTTAAATAATTTTTTTATATATTTATCCCTACGTAATGTAATGACGTCCAATGTTTACATCGGATAGGCGACATGTACTGACAAACATTAGACTGGTTAGTTGTATCACACTGAGTCGTCTAGCGAAAGTTGTTGGAAGATACAAACCAGTCACTAGCTGGTCGGTTGAGTCATTGGACAGTACAAAAAAATATTTTTTAATTATTTTATCTATTTGGCTAAAGATTTAAAGGAATGAACACAAACTGTATCAACATGTCCACTTAATTCAAGACTATATTTCCACCGTATTGTTATAACAACCCTGCACACTCCGACATAAAATGAGTTTCCTAATTCTTAACATGAACAACTTTCTTTTTTGGGCATTTAATTTTAAAATACACTTATAATTGGCAGAAATATAGATAACAAATACGATTGGAAAATTGTGGAACATGTGACAGATGGTTTAATTTGTCCACAAATATTTGTATATGGTCACGACTTGCGAAATGTGGCACAAATGGTCAGGTGTTTTGTTGAGCAAGGTTGACTTGTGTACAAATATAACTATGGTCTTTACTATGGAAAACAATAAAGAAAAAAATATATGATAACTGGTTGACTAATTACAGATTCCGCACTAAATATAAAGAACATCAAGTCTCATTAACCACATTATAATTTGTCACTTGTGTTTTTTCACAGCGAGGTTGTTCTTTTGTAGTTGCATTCACTGTTGACATTGACTTCGACAAGTCGCCCCTTTTAAACCATGTTTTCATCAGTTGAAGGAATAATTGTAAAAATTCCCCGATGGTCACGAAACTAATGCCGAGCCACAACCCGAGCAGACCCCCTAGATCGCCTGTGGTGACAAACAATGGAATAAACAGTATTACAGCAAAAGGATTTAGAAGAAGTCTGGTTAGTATAAATCAGGTGCATGTTTGAATGGAACAGGATATTTATGTTTATCCCCTTGGAAAACACAGAGGGTTTATTAAGCAAGTTATCGTCAGATTATCTTATCTTTTGCCCACCGTCGTTTTTAAAGTATTTAAAGGAGACATTATACTACAGCACGAATAGTTTTGATCTGAACAACTTTCTGCTAACATGCGTTTATGTTTACGAACGGAGACGTATTGATAAAGTTGACTTACTCATAAGACTAATCTCGGTAACAGATTTAGCTTGTGTTATCTTAGCATAACTTAGAGAATCGAAATATATATCGAGCATGACATGGTTGTCCCGATAACGTCGTAATTTCGTCAGTCCAGGGTCAATTTCTTCCAAATCCACATCCATAATCGTAGATACGGCGGCTTAAAAAATAATATGTTTCGATTATTATTCTGCTGTGGTCTATTGTTTTTATATACAAAAAACCAGCAACTTGCCACTGTAAACGCGTTTAACGGCGTTTCCACGAAAACGATTAATACGTTTTAAAATAAAATCTATACAACAGCTCTATACATGTGAAAGCAAATTATATGATATGAAAAAAATATTTTCAGAGCTGAAATATAAAATAGGCCCCAGACTTACTTTCGTCTTCATAGAGATTATTGGCGAAGTGTTCTCCAACCTCTATGCTCGGGAAAGTTGAGTAGCTCACTTTGGTATTATAAGAGTTGAACTCACAAGGTTCGACACACCCGCACTTTTCCATCGTGAATGTCTGGTCAAACTGACCTGAAAATAATACTTTTTAGCCCGGCAAGATGGTCGGAAAGCGCATTCTGGATTGCTTTTTTAGACAATTTTTACCGGCCCAAGTGTCGTACCTATAATGGGCCTGTCACTAAGACCTTTTTAATATGGAAATTGGTATGCATATTGGTCGTATTAACTACTCAATTACCCTACCGTACTACTTGTTTAAACTATGTTGAAACCTTTTTCCAACTAACAGCTTATGTCTTAATGAAGGTATATTACTTGACTGTCGCTAAGGAAGTTAATGCAGTGTTTTAATAACTTGAATTAAAACTGATGTCGCATTTTACAAATCTTTAGTCTGAGCAGGTAAATGATTTTTAAACGTCTGAATAAAAAAATAAAATAGCTCCCGTAGATCCACATCATGTTTTTCTTTTGTAAATAACATTAATATTTTTAAATCGGACTTAATTGAAATGACTAGATCTTCCAGTGCTGTTCACAAAGACAGTACATTCCGCATTACTTATTATACCTTACCTTCCGCAGCGCCCGCGCAATTTAGTATTTCCCATGCCTCGCATTCTGATGCGTTTACTTGAGTTGCCCAGTAAGGTCGACACTCGCATTGTGTGATTAGATGGTTGATTCTGCACAATCGTTATTCAATCAGGTTTTTACATATAATTGAAAAACTTTATCTCGATAATGCATTGTTTTCAGTTTAATACACACACATATATATATAGGGATTATATATTGTTACTATACCCACTAACGATGATCATTTTAGTGTATTCAATCAGTGAATCAGTGTTTGCCAAACAAATGAATAAATTAGTTTGTTTTAAAATAACTCTGCCGGAAAATACGGATTCGCACTAACCAGGTTAGATATAACCAAACTTTCCCCAATGTAAGAACTTCAACAACTTTTCTGAATAGAACTA
>CH000554.1:19183-38680 GCA_000149265.1 Ciona savignyi | reverse complement strand
TTACCTAGAAAGGTGGTGGGTTCGAAACCAGCCAATGACGTTTACAGTGTTAGAGCGTCACCTGCGTTTGTTTATTTTTTAGGATAAACATAAATGTCCTGCCCGCTATTACTTGCGACTTTATTTCGAGACGCAAATAAATACATCGGTCCCCACCTCCACTTGATTAATGACAATGTGTCCACCGTGTCCGGATGCCACCGCAACGCCGAAGCTACCCACCTCCGATGGCTCATTTAAGTCATGGACTTGAACTTTAACCCCAGCTCCCGGATTCCCGTACTTTGGATGGGAGCTGTACGTGTCCTGTGAATAGATTTGTTTTTTTTAGTTTGACAAAATAATGACGCAGAAGAATAGAAACTACAACGTCCACAGTTTTGTTGATAAAAATCATTTAATACCCAATTGAACTAACGGTGCTTGCCTACAATATATAATTTTCATCTCCAATTTCAAATCGATTTGTATATATACAAAACAAAATGGGAAAGCTAATAAACTAATTATTTATATATATGTGTGTGTATATTCAAGTGCCCACTGTTGCCTTTGAAACATTCCACTTTTCATAAGTTGATTAAAAAAAGTACATTCCGGGAAAGTTCTAAATACTTCCAATGTCCTAAAGGTACAATATGTTTTCCAACAATTTATCAAAACACAAAGGAATGTTATAGAACCCCCAATTATACGCCGAACCCTTTAAGACTAAACACCTGCATTATGTCGAGGTAAACAACCAGTCCATGACCGGCTCCAGGTACGCTCTGCACCGCCTCTTGCGACCGGAATTCATAGCAGATTCCCATTGGCGTTAAAATCGAAGTAAAGTTCTGCGAGAAAAACAATGTGTGTTTATGGAAGAATGTACACGAGGATAATTTAAAATTTAGCCTTGTCTTTTTTAGGATAGGATTTATGCAAATAGAAACAAAGAAGTTATCATACGCAGGCAATCATCAGATCGTTTCGCGCCCACCGTCTGGTTAATTAAGCTGTTGTCTTATGTCGTGTATGATTAAAGCATTCTATCAGTTTTATAAGTCCCTATTAAAACAGTGGGTTCGGGAGTTGTCTGCCAAGTACCGTTTCCTCATACAACTTACTGGATAAGAGTCAGATTTGCACCAGCAACACTTCGGTTGTAAGGTTACCCACTATCTTACCAAAAAATCGATTAATTAAGGTGGAAGTCTCTCAACCAGGTAATTGTTTAATCGGGCAATGTTTTGAATGTGTCATGACTCGAACGATCGTTTATAAATATGACGATTCGGAAATACTACCCTTTCGGCCACAATTAAGACAGTTTATTCGTAGCTAGTTATACCTGTTACCTCTTTTCTATAAGGTCGTTAAGTTTTTATGAGTCGCCAATATTTCTCACGAAATTTTTTACCGGTTACCTCGATCGAACACGGTTTTTGTTGGAATGTACAATGCCGCAGGGTGGAGCTGTTGAGCAACCAGCCTTTCGTCATGACTTCCTCGCCGAGGTAAAACGACGATCGTCCCTCTTTCCGCAAATCTTCGTAATATTTTTCCACCTCGGAAGACCACCATTGGTCGTATTTTCTGAAATTAAAATATTTTAGTGGCGCTCCAAGTACTAACAGTTGGAGAGGGAGCGTTAATATAAATCGCGAATAAATATATTAATAACCTACCAGAAACAAAATAGGACTTAATGTGACAGGGGTGTTTGATTATATTTTACAGATAAAATATGATGTACCAATATCTTGTTCATATTTGCTAAATATATTATCTACCCTTAAAATGAGGACATGTGGAAAGGGTTAAAAGAAAAATAAAGCTCAGGTGAAATAAAATAATGTGGAAATTGTTGTCTGGGTTTATACTAAAGTGGTAGTGAGACGGACTGTCAGAAATATTGTTAAATCGAAACATCAAAATGTTTTTACTTTGCGTCCCCTGACAAAGGCACTTAAAGTTTATTAATTTAATGCGTTAAATTATTGAGTGACAGAATTAATCCTTTAATGTCTTTGTTATATATAAAAATTACATTGGTAATCCGACATTTGGTACAAAATGTTTAAATTAATTTCGTTATTTACCCACTGTGTTTAAACCTAAGTTTTTACAGTTAAAATAAGCAATCAAAAACACACTATTATTACGCGTATAAAATAGCTGGACACTTAAAACCAAAATTTAGAGATAGTTTTACTCGAAAACCCATAGGTTTCTGCTTGCAGAAAAAAAGATTGTACACTACATGGGATATACCAAAAGTGATGAGGTAACTGGAGAAGCTTATTGTTTCTGCATGCCGAAACATATAGTGAACAGTCCAAATTGGTTTAAATTAAGTACTGACAAGCATGTGGTTGATACTATCTAACTATGTCTATGCGAATTATTGCAGCAAATATAAGTGACACGACGTACTCATCCCTGTAAGGCGATGAAGCCCGGACCAGTGCATCCACCGTCTCAAGTTCCAGTTTCGAACGAATTGAAAAAAATCTGTTGATCCAATGTGTACATGTATGTTATACGAAAAGGATGTTTAGGAATAAAGTAATTTAAATAAAGTTTGGTAGCGTGTTTTAATAAACCCATCAACTAATCGGCCATAATCCGCGTCGTTTCATAAAATATACTGTTTTTTTCATGCACGTTTTAAATCTTCTTTTTTAATTTTGTTTTCAATATTCCACATTTTAGATAAAAGGAAAATCCCGGACTGTACCATATTTGCAATTTTTATTAAACAAAATTCCTTTGACAACTCAACTCTAAACGCGTGTTTTATTGATGAACAACCGTGTTGTAAGTTCCTGCGATTTCCCCCTTTCGTACACTTTGGGTCTAAGGTTTTGTGGTTTAATGGTCGGGAACCTCAAATAGCCATTAATTACTACTGCTTTGTTTAACTCATTAAACCTCTGGGTTAATATCCATGGTAGATTGTCGGTCTATTTAAGTCCCATGTCTTCAATGACGCACGATAATGATGTGTAATGTTATCGTGACATGAGGCGATGATTTTTCCGTATGAATTATTTATGATGTATAACTTACAACATTAAAATATAAATAAAATAAAACATGTCATCTACCTGTTCAGGTTGCATATGGTTACAGCTGGAAACTTCAATACTGTTATGTATTCCTCGTTCATCTGGGTACTGGTGTCAAACGCCGTGTATTCCATTACTTTGTACGCCAGCTGCCATGCCAATCCCCCGGTCATGACAAATATAACAAAGAGCCATATCAGTCTGCATGGAAATATGGGAAGCTGGTTGCACACACAGATTTCTTGGAATAATTATTGACCGGAGTGGACACGTCCAAGAACATTGTGGGTTTGCCAAACGCCATATAAGATTCCGTTATTGAGTCGTGAACAACCGAATAAATGTGGGTTTAAATATCTTATTACAGTGTAGGGTGCCAACCTGTCTAGGATTTATAGGACAGTCATGCATTTTCCCCTTGAATGGGAAAACTCGAGGGGGTTGTTACACGGGAAATCAGATTATTATGCGTTTGCATGGGGCGGGCGATGTCCACTCAGTGTATAAGAAAAAACTGACTTTAGCGACCAGTTTTAGTGCTACAACCTTTCGTCTAAAAGGCGACGCACTAAATGTATGGGCACAGTATTTCCTATTGGTTTAAAAAATACATAATTAACACCGATGTATTTGGCATCTACTCATATCAGTTTAAAAAATCTTTTTAATACGTGCATTGAATTTGCAAAAATTAATTGCTATATAGTGTTCATTAATATTTCGATTATAGCGCCTCAATACAATTAGTTTTAGTTTAGTTTTAAACATTATCCGCGTAGACGGTATAACCATGTTGGCTTATCTATAGAATTTGTTGCGGTTTGTTGTGTTTTTTAAAAGAAAGTACAAAATAATAAACATTCGTTTAATCGGATAAATAGATAGTTCCTACCTTGCGAACCTTGGCCCAGAGAAAATGTGTGCGAGACCATGACATGATGTTTTTGATGCAAATGATCTCAACGCTTTGCAAATCGCCATTTACCTAAATCTTAACAAGAATTGTAGACGTCTGTTGTAAATACAAGAAAACTGAACCAAACTTCCAAGATATTTTTAAAATACAACAACAATAAGCCACTTAACTGCGATGTGCGGTTCCTTTGCATTCTCCTGCCAATTTTATTTACATTAATTTTCGCGGTTCTATATTCGAACGGCGTAAAATGTTGATTTTTTCCTCAAGCTAAATGAACAATACGTTTAGCCTCGAAATGTGGCGTTAAACTCCCACAAACATAAGTCCACCACATAGTAATAAACACCACAGCAATAGCTTCAGGTTATACCACTCAACAATTTAAAAGCACCTTTTTTCCGCGACACATCCAATCAATAACCCAACTCTTTAAAGCGAGTCCTCTTTTACTACTCGCCGGCTTCAATTTATACAGACTTGCAAGCAAACCAACCGTCTTAACTTCTATGTGTCCCATACTAACATATGCCAAAAAAATGTGTACATAAATTAACATTTCAAAGCATAGCACCTGATCATCTGGGCGACAATATATTAAGTACCAGTCATGTATTTTGACAAAAATCAACCATAAAAAGCACACTGCCTCTGCAAATCCCAGAATATATCTGTACACAAATAAACTCTTATTAACCGCGTCACGAGACTATATCCGTTAAGCCAAATTTCCTGCGAAATCATAAAAGATGTTAGATTCAATATTTGGCATCGTCCTGAATTGTCGTCAAGTCGTAGAAAAGAATCCTAATTGACTTGTTTACGCTAGACCTATAGCGACTGTAGGAAACTTAGCGCCAGAAACAACGGTCATCATATCCTACAAATTATTTAAAAGGACCACGCAATTCCTTTGACCGCAGCAGCTTTCTTTTTAACTAATTCGCAATTACTTTCTTTATAATCACAGTTAAAAGAATTATTTATCATGCTGTATTTAATTCTGCACAAACGATTGCTTATTAATATTTTAAACCTACTAATGGTCGTCTAATAATTAGTTTCAAAACAGTCTTTTAAGAAAAGGGTAATCGTTAAAGTGACGCTGGCCTTCGAGTAGAGAAAAAAGATTAGTAAAGTAAAGACCATAATCTAAATGGCCATTGTTTGGGCTATTATATTATTAAGGTTCCTTATAATAGTGTTTCCTTAAAAAAAACAGGTGGTAAATTTCAAAACTATACCCTTAAAATATTTTTAAACACTTATTCTGTGATAAGAACACTTAACCAATTCGCGTAAATATTTGGTTTGTTAAAAAAATATGTTGATGGGATTCTTTAGAATATATAAAAAATTGTAAAATAAACTTAAAAAAGTGGTTTAATTGTAGCTTTAATCTTTATTGATGTGGCTTAACAACTCGTGCTAGTTTTATGCTCATTTCATTTTAAAATGATGATTATTAAAGCTAAAATCGAATTTTGCATGCTTGTAACCATGCTTTTTTTTCTTGTCAATTGGCATACTCACAATCTTATTTAAATAAAAGTGGCGGATATACATATATCTGGCGATCATACCATTCTTCGTAAACCATGGTCATACTCAGTCTGAAGTATAGCCGCGACAAGTGGACTCAGGTTTTCTGACGATTGCCAATACCTGGACATGGACAGCACAGTTGGAAATGTGTCCAGCAATACTGCACTTTAAACTGTGAACACGATAACTAAAATAACTTGGAACCACTGAAGTTAAATTCTTATAAATAATTAAATAATTCATGATATAAATTAACGGCCAAGATTGAGATAACATCGTGTCTCTCTTAGGCTATCTAGTTTCGTTTGACCGGTTTGGCTCGTCTATTTTAACTGACAGACTTAATCAAATTAAAAAAAGACTGATTGAGATTTTTGAGTGATTAATAAAGGTTGGACTTTAAAACACCAATAATGCCAGAAATTAATTAGTCTGTATGCAATCGCGTGAGTACAGTTAAGAATTTATCCACTACATAACCAGAGGATGCTGCTTAGGATACGATATCAGTTGGAAAACATAGTCGGGTTACCGGAGCTATTGCGGCACGTTACATATGATGAGTTCATTGTTGCCTAATTTGTTTAATCCGTTAAACCACTGGTTTCAGGTAACGCTGAAGAACACAATCTTCTAATTTACGGTGATGCGGCCATTCTTTTTATCCAAGTATACTTGGTTCAAATATTTGCCCGATAAACTGTTATTTGGTGTCACTGTAATTTGGAGTTTTCGCGAAATTTAATACTTAAATCGAACTACAAGATATTCTTATATATAATTTAAAAAGCAACATTTTATTTTTAACATACAATTATATAAGATAAAATTATTTGCGTCTTCAAATTAAATATTTATTATTTTTAAACTGTTTCTTTAAGATTACTGTATCACATTTTATTTCACATTACCGTAACGAAATACTGTTCAGCCATTTTCAGACTGAAAGATCAGTTTCCGATAGGCGCACTAATGACCGAACTTGATTTTAAAAGATGAGTAGTTTAAAGCAGCTAATTTTCGACTTCGCCGAGCGTACGACATGCCATGGATTGTCACAGGTCTTCCAAACCAAACGAAAGACCATATACAGGTTTAATCACTTATTTTTCCGTACTTTAATTATTTATAATGTTCAATTTGCGTTATGTTAGACAACACCTAACTCCAGCAAACACTCTGTTATTAAATTTTTATACGAGATGAATGTTCGCGTGTAACCATTGATTAGGCCAACTAAACGTTGTTTACGCCATGAATCACGAGTTACCGATTAGACCTTATGGGTTGTCCCATAAATGTTTAATACAATGTATATTACTGATGTATGTTTAAACATTACATTTAATCCGGCCGAATAGCTCGGTTGGTAAGTGTGCCGCCATTCAGAAGAAGCAGAAACGAAACTGGTCGCAAGCGAGTGGGATGTATTCTTGGGCAAGGCACTTAGTAGACTTTGGCTAGACCAAGTGAACTAATGGATTGTGCTAAAAAAATAAAAACAGAGTGGAAATATAATTTAACGATTTTACGCGTAAAAATTCTGTCTTTACCCTCGAGTTATCTCAAGTATAAAACATAAAAATCCTATATATCCAATTGCATCGGGAATGCTTTTGTGCCTGATAGGGACGTGTAATAGCCAGAAAGCGATATTTTGTCAATTCGTCGTATTTTAACAAGTGAATTTTCATTCTTTTACTCGGTCGGTTGACTCACCCTGCAGCTCGTCAGACTGCTAACCGCGAGGTTGTTTCATCCAATTCAGTCTCTACCCTGTCAGTTGTGTTTCTCGGCTATGGAATTGTTAACAGAAAAAAAATTGTTAACAGATAATTGTTAACAGAAAAAAGTCATAATCATGTACAAAACTCAAAAAATCGTGTTACAAGACATTGGTAGGAGGTATTATAAGTATTAGCTATATAATACGTTTGTTCTTCCAATCAACAATCGTGAAGATAATGCCTATGTCTAACCCATATTATATTGCAATGATGTGTGTTTAAACTTGACTTGACATCCGACCATCCGAGTTGTATCCAAAACATTAAATTCTGTGCACGCGACAAAAGACTAAACCAAATTAAAATTCATGAGGTGACGACGATGTATATATTGCTCAATTGGCACCACAGCGAAGGGTGATTAACTTCAATCTGCCGGCCGCGAAATGAAATGCGGTTGTTTAACAATTCGTATAACAACGACGCTTTCCATATTTTACTCCTCTTTGCGTCGCATCTATTACTAGCCGTAGCACAGCAGATTTTCTGCCGAAATATTGTTTTAACTTTACTTTCATTAAAAAAATATATATATTTTACAGGGTCGGCCGTCCTTAAAATATTTTACACGGTCGGCAACTCTAAAACACATGCACCAAGTTAAATTAACTGCGAAATCTCACAACCAGTCACCTAAAAAACTCTTTAAAAGGTAGATAAGAGTCTCAATTCGCGTCTTAAACTCTTTAAGAGTCTCAAAGTCTTTAAAAGGTAGATATGAGCCTCTTAATAAGTATTTAAAAAGGTAGATATGATTCTCAATTCGCGATTTCAATAATATTATAATGTATATTAGGGGAGTTCTTTATATTACTTAACAATGTTAGAGCAACGTAGTGATTTTAATTTAACGTAAGCCAACTTAACAGTGGCCAAGAGTTAACCAAGGATATCCACCAATAAGTCTTACCAGAAAAAATATATAGGGCTGCAACGATTCTAAAAAAAATGTCGATAATTGCGGGTCAAGGTACGCGATAATCGTTAGTAAACATGGGAATTCCCCAAATCTAAACAAGACATCTTTAACGGACTGAAATGCGTTTCTTGATGACAATAAAACTATAGTTTGTCTTTAAACAAGGATTGTAAATGAAATCAACCCTACGTCTAATTATTGCAATAAACTTACAAACCGATGCGTAAAACCTAATTACCCTTTATTAAAACCTATTTATCCTCTATAGCTTCTGAAGGAATAGACCATGTATTTGGAAAGTTAGCTTGAATAAATCAAAATGTATGGCACCATGGCTGTAATAGAGTATGTATAAATGTACAGTAGTATCACTATAACATATTAGAGCCAATAATTTATTGATCGGCACAAAACTACGCGTTATTGCAATCAATACATCCCAATAACAAGTGTTGCTAATTGTATTCGGCATATCAATGCGTTTGTGAGTGCATAAACACTAAGTTTACCAATACACAAGTCACATTTTTAGAAAAAGTTTCTATGGTAAAATATTGCGCGGCGGTACGATAACTGCAATACCTATTTATTAGTATTGTAGCTGAGAAGTATCGTTGGTATCGCGATTATCGATAAAGCCTTCAAAATAAATTAACATGTGTTATCAAATAATAAAAGCAAAACTTCTGCAGATACATATGGTTCGTCATGGTATCTAGTCTGTGTGGAGGGGCAACATGGCAACTCACATACGCCGTTCAAGAATACGCGAGTTATAAGACGTCGACCGATATACAGGAGATGTATACTTCTGAATTACTCTTCCCAGCTGTTACAATATGCAATATTAATAGGTAAATGTTTAACTGTTTTATACTCGCATTAACATCTAATTTTCACCTGTTTTACAAACTTATTTTCTGAAACATAATTCAATAACGCCAATGCCCGGTTTCCCAACTACTTGTTCTGTGATGAAACTCACGTTCATAGTAAAGACTGATCGACCTTAATTCCATACAAAACTAATCAGATCCTCTGTTCGCCCCTTTGACAATGAAAAGGTTGCGAGTGCGAAATGATTTCAATAGCCGTTGTTTAAATCCGATGAAATTATTGCTTAAAAAATTAAACCAACGGTCCTGTTGTTTTAAACACATTGCAAAAGCCATAGAAACGAAACTGTTCAACGCTACTTGCCTTTATGAGGTCGGATGCGAATACTCATTCCAACCCAATACCAACCACCCCCACCATATACCAGTTTGCACTAACATGAATGTCGATATATTGCGCAGATTTTTTGGGATCGTCGACAAGCTCGAACTGGAAACCATTGGTGCACTTATCCGCGCCTCATCGCCGTATAGACAGAGGTGGGATTCTGATGTAACATTTTAAACAATGTAGGCTACGCGATATTACATTGATTTTTTGTAATCACCATGAAGGATAGGATTTTGTATATCCGCGTCAATGGGAAAACACAGTAAGCGCCCCACACTAGTAATTAACAGATTACCTCGCGCTCTTCGCAGGTTATCGGAGCTCATGAAGTGTGATATGTATGATTGAGACGTTCCGTCAAATGGACAGAACCGATTAATCCACTGGGTTCATGCAATATCCACTAAGTGTCTTGCCCCATGACACATTTAAGTAACTAGCGATCAGTTTTAAACCGGCAACCATTCGGTTAAAGGCGTGCATCAGCTGTAAAATATTTTGATGACAACGACATAAATTTAAATAAATCGCAGTGGTTAAACGTATATGTCGTATTGATTGTTATAGGACACAATATAAGTGTGAAAACGCGATTTCTACTTAACCAAGGCAAAGTTATTTTGCCTATCCCTTATAGTTTGTCCAGGTGATGAGAACAAAATTATTTCTTCGACACCATCCACCATCTAATCGAATGTGTGGCCGTTATTGAGCTCGAATAGGCAGCAAGTGTATCCTTGGCAAAGTATTTAGACAACTGTTCCCAAACCAAGTCGTTTAAACGAATAAACAAAAAAAACCTCTTACTAGATTTAAACTTATCCAGTACACTCGGTGTCCCAATACCGGACAGAAAGCGATCTTACGTTGTTGTAAAACCGCCGAGTTTACCCACATGCGTGCTTTAATATATATTTCTTCTATTCCAGACTAAACGAGGTGGTATATATTAACTCGCGGTTCTAATCTACTTAATGTAAAAAAGTGCAAATAATTGTAGTCACGTTAATTAACGTATTGTATTGTCTCTAGATAAGTTTCTTTTTATTTACCGGGCTAAGTTTCGAATCTATGAAGGGTTAGTAAATAAGTTCGTGTTCGTATACAATTCGGTGTCTATATTGGTTGCATTAAGCATTTAACACGATCGTACTTACCACTTGACTAACTTTTCAGTGAATATGACAACTGGTGGCGTCATGAAGTCGAGAAATATTACGAAAGCCTACGTAAAAGAGGAATCAACCAGTTTTATATGAGCGATGAAATTCTCGCAAAGGGATGGATGCTAAATGATACCACATTAACTCATTGTACTTTCAAGCAAAAGCCATGCTCAGCAAAGGTAACATTATAAGATAGAAGGTCCGACTCTTCAGAACGAATGTAATACAATGAATGTATTCGTCAGTGAACCATATGCGCAGAGTCAAATTATAACAGCTTTTTCCGTTTGTTGTATTATTTGGCGACGTTGGATTTTGCTAAGCGCAGTTAAATTCATTAAGCTTAAAAGTTAATATATGATGGTGTTCTCCTGACCGATTTTAGTATATTAATCGGTTGAACTCATCATTAGTAACATATATATATCAACTTCCGCTCATTTACTTGGAGTTTGAGCAAAGCGGTCATGTTGTTACATTTCGAAGTACCGATTATATGTACATAAAAAAACAAATCTACCTGTATAAGCTTAACACGTACACATGCTATTAATATTACAGAACTTCACTCGCACCGTGACACCAATGGGTTTATGTTACACCTTTACTTCAAACGAATCTATCTACCAAAATGTACCTGGGAGCGGCCATGGACTTGTAATATACGTCAACATCGATCAGGTACGACCGTACGAATTGCTAACACACGTGTAATCGGCGATATCATAAAAGGCAACCCATTAGTTTTTGCTTGCAGAAACAAAAAATTATAGACTTTGTGAAAGAATTACCAAAGGTCAACAGGGATTCTTCAAATAGCGTTGGTTCACATGCGGTTAACATTCTCTAGTTGTTATTGAAATATACACAGTGCATTATTTGTCCCTGAGGAATTTTCACTTACTATGAAATATACTGTAACAAAGCTTTTGAATTCAACCCGTATCACGAGTTACGTCCTTTTGATGCACCTATACCAGATGTACATAGCGCAACAGTACTCAAAAACGCGCAATTTCAGCAATATCAAAATGTTCTTTTAACGTAAACTTGTATTTCACTTTTACGTTACGTTATTACCAAAATAGGCGTTTTTAAAATATTTTACACAGTGGGCTACTTTAGTCCGTGAACTTCACTTCTTTACATAATAAAAATCAGTATTAAACACATGGTACAAGTCAAGTTAAATGAGCTTATTATTACTGTTCACTTTCAAAAATCTCCCAAATCTTGAACAAGGCAGACATTGCGCAACTCGGGATAACAACGGCATTGTTACGTCTAATAGCCTCTAGAACAGGGGTGCTCACACTTTTTCAACATGCGAGCTACTTTTAAAATGACCGAGTCAAAATGATCTACCCACTTCAAAAATGCAAAGGCGAAAGAGCGGCGCTTTCGGCAAGTTTTGCTGTACTTAGAGCCGTTGTTTGATTTGATTGGTCACCCGAACGGCAACATTCAGTTGTCATCTGAATGGCTGCCCTGTATATCAATCAAGTGACGGCATTGAAGCTAGAATGATAATTTTTTAATGTCACGCCGCGATCGACCAGTACCACCTTCGCGATCAACCGGTAGATCGCGATCGACTTAATGAGCACCCCTGCTCTAGAATATTTTGCCTCCCAGTAACGAATTACGTAGTGATTTGAATGTAACAACATGTGTTATTTCATAATAATCGTCAACAAATCTTATTTACTTTTAAATAAGGTATTTATCTTTAAATAAATAGTCTATAAATAGTCAAACATCATTACACGGGCAATCTTTACATTGCGTCTTGGCAAGCAGGATAGGATTGCCAAGTTATTGGCCAATGAGTTCATTCAATAAATTTTCGTTTAATCCATTATTCCACTGTGTATCGGATATGTTTTTGTGCGTTGCTCATATACACAATCGTATAGTCAATGGCTGGTTTAAACCAACAACCATAGGGCATAACGCGAAAACGTAATCAACTGACATAAGGTGAGTTACATTCATCTGCACTCAGCAAGTTAATTGTTTAGATGCACTACAACGAGCATCCGACGTACGGGAATCCAGGAGCAGGAGTAAAAGTTCATGTTCATAATCATAACGACCCACCGGAAGTACAGAATTATGGGATTGGGGTGCCGAGTGGTCACGCAGCGCATATTGTCATTAGGAAGACAGAGGTAAGTTATCATATATAGCTAATACGCGGTGTTGAGGAGAGTGTCCTTGTTACATAAAAAACCTGTATTATTTCACAATCAGTCCGACCAGTTAGTGACGGTTTAGTGCGACGTCTTTCAATCGAAAGGTTGTAGGTTCAAAACCGGTTACTAGCGAGTCGGTTGTGTCCTTGGGCAAGGCACTTAACGGACATTGCCTGAACCCAGCGGAATATTGGGTTCTACCAAATTAAAGGAACGTGTCTGTATCATACACAACACACTACAATAACTCAGATAACCCGACGGTAGACTGGGTGATCTGACGATTGCCCGTGTGTTAACCCCCTTGGTTTACCCATTCACGGGGAAGAACATGAATATCCTATCCTATTTTGTATTACCCTAACGCACACAAGTCCTATGATTATATCGTTATTATCGTCACTTTCATTCTGGTCGATCAGCCGAAGTGAATTTAGTCAATGACCACTGGGCCGTGACATTGTGCAAGGCATTAAACCCACATTACCTGAAACAAGTGAATTAATACTGTGTTGGACTATGCCATCCTGGGCATATAGCAAAAGAATTATATTAATTCCAATTAACAAAATAATTGCAGAGAAATTTGATGTACAAGCCATGGGGAGTTTGCAACCTTGCATTAAAGAAACTTAAATACCATGATCACTACAGCAGTGCTGGATGTTTGCTTGAATGCAGGTAGCTGCCGGTTAGCCGTGGGGTGGTAATATTATTGTATTCATTGACGTTTTGACTAACGCGATAAGTTTAATTAAATCCTATATGTCGAATTAAATTTTGGCTAAGTTTTGATCCCATATAGGATAAAGTAGGATATTCAAGTTTATCCACATGAATGGGAAAAACGTATGGGTCGTTAACACATCGGCAATCATCAGATTACTTCGCGCTCACCGTCGGCGCTATTACTGCGTATTTTGTATGATTTAGTCGTTCTTTATATTTAGTAGAACCCATCATTTAACTATGTTAGGCAATGCCATAAGTTCCTTGCCAAATTACACAACTGACTAGCTAGCGACCAGTTTTAAACCCTTCCTCTGAGAGACGATGCACTAATCCACCACGATTATCGGTACATATACATAAATCACCGCGTTAACTATTAGGCCAATCAAAGTGTGTAACATGATGGACAGAAGGCACTTTACGGACATTGCCTGAACCCAGTGAATTAATGGGTTCTACCAAATTGAAGTAACGTGTCTATCATATATAACACACTGCAATAGCTCCGGTAACCCGACGGTGGGCGCGAGGTGATCTGACGATTGCCCCGTGTGATAACCCCCTTGGTTTTCCCATTCACGGGGATAAAGAAGAATATCCTATCCTCCTCCTCCTATCCTATCCTTAAGAGTAGCTGTAGTGACCGTTCAGTGGTTAACTTTTAACTAATACAGCACCGCTTTCGTCAACTCCAAGTGTCAATGCAAACCGTACTGGGCGATGAATATTGCTGACATTCCGGAATGCGATGCGTTGCAAATTCTTAATTGCTCAGGAGAGGCAGAAGGTAACTTTGCTTTTTTTTCAACCATTTGACTGCATTGGTTTGATGGATTAGGTGGGTGTTATATGTGAGTGCATAAACACTATTGTTATATTTTCAGCAGTTTATTGCGCGGAAATAGTAAATCTCAACTATTATCGGGTATATGGGCAAGCCACAATGGACCCAAGGTCACAGAGAACAACAAAGTCACGTGATTAACCAAAAATTAGTTAACCGAGTAATGACGTCATAAATACACAACAGTCGGCTACCACGAAATTATATTTTTAATTTTTTTTATGTTGCTCTTTTATTACATTACAAAAGAAAAGCACAGTTATATAAAAAAAACATACTAAAAAACGCCAAAACTACTTAAAATCGAGTGTAAATACAAAGCAATAAGAAATAACCGGGGAAAAGTGACGTGGCCGCTTAACCTTGATTAAATTCATACCAGTTGTTTTCTCGATCTGGCAGATTTAAATATATGGTTCAAAAATACAAAATAAGAAAAATATATGGTTCAAAAATACAAAATAAGAAAACTCTGCAATGTCTGGACTAAACTGATTGGGGGCAAGGCAGTATCCGAAATGTTCACAGGACCAATTACAATGTGTTGTGTATGGACGGTTCTGCTGAATCCATTTTTACTGGGTTTAGGCTATTTCTGCTTAATGCCTTGTCCAACGACGCAATCGACCAGCTGACGACGAATGAAAATGTAGCCAATCGGCTTAAAAGCAAAGCAGTACCAACCAAGCTAGTCAGCTAAATCAATCTAAACACTAGGGCAAAGGAAAACAGTCATTGACATCCATGCTCAAAAAAGTATTCGGAAAAACTAAAAAGTATCTACACCTTCGTAAATCTCCAGAGTTTTATCTGATTAAAATACACTCACTTAAGATTATAGCATCACCAAATCACACCGTCATTGAAAGACAATTTAAGGTTTTATTTTTTACCTTCCCTTCGACTAGAGATACTATATAAAACGCATATCTATAACCCCAACTTTCGCCACTTATTCGCAGCCATATTTTCGACCAAGTATTCGCGACATACATGCGACTGTCACGAGCCATGCCAGTTTGTAGTGTACGACACGAGGACGAGTTACTCCACCTTTCCAAGCATAGAGGTTGGGGAGTTCTTTTCTCTTTACAGCGAATCTGATGAAAGTAAGTGCTTCAAAGTGGTGGAGGATTGTTTTAAATGGGGTGTTGTATGCGACTCTATCGCGCTTATCAATGGGACTCATAATCTCTCCATGGTAGCTTCACTGAACAGAGTTTGTATACTATTTAATACTCCGTCATATAACCAGAACTTAGCTTGCAAACTATTCGTCCGTAATTTTTCGTCCGTAAGGCCGTTTTTTACACCGGGCACATAGCATACCTCGCCTGAACCGAGTAATGGGTTGAACAAACACTGAAGTAACATCTCCACCACGTTCCACACTAGCACACTGCAATAGATATAGTAACCCGATTGTAGAGTCAGTATATTCTGACGATTGTCTTTATGATAACACTATTTTACCATACCAGAGGACATATGTATAAGTATCTATTCATTCGTATTGTACGGCAGCCAAAGCAATAATGTTGGAGGATTTCGAGAAATTGGATCCAGGATTGAAAAAACTCCAAAACTATCGGGAGAACCATCTCATGCTGGACATCTTCTACGATTCGCTAAGTTATGTCAATATGAAGCAATCGAAGGCGGTATCGGAAATTAGCCTTATGAGTATGTCGGTGTAATAATCATGCCTTTAGAAAACGTTTCCTACTTCTCTGCACTGTAAAATGTGCTTATGAAAAGACCTGTCACATAGGATTGTGCATGGAAATTCCAAACCTTTTAACTATTTAAAACTAAAATACTAAACAAGATTGTTTCGACCACAAAAATCCACCTAATTTCTCATCACCGGACATAGATTTATTAACCCCAAACTCAAAGGAGAATAAAAATTTGAATTTTTTCAGGTGACATGGGTGGCCTGCTCGGCTTGTGGTTGGGTATCAGTCTCGTCACAGTGAGTGAGTTCTTTCAACTGTTCCTTCAACTCCTGCACCGTTGGTGGAGATTAAGGAAATCCATAGTTCCCGTGGTAAGCCCGATCCTCTGACATTCCACGTTTAACCATTTAAGTTGACTTGGTACTAAGTAACTAGATTGTGGAACTATATATGGTTAAACGTACTTAAACCCAGGCTTCGTATTAACAAGGATATAAATGAATGAACCAATTATACGATGCACCGCAACTCAGCTTCTTTGAATTTTGTAGGATGAAAAAGCTAAACAATCTCTCACATTTTATGATAAAATAAGGCATGGTAATTCTTGGGGTATAAGATCTATTAAAGTATGCATGTGAATATTCCGTCTACTATAGTTGCAATTAATTCAACAGCTGCAGCTTAAAGAAGTGTATATCTGTGTAAAGAGTTAAACGGCGCACTCCAGTTATTCGCAGCCAAAACCGAGTCCGTGCGTTCGTACGCAAAATATCCAACCTCGCATTGTTTGTTTGTCATTCTAGGTCATGAAGTGGAAGGAAATGACGAAAGAGACGAAATTTCAACAGACTTTCTTCTCGAAAAACATATCCAAGATTATCGACATGCAGAATAATGAAACAAAGGGTGGAAAACCTGAAAAGAACATCGACTTTCCGCGTTCTTTTATAATCGAAAACAGAGGACAGAAAACAAACTCGGAATTGTTTGTTACAGATTTTAAAGCTTGATTGGTCGATATGCATGTGGTGGCCACGTACTAAGAGAGAAAAAACTATGCGCAATGGCAAAATACCTTCTTATGAGAACTTAATGGACGTTGCCCCAACCAGTTTGTTAAGTTGAACTACGAATTATCGACAACTAGACTACTTATTTGACTAGATGCGCGCAACCTATAAAATAGCCTCCGGTTCGTTTTCGCAGCCTGCTGGTTGCTGGTTCGACGCGTTGTGCACCACTGAACCAACCAACCAACCAGCCAACCAACCAACCGGACAAATTGGTTAAGATCAACAAAGTTCACTCTCAATAACCTTGCCCATTGTTTTTATCGAACTGAGACGGCACAAGAAAACAGTTTGAATTCTAATTTCATATTTTAAATGTTGAACGTAGATTTAGCAGTACGAGTGAGTTTAATTAGTTTCTTTTTTTATATTGGCATGTTTAGTTGCCGTCGTTTTGACGTTTTGTATATATTGTTTTTTTTTTCTAATTTAAAAATGCTTGTGCTTTTATACCCTATCAGTGTAATGGACATTTTATAAAATATTGTGTGAAGTTATAAACCTCAAATTAAATCTCCCATAGCTTTTTTAAAAATGTGTCCCAAAAGTTTAACGTTAATAAAATATCTTACAATGTGGCTATTTTATTGGAAACTGAAAGCTGTGCGCAAACTATACTGAATTTTAAAGACAAGTGCCTTGCTTAAGGACACAAACGAATAGCTAGCGAGCAGTTTCATACCAGAAACCTTTTAGTTGAAAAGTGTCGCACTAAACCACCAGACTGACCGGTCGGACAAAGGTAAAAACTTTTTTCCACGAACAGGTAAAAATAATAGAAATGTTAAAATGAGAATATAGAACATCTATTAATTGTGGTAAACCCTGAACAGCATAATGGTTTACGACCACGACATTACGTAGCGTTATCGTATTTTATTCTGACAACTGCCTACTGACCGTCGACGGGCTGCCTATTTACCACCGACGCTGTTACTAATCCAGCTGATCGGTCGGCTCAAACTTTGCAGCCGTATCGATGAGGCAACCTTCTGGCTGTTGGTCCGACATGCAAGCGTTATAGCCATTTTCCTATTAATGAAGCTCATTACTTAGCGCTAACCAACGTGTAACACTAAATAGAGAATTTGCTCACTTAAACTATGGAAACTAATTCTACCTGTGTTTAAACACTAATCTCCATCCCAGAAATGTCATCCCAGCCTTATAGTACGAACCATAACGCCATAATCTTCGTATTGGTGTGTAGTTTTAGTCCTACTTTTATATTTTCCTTAACGCAGTCAAGTTTTTTAAGCCATTGAAATATGCTATTGCGCAGTCGAATTTACCACAGTTAAACCATAGATACTCCATTACCTACATTAAAATGAATGTGGAACTTCATTAAAAATAAAAAAGCTATAAAAAACGATGCAAATTTCTCGGTATAAGTTAAAGAATTATAATAATTGTGAAGATAAGTTTATCGTCTATATGCCTATATAACAAAGGAAATCCAGGCATATATTTTGAAACAGCCTAAACAAATTTGAAATGGCTGTGTTTTTTATCATTTTTACGTAATGTGTATAGTAGTCTATAGCCATTCACTGTCGTTTTGGTGAAATAAAACAAACGCAAAGACAAGTTTGTGTTTAATTATGATTAACTGTATAGAGTTTTTGTTAAATGCATAGGTTGCTTTAAAGATAAGATAAAAAATTCATTTATTTTTCCTGTGCAATTTATTACTCGCAAGGGGTGTTATCAAAAGAGCAATCGTCAAATTACCTCGTACTCACCGTCGGATTAAAGGGGCTGTTAAGTGTTTTGTGCATGAATACGTTCTTTCGGTTTTGGTATAACTCCTCAATCCACCGGGTGAGATAGAATATGCATGTTTATCCCCGCGAATGGAGAAAACAAGGGGGTCAACACACGGGCCATCGTCAGATCACCTCGCGCCCACCGTCGAGTTACCGAGGCTATTTCAGTGTGTTGTGTATGACTCACACGTTCCTTCACATTAATAGAACCCATTAATCCTCTAGGTTCAGGCATTGTCCGTTAAGTGGCTTGCTAAAGGACATATGGGCTCGCGCTTGCTTTTGTAGTTTACTGACCGATGAGGCGTTAGCTGAGCTTGTTTAGGCTGGCTGCCTAACGGTCTCTCGCGAGCTGCGCAGCGGAAAGTCTATTCTCCACAGAACGCACACTAATAATTATAGTGACCAATATTTCTTCGTTGCTTAATCTCTTCTCAATTCCAAAATCTGATTCCTTGTTCAGTATAATTGTATTTTACGTCTTTAAATACTTGTGATGCAGGTTACTTATTCTAAATGCGAATTATATAGTCTGGCGCAAGTTATTTAGGTTGAGGTAGGTTATATTATACTATTCAAATTTCCAGATTAT
>CH000554.1:1948-18976 GCA_000149265.1 Ciona savignyi | reverse complement strand
TCTGCACGTTTGACTAACTGTGGGGAATTAGGTGGAAAAACTATGTTAATGATTTAAACCAGAGGAAGTACAAAGGGCCGTACAAGGTGATAATTACGTAAAAAATAATAAAACACGTGAGAAAAACATCAAACACAAAAAGCGACGTTTAAAACATAAAAATATTTTTAACATGGAATAATATAATCTAATATTTGTATACGATATGCTACAGACACATCCGACGAGCGAGCAGTTTCGAAACTGCAGCCCTTCGGCTGCAAGGCGTCGCACTAAACCACCATACTAATCTGTCCGTGTGGAGAACGAGGTTCGCTTACTAAAACAAAGACTAGAGAGTGTCAACCACGTGTTTAACCACCACCATTTGTAAAACACATGTTGTATGCCATATATTCATGCTATACCGGGTCCCTAACCACATTTTGTATTTTATACACTGAGTATGTAGTTTGTTTCTGCAAGCATAAACGCATGGGTCCCATAGTTATCAAACCAAACTTCTTCTCCATGTGTAGATAAAAAAGAACAATCGTGTTAGATTTACGAACATTTCACCACAAATGTTTTAAATAAAAGCTTTCTTTTAAGAGTTTTTCGTGGTTTCAGGGAATTACTAGGTTTATTAGATAAGTTTCTACTGGGTTTAGTACGTACGTTTCTGTTTTTACCTATGTGGGTTATGTTGTATAACCATTCTTAATGTTTTATTCTGATTAGTCAATTCCTTGTCTGATATGTCGACTCCTTGTTGAAGATGTTTGTACGATATGGCATGCCTGTCACAATCATAATTCAGGAAAATATCTGCGTTTTTAAAGGAAATACCCTAATAAATGATTTTTTTAATTGGAACAGAGTGTTTAAATGTCTAACATTTTACCAAATCTGATTCAAATTGGAGCTGCCGTTTAAGCGATATGCGCAAAAAAGCTATTTTTTAGAAAAAATACCGTTTTGGTTATTAACGTCTCAGGGGAATTCCCCTAGATATATTACCCAAAATTTTGGTTTCTGCATATCTAGGCCATGTTGTCTAACAAATGACAAAGTTTTATTGCAATTCCATTACTCCTTCTGATAAATGTCGGTGCTACAACCCATGCCTGTCACAATCATGATTTGAAAACAAAATCTTATTTTTAGGGTATTTCCCTAGGTAATTTTTTTATTTCTTTTAAGTGTTAAATCAGTTACTAATGCACTTACATTTTATCAAATCTGATTCAAACTGGATTTACAGTTCAAGAGCTATGCGCAAAAAAGCTCATTTTTTTAGAAAAAAATATTGTTTTGGTTTTTAACGTCTCAGGGAAAATCCCCTGGATATATTACCCAAAATTTTAGTTTTTTTCAAATCTAGGCCATGTTGTCTAAAAAATGACAAAGTTTTATTGCAATTCCATTACTCCTTCTGATAGATGTCGGTGCTACAACCCATGCCTGTCACAATCATGATTTGAAAACAAAATCTTATTTTTAGGGTATTTCCCGGGGTAATTTTTTTAATTCTTTTAAGTGATATATCAATGGTTAATGCACTTACAGTTTACTAAATCTAATTGAAATTGGAGTAGCCGTTCAAGCGCTATGCCTAAAAAAGGTAATTTTTTTAAAAAAAGAAACCGTTTTGGTTTTTCACCTACAATGGGAATTCCCCTGGGTATATGCCCCAAAATTTTGGCTTATGCATATCTAGACCATGTTGTCTAACAAATGACAAAGTTGTTTTGCCATTCCATTACTCCTTCTGGTAGGTGTCGTTGACACAAGCCATGCCTGTCACAATCATGATTTGAAAACAAAATCTTATTTTAGGGTATTTCCCTAGGTAATTTTTTAAATTCTTTTAAGTGGTATATCAGTGGCTAATGCACTTACAGTTTACCAAATCTAATTGAAATTGGAGTAGCCGTTCAAGCGCTATGCCTAAAAAAGGTAATTTTTTTAAAAAAAGATACCGTTTTGGTTTTTCACCTCCAAGGGGAATTCCCCTTGGTATATGCCCCAAAATTTCGGTTTATGCACATCTAGACCATGTTGTCTAATAAATG
The DNA here is from genome assembly GCA_000149265.1 of Ciona savignyi. Taxonomy (NCBI): domain Eukaryota; kingdom Metazoa; phylum Chordata; class Ascidiacea; order Phlebobranchia; family Cionidae; genus Ciona; species Ciona savignyi. The sequence continues at coordinate 16,922 of CH000554.1, read as the reverse complement.
ACAAAGTTGTATTGCCATTCCATTACTCCTTCTGGTAGGTGTCGTTGCCACAAGCCATGCCTGTCACAATCATGATTTGAAAACAAAATCTTATTTTTAGGGTATTTCCCTTGGTAATTTTTTTAATTCTTTTAAGTGGTATATCAGTGGCTAATGCACTTACAGTTTACCAAATCTAATTGAAATTGGAGTAGTTGTTCAAGCGCTATACCTAAAAAAGGGAATGTTTTAAAAAAAGATACCGTTTTGGTTTTTCACCTCCCAGGGGAATTCCCCTGGGTATATGCCCCAAAATGTTGGTCTATGCACATCTAGACCATGTTGTCTAATAAATGACACTGTTGTATTGCTATTCCATTACCCCATTTGATAGATGTTGTTGCCACAAGCCATGTCTGTCAAGCGTTTGACGAAAAAAAAAGAAAAAAAAAGAAAAAAAAAAACGGACAAAAACAATATGTGTCCCATTTTTCCAAATGGGACCCATAATTATATCTCCTACAATAACGACGGCGAAAGTAGTGATGTTTTATCGAGGCAATATATCAGAAATGGTCAACATACGGTCTGTAAAGGGATTTTGACCGGCTCGCAGACTGTATCTAACCATACCCTGTAATTAAGATAATGAATATTATTCATGTAATAAACCGGACCACCAAGAACTTCATTTTCCCACATTTGACCCGCCGACTAGACAAGTTTTCCACCTCTGCAATAGATAGTAACAACACAAGAGAACTTGTACTTCTAAGCGCGCTTTTGTACTTTGTCAAAAGAAGTTCAGACTTTCAAACCATACCAACAACGTTTAAAAACTCGGCAGCCGTTGGTTTATTCATTAAAAGTAACGATTTTGCGTAAAAATCCAAATAAATTCCGCGACGACGTTAACCTAAAACGGGAACGGGCCAGAAGCCATTCGGTTTTAAGTGTGAAAACGCCATCGCGAAGTGTAATTATGATGAACGATCTAATATCTTCGAGGTGGTCCTCCTCGACCACGCCCCCTTCCTCCACGACCACGCCCACCTCTTCCACCCCCACGGCCGCCACGACCTGAAAGAAATTGATTTTTAATCGTTTGTTGTCGTTTGTGAATAAACTTGCTTAATCTAATTACTACAGGATTTGCTTGAATCGGGCGCTTGGAATACTTACCCTAGAGCTATCTTTTAACTAACCTTACGAAAATGTGCAAACTCCTGTCTGAGGAAGGGGAGAAGCATTAATCGTGCAAGAAAATGAGAAGATGATGAAGATTGTTTCTAAAGAAAATAAGAAATGCATTGATGAGGTAAAAACTAAACAGAGGGAAAGCGGGGAGGAGGGAAGAAAAGAAACTGCACGCTAAAATGAAGATTATAGCATTAGAGTTAGTTTTAAACATGGGGTTGAAGTTAGTTCTGGGTTCAAGATTAGTGTTTAGGGCTGGGTTTAAATTAGTTTTCGCAATTTTAGTGAGCATTTACCTCATTTTTTCTACCGTACACATTTTCCTTTCATTCACTATTCTAGTGTAACTGGTTCATACACAATTTCCACTTTTTATTCACTATTTCGGTATATCTGTGTTGTAGCAGCACAAATTCATATTCAATACACAAGTTATCTTATTTAAAATCGACTACTCAGTCGCAAAGGAAAGATTAAAAATGCTTGGAAAATGCGCTGTTTTTTCTAGTTCTCCACTCCCACATCCACTTATTTTTTGTGCAAGTAATTTTAAGACGTTTGGTCCATGCACTTTAGCGACATTTAATAAAGCTTTTTGATTAGTCATTCTGTATATCAAAATTACGTCCTCTAAAGCTTTGCCAATCTTTGGGGCTTCCTTCGCAAAGTTAAAATCACAGGAAGAACGAGACTAAAGCCTCATCTTCTGGTTTGAACCGGTTTTCAATGCAATTCGCAGTAAAGCGTTTACAAGTAAAGTGCATTGAATTATTCATGTGTTTCATTGACAACGTTTAATATTAAACAAATTAACTTTCGAACCAGCGTGGACTCGTCCTTGGAGTCGAAATCGGCACATTCGAGCCAAGCGCGCAGCACCGAGCGTTTATCTAAAAAACGCCAAACGGCATAGTTATAAAGAGGGTGAACCCTCCACGCAAACCGTCAAACGTTGCAGTATTTACTTTTTCGGCGACGTACCCTTCCAAAAATGTATTAATCTTCTTACTACGTGTTTATGTGCAAACTTATACCTCGTCTATTTTATGTTATCATTTTTAATACGAAATAAATCTTCTTCGTGGAAACTGCTCGCTAAAAGATTGCGGTGTTAGGGTTAGGGCTTAGGGAAGGATTGGAATACGCTTTTACAGTTTTATGAAACAAAAAGTACGGACTTATGACAGAATAGTTAACGCGACCGATACCTAAACCAATTATTTACAAAAAAGAAACGGTGTCAAGCCCCTCACGGGTTGGAAAACCAACCCGATAAAAGTATATAACCTATAACAAAAACAAAAACAGAAAAACAAACTTAAAAATGTAACAAAGCTAAAGATAAATATTAAAAAACGCGTAGGTTAAAAACGAAAGGCAAGCCCATTGTTTATGCCACGGAAAACACCGTATTGCCTTCAAAGAGCCGTGAGTCTTGATAAACCCCAATATAAAATATAAGACCGGAACTCTTGTTATAACATATGCTAGTTAGATATTTCCCACATTCTATAAGGTACTTGGGAACGTGAACAAAAACAGACCTCGCTGCTATAGTCTTCTATATACCACATCACTTAGCAATAGTTCCGATATCCAGGGCTATATAATTTTACAGGTTGCTTTTTTAATCAAATAAGCCCCACACACGTGTATAGAAACCAGTGGCTCGAAAGGTTTCAGTTCTCATGGCGTAAAACTAACCGATATTTTAGTTTTGGTGGCGTAAACCTAATAAATATTTAAGATTCAATGTCGTGAAACTAGTCTAGATTTAATGACTTAGAACGCACAGTAGCATATTTGCGCAACGGTATTTACTGTTGCGGTGACGTGCCCTCGCAAAAATGTATTAGGGCCTATTCTTACTACGTGTTTATGTGTAAACTTAAACCTTGCTTCATTTTTGTTGTTATTTTTAATAGGAATATAATCTTCTTTATAGGAACCAATGCAAGTACCAAACAAATAAATGATTTGTTGTGTATGTAAAAAATTGCTACTAACGAACAAACGTAAAAATAATGTCCATTTATCATGTCTGAGTGGTATCGCTGAGATTTTAAAAATATCACATTAAGGTTTATTTACCTAATGGATGAATTTTGTAGAAATTACCAGTTTGTCGCTGAAGTTATATATATTTTTTGTTTCTTTAAAATTGTTAATTTTATAAGAGATACCCTTTAAAAACAAACACCGACAAATTTTGGAATAACAACAACTAATTCAGTAAGACCGAAACGTGCAATTATTGGTGGTTAAATCCAGTTGGATTTACCTAGGAAATGCTCAAAAATGACATTAGATAAGTTGATTTATGGTGGTGTGTTCAACCGATTTTTCCCTAACCAAGATCCCTTTTGGTGCAATAAATCAGGTAAAATAAATGGATAACTTAAATGCAAATAATCGAACATTTCCAGAAACCGTTCAAAAAAAGGAAAATCAATTTTATTTCATTATCTCGTAAAGTATGTTCCGACGGAGATAGTAAAATAGGTTGGATTTAAGTAGAAGAAAACTAAAAGAAGGTAAAGAAGAAAGGCGGGAAAAGGGAGGGGGAAACTTTACAATAAAATAAAATTAAGATATTAAGGTTAGATTATGGGTTAGGGTTAGTTTGGATTGTAATAAGCTTTTGAATTTTAAGGAAAGGATTGGAATAAACTTTCACAGTTTTATGGAAAACCTAATTCCCCTTTAGCATTTACAATTCAACGACGGTCTGTTTCGGTAAATAACCGATATAAGCTATTGAAAAAGCAGAAATAAGTTTCTTGGCTACCACAATCTTACACCAATTGTTATAAAAGATCATTCACGATGATATAGTCGTCAGTGTTGTTGGCTACATGTGACCCAGCAAACAGGAACATGTACTGCAGTAAGCAGTGTTCTAAATGTTGGCCTGAATTATATGGTTTTAGGAGTGCCTTAACGTATTTGAAAGACATAGATTACTGTTTCGGGGTTTTTAATTTCAAAACAATTTTTCAACTATAATAGATATATATTCAAAACGAAATATGGTTTCGACAGCTTATTATATATTACGACGTGTAATTTATAGTCTATTAACTTACCCTAACAGAGTAAAGCGCTGATTAAACGTCTCAGGTACAATTTTATTGCGAATGTAAGATTGTCCGTGTTGTAAACTCACCTTCGTTTTTTACCCTAATGAACACAAGTTTTTTTATTCACGAAACTAAACAATGGTGCCGTTGTTTCGTCGCGCTAGAAACTTATTTTGTAATTCCAGATTTTAAAGAAATTATATTGGTTTTCGAATTGTTTAGTAAAGGCCTAGTTAATAAAATTAAGAAATACTGTCTCTAAAGTAAAAAAAAATCCTTACGAGAAATTTAAACTTGACGGAAATGCAAATTTTATTGGTGAGTCTGGTAAAAAGATTTTTAAATCTTTTTCTGTGAAATTTTGTGTTAATCGTTAAAGTAGAAATGAAATAAATTAAATTAATTGCCAGGGGCTTTGGTTAGATAACAAAAGATTACTTCTTGTTAAGAAAGTTTTTAGATGTTATTTATACGCTATTTTTCCCGTTTTGACTAAAGTCTTGCCAAAAACCTTGGTAGGATAGTGCGCAGCCCTTTAGCAGAAGGGTTACAGATTTGAAATTGGTCGCTAGCTAGTCGGTTAAATACTTCGTCAAGGCACTTAGCCGACATCTTGATTAAGGTCTGTTATGCATTCATGGTTTAGTGCCACGATTTCCAGTACGATCACCCTTCCGTGATTTTCCATTCGCGGGGATTAAGTATGATTCCACTATACCGTGTAGTGTACCTCTCGTGCTTAAACCTAATTGTTCCTTTAACAAAATTATTAAACTTTAACCAAATTATTAAGTACTTTAAACCAAACTAAAACATAAACCAAATTATTAAATTATTCCCAGGTACTTTCTTGCATTGTAATGTTTGGCTACTCTCAAAATATTGGGGACAGAACGCTAAGCTTTCCTGAACAAAAGAGGTTGGGCGTTGGAATTATTTTTGTAACTTTCCACCCTATATCAGGAATTCGTAAGCCCATAAAGATATTTTATAAGCTGCACATGTAGCCTACGCAGTCGCCACTTATTGATTCGCAAATAAAGTAAACACTTTAACTGCTTTTAAATTAAAGTTGTCCGATGGTATTTCTTTAAACTTTAGTGCCTCGCTTTTAAGCCTAAGGGTTGAAATTCGAAACTAATCGCCTTCTGGTCGGTCGGGCAAGTCACTTAACGGACATTGCCTTAACTCAGTAAACCAATAGGTTCTATTATATCCTAGATATTTGAGGATTAACCCAACGTCGTAATTATTTACAACAAATTGCAATAGCTCCGGTAGCCCGATTGTTGACGCCAACAATCTCTTTTTGTGTACACTATAACCCAGCTGTTTAAAATATTTATTGCGCCACCTATCGGCATATTTTCCGTTCTTTGTTTTATTTCCTAAACTTGTGTTTCAGTTTTGCGCCAGTTTTCTGCGATGTCATAAGTTAGTTGTAACCTTTATATAAGATTAATATGTTTTTCTTTGTTTATTTATTATAGTGACTATCAATAACTAAATTTAATCTCCTGACTCCTGACTCCTGATATTGTTGTTTGAATTATTGCTGGAACGTTTGAACTGAATACATTTTGAATCGAGCATTAAATAAGAATAGTCACTTATTCGTCACGGCCCAAACATCGCGCCGACTGTTGAGATTTAGCTTCAACACCGATGGTTAAACGCCAAGTGATCTGACGGTTGCCTGTGAGATAACATGAATATCATATCCTATGCAATGCTTGTATTTTTGGATCTTATGTCGCCAGTACTCTGACCAAAAACAATAATATTGTTAATATATTTTATGTAAAAAAACATATGATTTCATAATAAATCTCCAATCTAAAGTCATTTATCTGTATATATTCCCCAAAACGCAACCGCAATAAAATCATTTTTGAATTAGAAGCAAGGTTACAATTTTACAAAGAGCTTTTAAGATTAAAATTAATATGCTACGCCACTTAACATACCAGTTTTTATTACTCGCTTCGCTCTTGGAAAAACCCACTATTACAAAAACAGTTTTTTCCAACAATTAAATTCTCTTTTATTGATCTACCGGCGTAATATTACAAAAATTAGCCGTATATACCTAGAGACTTTATTTTATTCATCTTATGCGGTAAACGGCAAACGTGTGATGCGTCTTGGTGTAGTAGGATAGGATAGGATATTCATCTTTATACCCGTGAATGGGAAAACCAGGGGGTTAACACACGGGCAATCGTCAGATCACCTCGCGCCCGTCGTCGGGTTACCGGAGCTATTGCAGTGTGTTGTATATGATAGACACGTTCCTTCAATTTAGTAGAACCCATTAATCTGCTGGGTTCAGCAGGCAATGTCCGTAAAGTGCCTTGCCCACGGACACAACAGACTATAGCTAGCGACCAGTTTCGCACCTTCAACCTTTCGATTGAAAGGCGACGCACTTAACCGTTAGACCAACGGGCCGGACATCGCCACTAACAGTCGTAAAACCATGTGTTCACAACATATAAAACACCATTTCAGATGATTAAATTGATAAAACTGTCCCTTCGAAATAAAAGTTGTCCCTTACGAAATTAAACTGCTCCTTACGAAATTAAACTGTCCTAGACCAATAAAACCGTTTCTAACATTACGTGTATACAAACTATAAAACAAAATTCGAATAGATTTGACTAAAACTCTGTCCTCCGGAAATTTTGAATTTTCAGATTTCTTGATGAGTATTGCGACAATGAAGAAAGGGGAACATATGTCACTGTGCAATGGAGAGAAGCGGAATATCAATGTCGTAATTTCAACCAACACAACACGATGCACCATGTTCTATGTGGATATTGCATCTTTAAAGAACATGGAAGAATTAGAGTCGAAAAATCGCAGCCCGAATTTCGCCGATTCTACATCACCACACGGAACGCGACAAGTGCCGTTATACGCCTGCCGTACGCATGCCGTTGTCCGGACCAGTAGCCGGCGGATATGCAACACCACTGACAACGACAACAACGATTTAATTGATTTCTATCCGTCTACATTTTATACCTTAAGCTTTATTTATTTATATTTTACATGCTACTCTTTGTAAGCAGTATGGTTCAACACTATGGAAGTGTGGGCTCGCGCTTTTTTAGAGTTGGAGCGTTGGCTAATTGCTTCTGCTCGTCGCTTTTTCATAGAGATCTTTATTCTGGTTACTTTGAACTTGTCATAGCTTGTTCTGTCTATACAGAATGCTTACAGTAGCCATGATTTGTAAACTCTTGATCTTAAACTCGAAGTCTATAACTCTTGATTCAGTTTAGGTTGTATTCTGCGTCTCACTCAATATACGGTTTATTTGCGACTCAAGCACATCATTCAGCATGACACCAGTTGTATAGTCTAAGGTACGTTATACAGCATGACGCAAGTTATCTCAAGTACCTTATTGTAGGTTATATTTTAGTAGGTTATATATAACCTATACTATTCAAATTTCCAGAATAAATACGGCATTTGCAAGGTGCGAAAAGTTTACGTGCGCGACGTTTCACATCTGCACGTTCGACTAACTGTGGGGAATTAGGTGGGAAAACTATGTTAACGATTTAAACTGCAAAAATACAAAGGTCCATACAAGGTGATAATTACGAAACGGGTAATAATACGTGAGAGTCGGAAAACTTTAAACGCAAAAAAAACGACGTTAAAACACAAAATATTTTAGACGTAAATTAAAACAAATATATACTATACGAAATGCTACAGAAGCAAAACACAAATCGTACATAGTGGAGTTCGAACCAGTTTCCCTTCGTATGGCATGCCGTACTATAGTAACTACAATTTTTTTCTTTTTTTTTTAATATGAAGTATTGCAACCGAAAATATATATCGTTCTAGTTTAGAAAGTTTAAGCCCCCAATAAACATATGTGTATAATATATCTATGCAAATAGTAACTATGCTGAAAAGCTTGTGGTTCTTAGAGATGTGACGAATTTAAAGTGCAGCGTGAATTATCTTGATGTTGTTTTAATGTTACTTTTAGTTAAATTCAACAGGTGGTCTTGGTTTTGTTTTGGCTTTAAATGTACTATAATTTGTTAACATAGTTAAGTTTAACTTTACTCCTTACACTTTCTGCATTATACTATTATGCCTTTGTTTTCATTACGTAGGCCTATATTTATGGCAAAACCTGGGCCTTGGCAAGACTATTTTACACTTGTCATACCTGGGATAAATTTAAGTTAGTCTGTCAATATCGAAATATATACAAGTAAGAAGTATACTTGCTATAATTTCTTCGGATTTTCCCAGGTTATACTGCAAAATTATGATGGTAAGAAAATTATAGGAAAAAATGGATATTATCTGATCTTTAATTTGGTGTGATTATTACCATCTTTAAAATGGCTGCCATTGAGGAATTTTCTGAGGAAAAACAAGAAAGTATCCTTAAGGAGCTAGTAAGATTTTTGTGTATTAGTAGTAAATGTAGAATAGAAATGTATGGTACTGTTAGTCAATGTTATTCCTGGGGATAAAAACCAACAGGGTAAACATGAGACATCTTCAGATTAGCAGGTGCTCACTGTTTCATTATTAGATCTTTCGCATGTTGTTAAATGTGATAAAGGTATTGCTACAGCTTACAGTTGTGTTTAGCAAACCTCCACTAAATAACTTATCGAATGCTACAAATAAATAACTATGGTGATGGGTTTCAATCCACCACCTTGAATTGATTGTTATGCACCCTACCAATAAGCTACTCCTAACCTGTTAATACAAAATGTCATCTAGTGTTAGCTGTTACTATACTTAAAAAACTGTAGGCCTTAAATAGAGTTAATATATATTAGTCTAAGTATATACAGAAATTTATAAAGATTTTGCTAAAACTATTCATATTCTTCCCCTTGTTGTTAATAGTACTTGTAATTAAAATGTCTCATCGTAATAAAGTCTTATTTATGATTTCAGTGCATCTCGAATGGCATTCAATACTCACAATTGGAAGGAAATGGTCCGAATGTCAAGGAGATCGAGATGTTTTTCTCCGGGTATCCCTACATGGCTGGTTTAAAGCATTTTGTCCACCTTACTACCTTGGTACTGGTTGGCCAATCCATTACACTCATACAGAATTTGCATCATTGCCTGGAGCTTAGAGAACTGTGGGTCTGTGAATGTGAGCTTACGGTGAGTAGTAATATTATTTTGGAGATCCATTAAGGGAAAGTCTTGTGTCCATTCCGTTGTATTCTAAATGCTTTGTTGGGATGTAAGCCAAGTTACATAAAATACTCCATGTAGGTATCTAACAGAAGAGTACACTAGGAACAATAATAATAATAATAATTTTAAAAACCCAATTTATATTGGACAGCCAGGCTATTTGTAATAAATACTAAAGATTGTCAAAATGGCATCTCCATATACATGTTTTTAGGATGCATAATTATTACTTGTCCAGATAAAAAGCTTGGTGGGTTAGTGTGTCATCTTTCAGTCGAAAGGGTACGAGATTACTTGTCACTAGCTAGTTTTGCAAGGCTGTTATCATATGTTATCTAAAGCTACTTAATTAACGGGCTCATAAAAATGTAGCCATTGTTATAGCTCAGATACCCCTAATACGGTTAAGGTGGTGTTCTAACCTTTCTTTACTGCACTAATGGTAACATAGATAAACGAAAAGAGGCATATCCTTCCTATACTATCAATTCATACCTGATGCAGAAAATTCAAGGCCTGGAAAAGCTTAAGAGACTAAGCAAGTTGTTGCTGTATGGAAACAAACTTGAGAAAATTGAAAACATAACACACCTGCACAATCTTGATGTTCTTAATTTATCACGGAATAATATTAAAGTCATTGAGGTAAAGTATTGATTATATAGCATGTTAGATAAGTGAATGTGATAATGCTTCTGTGTTTGTTTACTAATTGGGAAACACTTTAATATCCAATTTCAACCAACATAAGCATAGTGTGGTTCATTTGTGATGTAGTAAATGCAACCTGCCTAACCTCTCCTGTTGTATGCCTTACCAAGTGGTTCATAAACAAAATGGCATCCACACTACCTGTAAATCTGCCACAATTTTAAACTTTCTATTTTATACTTTTGTATGCCAACTTTAAAAACACACCACCTGTCAATCTATGCCACATGACCAATACCTAAATAATATACAGTTAATACACAATTTGATAAGCACACCACATGTCCCTTACTGATTATTGCAACACCTTATTACAAACTCGATTTATCTTATTGCAGGGTATGGATGGACTGAAATGGTTGAAAGAATTACAGCTGGGTGGAAACTCTATTGAAGTTATTGGTACGCCAACTAAACCTTAAATCCTCTTTTATAAAGAATTGATTGTACGCCTTATAAGCCGGTTCACCTAATGTATGTATCAGGTATTGGTTAATGCTTTATCGCCTACACTCAAAACCAGTACCAATACAATTGTTTTATAAACAAATAGCTGTAAAAAACATTGCATCTTATAGCCTGGTGTACCCTATGTAAATAAAAAAATCAAAGCAATTTATTGATAATGCGCCTTATGGTCCTTTAAATTCAGTATGTGGAATTAGGCATAAAAACACTGGAATAACTTCCTAAGGCCTAAGCCCAAGTGGTCCTAGTATTTTAATATTTAAAGTTGAATTTCCGAACCAGAAAGATGCTGGGTTCAATCCTTTCTCTAATCACACTTATGCAATAGTGCTCAAGGTACAAAAGAAGAGGTTACATTCATTAAATAGATTGATCATGCATTGAAAGTTTTACAGACCTTACAAAACATTTAAATAGCTACAGTACCATGACTGTGGTTATAACTTATAAATCTGTTGAATTCAGGCACGTCACTACAAAACTTGCAACAACTTGAAATACTCAATTTGTCGGGAAACCGAATTTCTTCGTTTAAAGATCTCACCAACTTAACCAAACTTCCTAAACTCAAAGATATCAGTCTGAAGGGTGAAGTAGTTTAATATATTTGTTACCCTAATATTAACCCTAATGTATTTACACCTGTATTAATTTTGGTTAATGGCCATGGGCTGTATAGTTGTGCTTAAGTCAAACTGTAGTTGAACCGAAATCAGGTGTTTTATACTCAGTTGTGTCCAGGACCAAAAATACACGCGAGTAAGGTGAGTAAATTTCGCATGTTTACTCGCGTTATGCACGCTATGCGAGTAAAAATTTACTCTTGCTGATAAAAACTAATTAACATTTACCGCGACCATTTTCTATTTAACTGCCATATAGCGGAATTATTGATTTTAGAGAAATCCCTGGTCAAATACCTTGTCCCCATAGTCGGGTTGCAGCAACAAAACTTTATTAAATAAAATAAAATTGTGTTTTCCGTAATCAGTTCAGTTGCGATCAATTTACATAAAAGCTTTGGGCATTTTTTTATTTGGTTTGACGATTGCATGTTCAAGTGCGTGGTTCTATATTGCTAATAATGTTACCATATTCAGGATGCGTTGTATCCCAACAACCCTGTATGTCTGTTGTGCAACTATTCCACCCACATTCTCTACCACCTCCCTAATCTTGAACGACTTGACACATTTGATGTTTCTTCTGCACAGTTGAGGGAATTGGCTGAGGTTTGGAGATGTTTTTTCCACTTGAAGCCTTATCCTATATAAAGTGAACCTTAAGAAAGGCATTGCCTGTCCATATGCGCCATATTTCGGCATTGTCAGTCATAGATGTTTAAACAAAAATTTATCTTCATATACAATTTAACTTTATATTCAATTAATTGTACAAAACCAATTTACCCAACCATTTTGCCGATCCAGACCACAGTTTTAAAAAAGAAGATGTACAATTAATTGTCACTTAAAACAGAACATTTACAATTAATTGTCAAAAACCAAATTTACCCAACCCTTTTGCCGATCCAGACCACAGTTTTAAAGAAGAAGATGTACAATTAATTGTCACTTAAAACAGAACATTTACAATTAATTGTCAAAAACCAAATTTACCCAACCTTTTTGCCGATCCAGACCACAGTTTTAAAGAAGAAGATGTACAATTAATTGTCACTTAAAACAGAACATTTACAATTAATTGTCAAAAACCAAATTTACCCAACCCTTTTGCCGACCCAGACCACAGTTTTGAAGAAGAAGATGTACTACAAGATGCGAGTTAAAACTGTCCATCGGAACTTAACAAGTTTGTTGAACCGACTTATCAAAGAAAAGCGAATTTTGCTTCAAATACCTGAAGAACGCCTAAGATCCATCCAATTTGCGCTTAAATCGGTTTGCTATGTTGTTTCTTTACATTCTGTGTAGAGATTATAACAAATTTATAACCAATTTAATTTTTAAAATTTATAAAAATTCATGGTGGAAATGTGATAACCAATAAAATAATTCGTTTTCTTAAGATGATTTGGTAGAAATTCATTTGTTCAGATTGAGCAACAGCAGAACGCTGATGAAGATTCAAGTTCCGAATCCTCTGACACAGATTCCCCAGAACCAAAGGTAACTACAGACACGATGAAACGTTGTCTTAACTCTTCGCAACAGAAAAGCAGTTAACTTTACAGCGTGCTACCAAACATTTAAATTGTGTGCAGTACCAAATCCACAGAAATTTGGTTGAGATATTATAAGTCATTTTTCATTGTGCAATACAAAAAAACAGGTCTTGAAAGATAAATCATGTGGAAAACATTAATTCAAATTCCCAGTGACTTTTCGACCGGCACTCGGTGGGCTGGATTAATCAGGGGAACGGTTTAAGGGTTTGTTAATATCTTGCTGCACACCTGAGTAATGCAAATAGTTAGGAACCACTGTTTTAGCTCAAGCAATATCAAGCAATAAAATCCCATTTAAATTATTGTGAGTTTGTATCAGTTGGGTAGTTTCATTAAGAAAGTGTATACCATGACGCCAGTGACGGCAACAGAAAAAAATGCCACGGGTGGGATTCAAACCCACGGCCTCTGACTATGCTGACCGAACATATTACCAACTGAGCTAAATGTAAAATGAACATAACACGAACTGCACTTGTAATACAGCTTGAAATACAGCTTAAATGAACATAACACAAACTGTGCTTGTAACACAGCTTGAAATACAGCTTAAATGAACATAACACAAACTGTGCTTGTAACACAGCTTGAAATACAGCTTAAATGAACATAACACGAACTGCCAACTTGTAATACAGCTTGAAATACAGCTTAAATGAACATAACACAAAACTGTGCTTGTAATACAGCCTGTAATACAGCTAAAATTAACATAACAATAAAACTGCACTGTAATACAGCCTGTAATACAGCTAAAATTAACATAACAATAAAACTGCACTGTAATACAGCTAAAATCAACATAACACGAACTGCACTTGTCACAGCCTGAAGTGGAGTTGGCAGCTGGAGAAGCCACACAATCAACCGAAATAAAAGAAGCCGAAACGAAACCATCAGAGAAATTCTCCATCAAGATATCGGCGTTGAAAGCGAGAATTGGAGCTTGGAAGAAACGAACTGAAGAGTAAGTCTGGCTGAAGTTGGTGGATTAGTGTGTCATCTTTTAGCTGGATGGTTATAGGTTCGAAACTAATTACTAGTTGTTCGGTTTTGTCATTCGACAAGGCACTTGGCCTTATCTGGACCCAATGGGTAAATGGGTTGAAATAACATCTCAATCGTACACACAAAACTGTATTACTAATGTAACCTGACGGCGTGTGAAACGTTTGATGGTGTGAGAATTTACAGGGATAGAACTTAAAATATTATATATCCTAATTCTTCACTAATTTAGCAAGTTTACTAATGTTGTTTGCAGCATTGATGGTTTGTATAATTATCAATAGAGCTGTCCATTTTTACAGCTCTGATTAAAAAATGGACATTGGATCAATACAAGTAGGTTGTAATTGTATAATATTGCACGGTTCCAGAAAATTAAGCGAACACTCTTAGAAAAACTGACAATTATCCCAAATTTCCCTTCATATAACCCTTTGAAAGTAACTTAATTAAAAACGCAGACTTAATTTCCCAGTAGTAGTGGTCACACGCTCTCCTATATTATGATTAGATAACTCTTGTATAGTTTTGTCGTATTTTCAATGACAATAAAGAAACATCCCAGATTAGAAGCATATCACCAACAGTCGGTAGCTTTGCTCCACCAACTCGCTGACACGTCGTTCCAACGACTCACCATTGAGTTGGAGACCGGTGGCAACGTGCGCTTCGAGCAAGGTTCGCCGAGCGATGTGTGGTACAATACCTGTCATGACCTCGTGCTCTCTCGGTTCTGCGCATGGGACTATAAGGCGAGATCACTTATGTTGGTTTGCTATCGATGTGAAATGTACTTTGAATTAATTTAAAATTTTAAATGCTTCTGGATATGTAGCATTAATTAAAAGAACAAACTAATTTCTAAATTGTAATTGTATATTTAATTCTGATAATATTACCCCAAGAAATTTTTAATAAAAATATAATAGTATAATATAAACCTATGTACATTGTACATATCACAAATAGGATTTTTGAATTCCAGTTCCAAAAATAGGAGAAAAACGGATTTTTGATTCGTAGTGACAGATAATTAAATAGCCTATCACATATCGAAATCCTAATCCTAGTTTGCACAACTTTCCCCACAAATCAATGCAATAAATTGCACGTACAAAATTATAGAATT
>CH000555.1:27370-44443 GCA_000149265.1 Ciona savignyi | reverse complement strand
TACCAGCGGGTCGGGAATGTTTATACGAAATGTCTGTACTCTCGATTAAGCAACCGACCCGTTTTCGTGTTGACGTGTCTAAGGTTCTAAGGTTTATATAATTAAATAAAATGTTTATTTTTCTATTGTAATAATGTAAACTTTATCAAAAGTTCTAAAAGCCTTACAAATCTTAAAGAGCACTAAAATCTTTGGTTTTTAAACTATGGAAAATTTTTAGCTTATTAGAAACCCGACTTAATGGATTAAGTTTTTGAAGGTATTTGACTAGGCTTGAATTTAGTTGGTTGATTTTCGCATTTTGAAGAATAACCTAAAGTAATACCCGTTTTCACTATAATAAAGCACCTTCCAAATATATTTGCGTATTTTACCATTTTTTGTTTAAAAATTTTTGTAAAAACTGAATAATATTGGCCAAAAATAAACTTTAAATGTTAATTGTAGACCACGATTAAATTGTACTAAACATTTTTTAAATTAAAACAATGTTTTGACGGTAGTTTAAACAAATGTGGACATGCTTTACATAAAAAAATGTCTAACTTATTTATCCCCTATTAAAAAAATTGAAATTTAGTTATTCAAATTATTTATTAATTTTAATTTATAAAAAAATTATTTAAATATTAAAATTATTTTTTTTTAAATTGACATTTGCAAACGCGGGTTAACTCGTTAGGTTTGAAGGTCAAGGTTAGCCCGTCAAGGTTTACACGAACGGATCGTTTAAATTATAACTACTTTATAAATTGCCACTCGAGTTGAAATCAGTAACTTATTAACTCGTTATTATGCGTTGTTTTTCAGTATTTGAAAGAACCAAAACGAATTTATCCAAAATGATTCCTAATCATGAGTTAGAGCAGTGGTTCTTGTTCTTAAACTTGTTGGAGGTACCTAACCCCACAAGTTTTATGCGGGCATTCACCGAACCCATCGTTGAAATTCAAAATATATCTGTTAAAAAACTTGAGCCTAAAGTGAACTGGGATTCGATCAAGCCTAGTTTAAGAACCACTGAGTTAGAGGGTTCAAAATTTTAAAGACATCATATGGCACTTTATTTTTTTTTAAATTGTGATGTTCCCAAAGTTGTTAAAAATTTTGTGATGTTCTAAAAGTTGTTAAGAATTTGTGATGTTTCAAAGGTTGTTAAGAATTTTGTGATGTTTCAAAGGTTGTTAAGAATTTTGTGATGTTCCAAAAGTTGTTAAAAATTTTGTGATGTTTCAAAAGTTGTTAAAAATTTTGTGATGTTTCAAAAGTTGTTAAAAATTTTGTGATGTTTCAAAAGTTGTTAAAAATTTTGTGATGTTCCCAAAGTTGTTAAAAATTTTGTGATGTTCTAAAAGTTGTTAAGAATTTGTGATGTTTCAAAAGTTGTTAAACATTTTGTGATGTTTCAAAAGTTGTTAAAAATTTGTGATGTTCCAAAAGTTGTTAAAAATTTGTGATGTTCTAAAAGTTGTTAAGAATTTGTGATGTTTCAAAAGTTGTTAAACATTTTGTGATGTTCCCAAAGTTGTTAAAATTTTTGTGATGTTCCAAAAGTTGTAAAGAATTTTGTGATGTTCCCAAAGTTGTTAAAAATTTGTGATGTTTCAAAAGTTGTTAAACATTTTGTGATGTTTCAAAAGTTGTTAAAAATTTGTGATGTTTCAAAAGTTGGTAAAAATTATGTGATGTTCCAAAAGTTGTTAAGAATTTTGTGATGTTTCAAAAGTTGTTAAAAATTATGTGATGTTTCAAAAGTTGTTAAAAATTTTGTGCTGTTCCAAAAGTTGTTAAGAATTTTGTGGTGTTCCAAAAGTTGTTACATAGCAAAACAAGGAAGGAAACTGCATATTAAAAGTTTCCATTAAAACGGCGGAAACTAATTTAAACTCTGCCCTAAACACTATTCTCAACCCCAGAACTAACCCTTACTCCAACCCCATGTTTAAAACTAACCATAATGTCATAATCTTTATTTTAGTGTGCAGTTTCCCTCCTTCCCGCTTTCCCTCTTTTTAGTTTTCCCCCAATTTATTTATCCCCGAATTAAGATGGGCTATTCATGTTTTATCCCCGTGAATGGGAAAACGCGAGGAGCGTTTGCCAACTTTTGCACGGTAACAACTTTTGGCAGACCAAAAAAAATAAAGTTTTGAATAAGGTGCCAAATGATGTATTTAAAATTGTTAACCCCCTAACTCATAATTATAGGAATCATTTTGGAAATATTGGGAGAAACTAAAAGGAGGGAAAGCGGGAAGGAGGAAAAGTGGCTTAGTTGGGTTAGTTCTGGGGTTTAGACTAGTGTTTAGGAGAGGATATAAATTAATATCCGTAATTTTAGTGAGCAGTTTCCCTCCTTCCCTCCTTTCAATGTTGCCCGAAATTTTGCTTGCAGGGTAAGTTTTTCAAAAAATCCCAACTTTTTTGTAACTGCCGGCAAAAAACACCACAAACTCGCCGTTTAGATTCACCGAGCATTAGACAACATACGCGACGCAAGATACCATTATACAGGGTGTCCCAAAAAATGACACCATTTTAAAATCACACATTGAAAACTTGTGAATTCCAGAAACTCAATAAGCACGTGTGTTGTACTGTTGACGACGCGTAAATGACAATATTTTTTAAAATAAATTATGTCAACTCATTTGCCTGTTAAATTTCATTGATTTCGAGTTCATACTTTTTGTGATATTTGCATCTTAATTGGTGTCATTTTTTGGGACACCATGTATATTGTGGACGGCAGTAAAAAAGCCTTAAAACGATCTAAACATTACTCTGTCTCTTAAACCCACGAGGTTAAAAACGCGCCGGTAATGTAGCGGTACCTCTAAATACTACAGGACCGCTTAGATCGCATGGAGCGCTTGAATCGCTTGGAGCGCTTGGATCGCTTACTAAACTTCGTAATTACAAAAGCCATGATATTAGTGTTAGGGTTGGGGTTAAAGTTAGTTCTGGGGTTGAGATTAGTGTTTGGGACAGGGTTAGAATTACTTTCCATAGCAATCTAAGTGATCCAAGCGCTCCAAGCGGTCCTGTAGTATTTAGAGGCACCAGTTATGTCGAACTCGCGTAAATTATTGTCAATTTGTTGGGAGAAAACCCGGCAAGCCAACCGCACAGCACACAAACGCCGGCCTTTCTCCATATTTTATCGAGAGTAACCCGTACTGCTTGCGTCCGTTGTATTTGTGTGCGAACAATACGTCGTCTGCGTCGTACCGTACCTCACACATCCGTTTGTGACGTCATAATTATCGATTGTCAGAGAAAGCTCGAAAAGTTGGACAATGCTTTAACCTAGGGGCCGGCAACCTTTTGCACTTAAAGAGCCATTTTAACAGATTTTCCCGAAAAATAAAAATCACTGAACACTTATTTATTAGAAAGGACAAATCACTAAATGTAAAAGTTCTAGTTTAAGTTATTATCCTGCCAAACGGCTTGCTTGGTTAGTGCGTCGCCTTTTAGCCGAAAGGTTGTGGATTCAAAACTTTTGATCGGAAGATAATTTTTAATGCAAAATACTAAAGCTAACCTCTCTTATATTTACACAGTCGGAATCACTGGACGAAACGATGCTAAGAGTCAAGTACTTGAACCAGTCCATGTCTATTCACGACGTTGAAAAAACAGCCGTCGAAATCCAGACCCGAAGAATGGTGTTTCTGCCGCAATTGGAACGAACCAGAAGGTAAAGCGTTTAGCAGTTTATAATTATGATAAAACACTAAAAAGAGGGAAAAAGGGAAATTGCTCACTAAAATTACTGGGCCTAATTCTAACCCTGCCCTAAACACTAATCTCAACGCCAGAACTAACCTTAGGCTTAAGTATAGCCCTTACACTAACCCTAACCCCCTAATCTTCATTCTAGTAAGCAATTTCCCTACTTCCCTTTTTTCATCCTTTTAGTTTTCACTTAATTACAAGAGTTTTTAGATAGTCTGGACAAAATTATATAATAGAAATTTAGCAATTATGATTAATATTTTTTTCAATTCTTAAAATTGTAACGGTAAACTGAATAAACAATAACAGTTATTCAATACAATAAGAATAAATAAAAAGCATTATTTTAAATTCGTACACTAAAAACTAATATGTTTATGCAATAGTTGTAAAAAGTCCTTAAAAATTTAAGCAACAAACCTGAAAAACAAGAAAGTTTGAATCTTATCCGTTTACTATTAAACCACAATTGCCATTGTTACGCATAATTCACATTTATATTTGTAACGCAACAATCACCTATATTCCACGATTCCTTTATGTCTGATTGGTTGGTTAGGAAACGCCCCTATTTTGTGCGAGTTTTAACTATAGTTTGCGGTTACGTTATTGTTTGCAAAATACTTAATTCTCCTAGTGCTAACTTGAGTGTGTGGTATAGCGTGGATATTGCTATGTTAATATATATATATATATACTGTATACATAAATATGTTCTACCAAACAAATAATATGTTCTACCCAAATATGAAATAGATTCTATCAAAATATAAAAATAGATTTTATCAAAATATAAAATTCATTTTTACCAAAATAAATAATAGGTTTTACCCAAATATAAAATAGATTCTACCAAAATATGTAATATGCAAAGTGTACCACTAAACATAGAATCCGCAAACTATTTCGATTTTATCGCAGTCAAATAGGGCGGTTACTGCCTCCGGCGAGTATTTAAATAACCGAATAACCAGATATTATCGTCGTTTTTAGAATATCCTGCCAGTGCGGATAGTTACGGTTGTTGCCTATTTATAGCAAACACATTAAACTGTCGGTGCTCGTGTGAAACAAGCTCCATACCACCTTTATTTCTATAAATGTTCATAATTACCACATTTAGTAGTTTTATTTTTTTGTTTTCAAGATGAAACCCGCAACATGACCTTCTAAATAATCGAAAACTGGAAAAACGACATATCGACAGTCGTTAAAACACTCTATAATCAAATTTAAATGTTTAATTTGAGAATAGCTAAACGTGGCAATCAAATCTAACACGGCGACTGTTACCGGCTTGATTAAATGTTCTAAATTGCGCGTCTGTTGTCGCTTTATTATTTGAAAAAAAGTCTTGTTTTCTGAATAGCGCTTGACTTTAACCCGAAAATTTCATTCAAGCGAACCGACCGTTCTACTTTAACCCGGGTATCTCGCACACACGCTTAAGCTCAATTCGACTTTAACCCGTGTATCACACACACTCAATGCCAATTCGACTTTAACCCGAGTATCTGGAACACGTGTAGTGAACGGTAGATTTGTGGTAAAATTGGTGAATAGCAGTTTAAACAATGAGGTTAACCCAAGGGCCGCTCCGCCCACTCAAATGTGCTTTACCACACACAACGTATGATTCACAACGTGTATTAGGCTACCCTGTTTATCAAATACAGTACACAAAGCAAACATGAAATATTTTTCAGGGGTGCATACATATTATGTTAAAGTATACGTTGAATTATAACGATTGATTAAATCATTATCTTTAAGTTATTTGAAGCCTAATCTTTAGTCATGTTTGCTACGGTTTGCAATTAAAGGTAAGGTTGCAGTTTTACCCCTGGCACCCCTTAACTTGACGCCTACAGAAAACGAGAAAAAACTCTTTTTTTTCCTGCAGTTTCATACTACAGAAGAAAGAACAGCTGGTGCACTGCAAAACAAGATTGGCCACGAAACCCGTGTACACGCCAAGGATCCCGTAAGTGAACTGTTTCCAGTTTAAACTGGCGTGTACCTACCTATGTTGTAGTTCTTTTTACCGAGTCAAGTTTTATACTTTTATTCGTAAAAAAACATTTTTTATATTTTTTTAAATAAAAACCCTTTTTTTAATAAAAAACCCAATTTTTATACATTTTTAGTGTAAAAACCTAAATTTTTATATTTAATTTTTTTCAACTAATTTAAAATATTAGCCAATTGCTACCAATGATCAAAAAGAAAACACAATCGTTAGAGAACAGAAAAGTTTTACTAATTAATATAAAATAATCGTATGAACATTTTTGATTCGAAATTATATCTTAAATGTTTATTTATAAATAAATCCTTTCTTTAATTTTTATATGTATTTAACATGACTTTTACAAGCGACTTTTTACGAGGTCTTTACCATAACTTAACTAAATATTGCGAAATAACGGACGTTTTATTATATCACCTCAGTAACATAAAACATTATGGTAAATCATCAGTTCACGGAAAGTCAATGATTAGTTGACGGATAAACTAAGATTAACGGGAGTTAGGGTGGAAAACAAACACGTGGGCAGCCGGTTCAGTAAACACCTGCCAATGGGTACAAACGCCCACAACTAAAAAGAATGCCACACATACTCTACAATGTAAAGTTTACATAGCTGTAAGGTTCGATTTGTGCAATGTAATCTTAGAAACCGTAAAGTGCTGAGTTCGTTACCTACACTGTTCCTTTTTTTTCTTCATTTTTTTAAGGAGTTTTTCCCATCAATTAGTTTAGGGCAATATCTTAATATAAGGTTATAGGCTCGAAGACATTTTTATATTTAATTTTGTATAGGAATTGGCCAAAGTAATCATTCGTCCATACTTTTGTTGCTACAACTATTTTTATTAGAACTCATTAATCCACAGGGTTCAGACCGCTAATAACATTGCCAAATAATACAACACAACCGGTCGTCTTGTGGCTGGTTTCGATCCCACAACCTTTTGCCTCAAAGCCAATGATTACTGGCTTTGCTACGCGCCTAGTAGGATAGGATAGAATATTTATGTTTATTTTCTTGAATGGGAAAATCAAGGGGGTTAACACACGGGCAATCGTCAGTTTCCGGAGCTATTGCAGTGTGTTGCATAATTGAGACGTTTCTTAAATTTGGCAGAACCCATTAATCTACTGCGTCCAGATAATGTCCGTTTAGTGCCTTGCCCAAGGACACAACCGACTAGCTAGCGATCATTTTCGAATCTGCAATCCTTCGTCTAAACAGCGACGCAATAAAACCACCAAGTTAAGTTGAAGGCAACACTAAAAGCAAGGGAAGAGAAAAGCAGGGAAACTGCTCACTAAAATTACGGGAACTAATTTAAAGCTTGGCCTAAACACTAATTTCAACCTAGAACTAACCCCAACTCCACCACCATGTTTAAAACTCTATCTAAATAACCCATCTTCCCCTTTTTTCCTCCTTTTAAGTAGTTTGCCCCGTTTCGTCCGTTTTCATAATCTCTTAATAATTCGGTTATTTTTAACCTTTCCAATATACCCAGCCCATACACCGGCAACGTAGCTGCCACCGCCGCCGCAGCAGCCGCAACCCAATTCACCAGATTCTACCAACCAAACCCGAGACCCGCAGGTCCGACGTTTCAACCGAACCCGAGGCCCGCAGGACCATCGTACCGTGGGGGGTCATTCGGCCCGCGCCACCAGCCTTTCAGACCGAACGGACGTCCACAGGCATTCTTTCATCGGCCACACGTCGTGAGACCCAATTTCCCCGGCCACAGAATGTAACGCGTCCTACACGCAATATCACAGTTGGAATCATATAGTCGAGCGGTAACATCCTAGGTCGTGGACCGGAAGATCATGACTTCAAAACCAAGTCAAGGCAATTTTCAAAACGTGGCTTGAAACCTTATCCCCGACCATATTTATCATATTAACCGGTTAAAACCCTGCACTACGGCGCTAGGTCCGTTTTTAACTCGGTAATACACCTGCTCAGTCGTTAAAAAATATTCAGAAAAAAAACAATCATGTAAGTTATAAAAGGAGGCTAAACTACGCAATTTTTCCACTACGAAATTGTCGCGTATTATCATTGTACTGTTGTCTACACTGTACTACCTTTCGGTTTATTTGCTTTTCAAAGAGTTACCTTTTATAAGAGGCATCAATTGCTGCTTAACTCGCTTATCACCGCCCCCCACAATACTTTCCGCAATTGTGGTCTTGTATTTCCGCAATGCATTGCGAGTCGCCCAATTCCAATACATTTTCTTGAGCAACCTATGGTATGTTTGGTTTATTTAATGTTTTTTCGGTTATAAAATACCAGCGAATAAAATACACGCAAGTAGTAAGGCAGACACGAATGTTAAAACGAAAAATTTCAATTATTTAGGGATTTCAGTGAGAATATATTTACTTTTTTTATTTTTTTGCCCCAATATCAAATAGAAACAAGTGGAACATATAATAACATAGGAAAAGACACTTATGTTTAAAAGAACAGGTTTTATTTATTGTATGTAAGAAAATGATTTAGAATTTAAATTAAGTTTATCTATCTTTGCCTTAAAATTAACTTGCAGCGAACTAAACAAATCACGACACAGGAACAGAAAAAGACGGTAAACGAGCATTTTTATGACACTTCCATCAGGAAAAGGTAAAAAATATAAAAAAAATGAATATAGCGCCTACCACCAAACCTAAGCAAAATAATAATAATTTAGAAACAAAATTACTAAGACCTTATAGGATATTCATGTTAATCCCTGTGAATGGGAAAACCAAGAGGGTTCACACGGGCAATCGTCAGTTCACCTCGGACCGAACGATAAAAAAGCCACAAAGACAAAAGCGCTGAGGGCCGGATTTCGAAGAATGTCCGTATCAATATTTAAAAAAAATCCCCCAAACTAAAAAGCATGCCATATTTTTTCCAGTCACATGTAAAGTTCAGAAAAAGGAAATAAACTGTCAACTTAACCGGTAAAAGCTGCACAACTTATTCTACAGTAGGTTTAATTTTCCTTTTTTTATTTTGGATTTCAGTAATCTATTGAATAGGAGGGGGTCGCTGGGAAAAGGCAATGACGATGCATAATCTAATTTTGTTTTAATTTTTCCAGCATAACGTTTAATGACACCCTTTGTTTTTCCGTTTTTTGCTCATCATTTGTTATATTTCACAGTTTTTCTATAAATATTGTTTTTTTAACAGACCAAATACTTAAACAAGCGTTATTTCATGTTGTTTTAATTTTTTTCCAGCTTAACATTTAATGACGCCTTTTGTTTTATGTTGTTTTAATTATTTTTTCGCATTTTCCGTGCTTTTTGCTGCATTTATTTCCGCGTTTAGTAATAAATGTTTTTAAACAGATTTAATACTAAATCGAAGTATTGTGTCCTATTTTGTTCCAAA
Organism: Ciona savignyi; assembly: GCA_000149265.1. Lineage (NCBI taxonomy): Eukaryota > Metazoa > Chordata > Ascidiacea > Phlebobranchia > Cionidae > Ciona > Ciona savignyi. The sequence goes on along the minus strand of CH000555.1, from coordinate 35,276 downwards.
GTAACGTATCAAACGCATTTCCTAAAATGTTCAACTTTATTTTGGTCTAAATTAATGTCAAACTAAACCAAAATATTATAGCTTTAATCGTATAGATTATGGATCCGCAGTCGTTCTAAATCTATTTTAAAACCGAAAATTCCGCGAAACGTAATACGTAGCGTCATGCGTCGAATTCCGCGGCGCTCGTCATGGACACGTTCTCCCGCAAGCCCGTGCGTAGGACTATTTGTAAAATCCGCTCGTCTGCATTCTTAACCGCGTCTATGAGCCCGACGCCGAGTTTAAGCAAATATGCCGGGTAAGGAGAATTGATTAAACTTGACGGTCAGGATTTCGGAAACTCAAGAAAAAGGCTTTTTTGCAGATTTTACCAGCTTCCACCTTTTTAACTTGCTGTCACCCTAACAGTAACTTCATTCAGCTGCATTCTTCTTCTGGCACGGACCGTAATACATTTGATATTTCTTAACCTCGGAATTACATTTGTGAATCATGGACAGTACGTTCTGCAGTATTATCCTAGTAGCGGTCAACCTAATTTTGCTTGCAGCTATATTCCTGAGGCGACGCAGGTATGTTTAGAGTGATATTATATGCATCTAAACACGCCAACGGGTCTTTTAAGTTGGCGCTTAGAGAGGTCAGTCAGTCAGGCCGATATTACACCGATGAATTTTTTTACATATTTTTTTAGGTACTTCTTAAAGCTGCATGTGGCCTAATAAATTTTAGTAGATTGGTTACTTTTTGCCCGGCTTTTCAGTATAAAGCGTCGATCTGTTAGCTAAAAGGTCCTGGGATCGAAACCAGTCGCTAGCTAGTCGGTTGTGTCCTTTTGCAAAGCACTTAATGGATATTTCATGTACCCAGTGGATTAATTGTTGTACCAAAACTGAAGAAACGTCTAAAATGTGGATTATTGGTTTAAATTAAATTAGCAAAAGGTTTCAAACATATATAAATATATATATGCAATAGCCTTATTAACCCGATACCGCTAGAGGTGGCAATAGCACACCTGCTGTTCCCATCATCAAAATACGCACAAATCCAAAATTTAATTTTAAACTGAACCAAAACTAAAGGAACGTCTTAAAACTGGGTTATTGGTTAAACTAAATCAGCACAACATCTTAATCAACAACCTGCAATTATTTCAATCGACAGCGGGCAAGGGGTGGTTACAACACCCTTGCTTTCCGCATCATAAAAATAAAGACAAAAAAGTATCCAACATTTAATTTTAAATATCCTGTCCTTTTCCGGCAGGCGCAAAGGGGAACCCCCGTTAGTGAGCCACGCCCTCCCCTTTATCGGGGCGGCCATAGACTTCGGCAAAGACCCACTCAACTACCTCAAGAACCTCCAGTCGAAACACGGCGATGTTTTCACAATCAAGCTGGCCGGTTGGTGAGTGGCCATTTTTTCCTGGCTCATTGATTTTAAGTCGTTTATTTTTGGCGAATGTCCGAACGGTCGTGTGGCCGAATGGTTAGGGCGACCGCTGTATAAAATATTGTTTGAAAACAAACTTGATAAGAAATTAGTAAGAATTCGAAATTTGGCATGGTCAAAAAATTCTTTTAGTCGTTTTTTCGGCGATCGGCTAAAGTTAGAATAGCCTTGCGGTCGAATTTTTACTGCCACCGATGTATAGATTATCGTTACAAAAGACTTGATTTAAAATTTTAGCAAGGTTTCAAATTTGGCAGGGTAAAAATGAAATAAAGGTATATTTTACATACTTTAAAGGCAGTTGTATTTTTAAATAACTTCTAAAACAGTCTAAAACCATTGAAATTTGTGAGAGTTTAGCAGAAAACGCACAGATAACAAAAAATTTGGCTGCTTTGTGTTTACTAAACAGTTTGCTCGCATTCTTTCGCAGCTAACGCGAAGAGAGTAGGAGAAAATATACAAACAGTGCACTGTTTTGCAGAGCCTAGACTGCGTTCGTTACTAGTGGAAAATCGTGTGCATTTTTTTACCCAGACAAAGTTTTTAAACCCACATTGAAACTTCCCGAAGTCAGTGTTTTTTGTGTAAAAATTAGAATATGAATCGGTCGCGTTAACATTCGGCCACACGACCGTACCATTATGTAATTTTGCCGAGAACTCGTAATATTAAACTGTTATTTTTTTATTAGTCCTGCGGCGATGATACAAGTTGTCAGAAAGTTACAATCCGGTTTTCCGCGATAAAATAAACAGTGACCTTTAGGACAAATTCGCATTATATTAATTGTTAGTTCTGTCGTATTCACGTGGTCGCTTTCTGTGGATAAAACTCCATTTGAATTATATTCCAATCCTTGCGCAGCTTTACAATGATTACGCAATAAAAAGAGAAACGCAACCGATTCCTATTCAAAAACAAAATACCCAAAATAGGTTTAAAGCAGTCGAGCGTTTTTGAAAAACATATTTCGCCCAACGGTCTTACCGCATTGTGCAAAACAGTACGGTCGTGTGGCCGAGTGGTTAACGCGACCGATACATATACCAACTCCTATACAAAAACGGTCTTAGGGACAAGCCCATCATGGGTTCGAAACTGAACTCGGTAAATAATCGAAAATAAAATCTTTGAAAAAAATAAAACACAATAAAATTAGAAAAAAAAACATAGAACAGAACTAAATTTCCAGAACAATTCACTGGCATGGGCAGTAAGAGCGAGATATTAGGCCGTCCTGGGTTCGAAACCTAGAACGGTAAAAATGTTTGTAAACCTTGGTTTTAAAGTTTGATCTGTTTTTCAGTCTTATTGTCAACTTTTGTGTTACTAATTTTTAGAGGAGATAGAGTATAGACTATGTGCGGTCGTTACAAAAATTTCAACCAATTTTCTCCAAGAACTCTAACATGCAGCATACAAAACCGATTGGGTATTTTGGTCTGAATTTATGTATCTAAAGTGCCTACTAAAACGCCAAACTTTATTTTTGTCTAAATTAATGAAGCTAACGTGCATACTAAAACGCTAAATTGAATTTTGGCGTGAGTTAATGTACCTAAAGCGCATACTAAAGCGATAAGCTTTATGTTGGTCTAAATTAATGTATCCAAAGCGCATACTAAAGCGATAAGCTGTATTTTTATCAAGGCTAAGCCGACGGCCAAATATAATCTTTATTAATTTGACCTTTAACAAGCGTTTAAAATAGAAATATTTAGTTCAGCGTTAATCCATCTTATACAATTTAATGTAGGGTTTGACGCATGCGCTTTCTGGGTTCTATTTTTTTACTTTCTTAACTGGTTAAGTTTAGAACCGAAATAGACTATTCTCTAGGACCGAAAACTAAAAAATGTATAGGTAGCGTTAACCATTCAACCACACATGTATGGTTTGACGCGTGCGCATTCTGAGTCTATTTTTTAACTTTTTTATATAGTTAAGTTTCGAACCGAAAATAGACTCTTTTCTAGGATAGTGTTTTGTATTGAAACTATATAAGTATTGGTCGTGTTTACCATTCAACCACACGACCTTACACTGCGGGTTCATATATGTCCATCGGGTTCGCTCCCGTAGTAGCTTCTCTGGCCATCCATCAATCGAGCAGCGGTGATACTGGAACCAGCAGCAATTGGTTGGCTGGCGGATTTGTCCGGTCGTGTGGTCGAATGGTTAAGGCGAATGATACACATACGAAAAGTATAGTGTAATTCTACACACAATTTAGTTTTATTTTATACAAAAAACGGTCCTAGGGACAATTCCATCAGGTCTTCGAAGCTTAGCTCGGTATAAAAATCAAATAATCTTTATCTAAGTAAACGCAATAAGATTCGATGGGTAGAAAAAACTCTAGTAATGCAATAGCTCCGTCACAACAGTTTTGTCAATTTAGGAAACCTACTTTATATATTGACTCTATGTCATTTTTATATTGCATAACCCACGCACGATTTCTTTTCATAAGATCTGATGTTTTGACATCTTTTTTCCGCACCCCATTTAAAGACCGTCGTAGCGATATAACTTCTCAAGATATCCGTAACCTGTTGAGCTTGTTTTTCCTTTCGCGGTCAAGTCGGTGGAACGGGGTTGTATAAATCATGTCTTCTCTCCCATTGTCAGTTGACATTGTTTGTCAGTATGGCGTGACGGATATTTCGTTTTCACGGCGTTCGGCCAAGGTTGTTCTGGTTTCAAATAAAGCATGGGGCTATGTGATAAACAGCCACCCGTGGAGCAGGATATTAGTTCCGGACAAGCACACAATCAGATATCTTGTAGATACTGGTGGACTAGAAAAAGTGATTCATGCTTATCTTGGGGGGTGGGCGAGTTGGGGGGGGGGCAAAGGGGTAAGGGCAACCGATTTATATACAGCATGTGTGGCCGAATGGTTAGCGACCAATTCATATACAGAATTCTGCATAAAATATGATTTTAGTGACTAGAACATAGTAGTATTTTTCTAGGGGGTTAACACACGGGCAATCGTCAGATCATCTCGCGCACACCGTCGAGTTTTTGAAGTGTATTTTAAAATGGGCTTGAACCGGAGATGTGTTTTTTTTCATTTTTAAAATCGTCTGCATTTTGATCTTTGTATAATTTGTGTATTTTAATATAGTTTGAAATTTGATTTGTTTTAGTATAGTTTCGATTTGTAAAAATCGCCTAGTAGATTTTCATTAGTGTATTTTAAAAATCTGAATTAAGAATTTCGAATTTTTTTTGCACAAGAGAGCAATTCCTCAATCTAACCAGCTGTAACACACAGGGATTATCACGTGTTCATGAACCCACTTGACGTGCGATCCCTCGAGCGCGCCAAGTTCCTCGGCCACCAGGAGATCATAGGCGATTTCGTCACACGTATGGTGGGGAATCCCCACAAAATACACAGCCACGACTTCATACCCGAACTTCACACAGCGGATGGAAAATCAAAGAAGACGCTTTCGCCCGGAGCTGAGGTGCAAAAAAAGCTGACACATTCAATCGAGAAGAATTTACGAGGTTCAATGCAACTAAACTCGCTGTGTGAGTCGTGCAAACCCGGGGTGGTCAACGCTTTGCTGCGGAATCTCAAACCTTCGATGAGTCATCAAGATAAACCGGTTAGTTGATTAGTTCGACCTCGATTGGTGCGGTTTGCCAGGAATTGTCGATATCATCTGAATGTTATTACGGCTTTTGAACCCATTGGCGTGATAATCACTGCCCTGTGATATAATCTTCGCGTGCCGTTGAAACATTTCAAATTTATAATCTTAAACTCGCGTGCGGAACATAATTACCACAACCGCATAATCCTAAGCAAAATATCTCTTCTAACTTTAATTTCCGGTCGAAAATTAATTTAATCTTAATCCTGAAAAGCTGTTTAAACAAACGGATTTGTATCTACTTATTTAAGCATCTTAAATTTCTTATTCAAAATAGAATCTAATTATTTTATACGCAACGAAGTCATTGGTTGCCAATGAACGGGTTAAGTTGTGTCCAGTTTTAGCAATCATTCTTTGGCCGTTCCATCATTAGAAAATCTAAGATTTTTCTTAGAAACTGAAAATGTTGGGATTGTGAAATAAAACTATCGTAAACGGTCGTGTGGCCGAATGGCTAACAACCATTCATATACACCTCACTATAAAAACGGTGTTAGTAAAGAGCCTATTATTGGTTGGCCCGGTAAAAACCTTGTTAAATTAATATTCTGAATTAGACTTTTAACGTGGACCTTTCGTACATTAAAAATACTTTTTCAACAACCCACCCCACCTATTAAGAACAAAAAAGCATATTACATAATTTAAGGGAAGTTGGAGTCCATTTTTTCCTTATTTGGTACGGTAATGCAGTTTAAAGTGATTATTTATTAAAACAAAACAGAAAAAAACAGTATACAATAATTAAAAAATCCACATACACGAAATAATAAAGGTAAAAACAAGTAGAACACAGTAGGTCCGCATACTTAATATGTGCACCGATTTAAATTACACATTTGTATATCATTAAGTTTGACACGCAGAATTTTAGCCGACTTTTTAAATATTGGATTAAGTGCTGTTTTAAGCTGCATATTATATGTTACAAATACCTGAATAAAATGTAGGTCACGTCAGTAGTATTAATTAATAACCCAAACTAGTTCTTGGTACCGGTTACGGCGGTGATGGTGGTTAAAAATGGAATTACAAGTTTACGTTTCACGTCATATATTTGCAGTTAAAATAGATTTAAACACTTTGCTTATTTACATTTAACAAAACAATTGAGCTTATGGCCGAATAATTAAACACAGCAAATACCCTACTCTATAAGTATAAAGATAAGCATCTTAAAACTAACATAAAATCGCTTTCAAAAATGAGAAAAAATATTTAATCGCAGATTAATTTAACTGGAATTTTCAGTTACATTTGTTACATCACAATAATAACTGTGATAATTGGTGGTGCAGTATCGCATTAGCAAGGCTGTACAGTACACTGGTAACTCAATTTGTGATAGTAAAACACGCAATTTAAAAAGTACAGTGTGTTTTTTAATTTGCTGAATTTGGTTATTTTCCTCAGATCAAACTGCATGATTTCTGCAAACGAGTGATTTTTGACATCACATTCAACCTTCTATTTGGTTCTCTACCCGACTATAACGAATCCTGCAAAGAAACTTCGAGAATGTATGACGTATTCAAACTCTACTTCAAAAGATCGGCACTGCTGGTCGACAGAATACCGATTCACCTTTTACCCGAGACCAAGAAAGCTAGAACCGAGTTCTTAAAGCTTATGGAAGGGATTGAATGGTCAAAAAGGGAGAATGTATCAAGACTTATTCAAGACATTGTTGATGTCAATCCTAAACTAGGTTGGTAACATAAATAACAGTTTATAGGGGCAACACTAAAAGGAGGGAAGAAGTGAAACTGCCCACTGAAACTATAGAAACTAATTCTAACATTGCCCCAAACAGTAATCTCAACCCCAGAAATAACGCTAACTTGAACCCATTCCTAACACTACCTATATCGCCATAGCATTCGTTTTAGTGAGCACTTTTCCTCTTAGTTTTTTCCGTTCAACGCAAAAGAAGGAAAGATTGCTGTATAAAATTATTTTAGTGGAATTAATTAATTCGCTGAGTTCAGAGGATGTCCGCTGAGTGCCTTGCCCAAGGGTACAACCGACCAACTAAAGATCATGCAATTTTTAGTCTGCGAGCATGCTAACTGATTAAATTATATATAGTCAGACAATGTACTGTGGTCGCCGTTTAAGTTCTGTTCAACTACATTCCACAAATTAAACTCAAATTCTTTCAGAAGCTTTGAATATAGGGCGAAACACTTTACCCGCTCAAAGTCTAATTATCGCAACTCGAAAATATTTACCAACCATACCCGCATTGCGTGCCAAGTTTTAAATAAGCCTACTTATGTTTATTCCATAATGCATGGGTTAGGCCTACTTAACCATCGTTCTATCAGCTCTATTGTAAAATATTGTATTCAATAAAAACGTTGCTTTGCCCATTTTACTGGTTTAAAGCATCATGTTTTCAATACCAATATCTGAAATGGGAAGGCTAGTATAATGCGTATGAAGCTTTAATTTTACTTGAAAGGTCCTGCTTCGTGTTTTCATCGTGGAAACAAAAAAATAAAGTAACCTAAAAATTATAGCTATAAAATACAGGCCAAAATTGGTAGTTTAAAATAGTTTCTATTTGAATAAGGACCGATAATGAAAATAGTTAATGTATATCTTAATTAAAACTAATTTGAATTACAACTATAATAGTTCTTGTCACAATATTAGGCTATAGATGCAAATTTTGTTTATCATTTTGGGTGTTGGTCGAATTAATATAAATCTATATATTTACCTTATGTGTTTTTTTGTGTCAAATAAGTATATGGAGAATATGAATT
>CH000555.1:11223-27270 GCA_000149265.1 Ciona savignyi | reverse complement strand
GCATAAACAGGTTATTTTCCATGCAAAAATGCTTTAAACATACAGCAAGATTGCTGATAACACAAAATTTCCTTGATACTTTTTTAAATTGAAGATATTTGTAAAAACAAATGCGACCTTTGGATAGATTAAAAATGGCGAGTTAAAATACATACCCTCGGAATATTTTATCGATGATATCATCAAAGTGTAAACTTTCCGCAATGTACAATCGCATTCTTCTCAGCGCGGGGTAACCTAGATCCTAAAGAATTTGTTTATTTTGGCAAATTACTGATGCGGTTGGTAATGGTAGAACACTGCCGGAGCCCAAAGGTCACTTTAAGTGCCTACGGCGAATTTCTGCGCTAAGTCATATGTTAAAGAAAGGCAATAGGGACGAAGGAAAACTGTTCACTGTAAGTTTGGAAACCAATTTTAATCATGTCCCTAAAGGGTATTAGGGAGGGAGGGAAACTCTTTATTTACAATTGAAACTTTTCATAACTTTAACCCTCTTTCTAACAAACTAACTTTAACCCTGTTTCTAACACTATACGGCTCAGTTTCGGACCAATTGGTACGACCGTTTTAGCATAAAAATGGTATATGTAATCGGTCGCTCTACAAGCAATCGTACTTACCAATATCATACTTAACCAAGACTTAACCCTCGCCCTGACACTACACCTATAACGCTATAATCTTTAATTTATTATAGAGTTTCTCAATTAACCTTTTTTTTATTTTTTTTTACCCTCCGACGACAGACAGAAAGGATTAATAAGCCGCATTTATGTTTGTTACTTTTCGACTAGGTACCCTGCAAATGAGTAGTTTTTGTCACGGTTGTTCGCTTACATCACCAATAATTAGGAAATATCATGCCGGTTTGACCAGAAAGATGTAACAGATTCGAAATCATAGATTATTTGGGTTTTTTTCAGAAAAATAATGAAATGGCCTACACGAATAAGAATAATCACAATTTGTTTAAAGCACATCTGGCTGTCAAAATTTGTTTAAAGCATATCTGGGATTTTTGTATCTCGTAACCTCTAAAATGATCATGATTATGACAACTTTTAGCCCACCGTGCACTATCCAATAAAAAAATCGCGAAAGTTTGACATACCCCGTTCAGGTTTTCCATACCGACAAATATAAGTTACTAAAATTGTGCTCCATGCAGGGGTTTCTGCCTTCTTTGTTCACTATTATTTCTCCGTTTAAACGAAGGGCAATGCAGCGCTACCCATAATGGGGTCGACACCAAAATCGTAACTTACATAAACTGCGTGTGTATTTTACCGAGCTAAGTTTTGAACCCAAGATCGTTTTTGTATAAGAGTCGATCGGTAGCGTAAACCATTCGGCCATTCGTACATCAGCGCATAGAACCCAGTGTACTACATAAGGTAACTTATATAGCCTAACCCTCGTTTTTTTGTTTTTTTTACCGAGCCAAGTTTCGAACCCATGATGGGCTCGTTACTAGGACCGTTTTTTATGTATGAGAGTCGGTACATGTACCGGTAACCATTTGGCCACACGACCGTACTTATATTACCTTCGTGTTTTTCACAGAATTTCTTCAGCAGCGAGCCCGTCATCTGCTGGTGGTGTTATGGGCGGCGCAGGCGAATACAACTCCCGCCTTTTTCTGGATACTCTTCTACCTTCTTTCTAACCCGGATGCAAAACGTGCGGTTATGGAAGAATACGAGCAATTGAAACGTCATAAACACCGAAACAAGCAGGTTAAAGAAAGAGGAAACGACGGTTGGCCAACCATGCAAGATATACTTGGAATAAAGCGAAAGGATTTGGACCGACTGGTTATATTAGGTGAGCTTGAATTGCTACGCTATAAGGCATATGAATGAGTAATTTACGTATTATTCCATCTACTTTCCAAATTTCCAATTTGAATCGCTTATACTGCCTAATTATCCATGACTACATTTTAACATAGCCATAACTACACAAAATTATTGCTTTTGGCATTGAAATATAGCCCCCTGTGAACCCAGGCAAGTTAAAATAACCACCCCGCGGATTATGCAACATTGCCAAGCCGCTAAGTCCCAAATTGAACTTAAGTATGATCCACAGACGGCTGCCTGAAAGAAACCATGCGACTAACCGGTGCAAGTTTAAGTGTACGAAAGGCGTCACGTGAGGAAAAGATTAAAACAGTCGACGGACGAATGTTTTCTATCCGAAAAGGCGACTACACGGCCTATTTTGCCTCAGTGACCCATATGGACGAGGAAATCTTCGAAAATCCACAGGTGCATTTCCGGGTTGTTTGCACAGCAAACGTATCACAGGTGCAGAACACATCTGGCCTTTGAACTGGGCTATCGGATGACAGCCAGTTTCCGCGCTATGGGGCCATGTTGTCTAAACACGTTAACTGATTTTAGCATTTAACCACGAATTGTCCAATTTTATCCAAGAACTACGAGAATTCAGCCGTAGCGAAATGTGCATTGCAATGTAGGCTAAATCTACTTAGTGCGGCATTGACTGTATAAAGTCGAATTTGGTGGAACGCTTGTCCCCAAGATAGCCTAACGATGCGGATCAAAGTGTCTTAGAGCGTTTAAAATAAAAAAAATGTAAAAATCACAAGATAAACATACAAAAGCGTTATCGTCTTCCCGTAGTTCATATTTGTGAAGGTGACATTACGCAAACTGGTAATTTTCTCTGTCACTCATGGTATAGATCAATATCTTTCTTTGCCTGCGGCCCGAACACCTTACAGCGCCAGTTAAGAACCCGCTTGACCGAACGGTTAGCGCGGACAATTAAACAATTCTAAATGAAACCGTCTGAATGGTAAACGCGACCGATTCATACACAAATTCTAAATGAAAACGGTCTGGAAAGCGAGCCATCGTGGGTTCGAAACTTAGGGATTAATGAAAGATTTTAATTTGATGACGGTTGTGAGGTCGAATGGTTAGCGCGACCGATGTGAATAAGCATTTTTGTATAAAATCGCTCTTTGTAACATTCACAGGAATTGGTTCGAAACAGCCCAGTAAATCTGAACTTACTTTTTTCTTAGGAGATTTGTCCCAGTGTAAAACAAAGTTGTCTGCGAGTTCGTATGGTTAGCGAGGTCGATTTTTAGTTCGAAAGTTATCTCGGTCATAAAACTCATCTGAACTTCCTTTTTCCCTAGGACTTCGTCCACGATCGGTTCTTGGTGTCAGCTGACGAAGTTAGCAGCGCAAGTTCATTGGACAGTGACGTCAGTACACCGTCATTCACGGGTGACGGCGAACGATTCTTCGGGCAACTGAAGCCTCGATCGCGTTTCAGCAAGCACGGACAGAGAGTGGCGGTTTCGCGGGCGATCATGACCTTCGGGTTCGGCGCAACTCGCTGCCCGGGTCGGCATATCGCAATGATCGAAATTAAACTAGCAGTTTTAGCGCTGCTTCGACATTTCGACGTCCGATTTGCAAACCCAAACGAAAAGACCCCTGAATTCGATTTATCTCATCTCGGTTTTGGGGTAATGCCCCCAGCAACTGACATTGACGTTCTTGTGTCCTTAAAACAGCCCCAACATTAAACAAAACTCCATTTTCTTCAAACAATCCAAAATATATTTTATCGACCTATTACTAACACCCCAGGAGATTATGTTCTAATTGTTTTCCTTTTTCTTTATTGCCTATTGGGATTTATATAAAGTTCAAATATGTACATAACACTTCTGGGTTTACTTTTTTTTAAATCGCTGTTATATTTACGAGAACAAAATGTGCCTTTTTTGTTTTACTTTTTTTCGCATCCTTCAAAATTGTAAACATTAGTAGTTGCACATCGCGTGCCTCTAAAGTCTAACTATTCGAGACATGTGTGTCATTATGTCTTGTACAATAAATATTATATTAAAAACCTAATTCTGCGTAGTGCAAAGGTTTAAACACAATGGCCATAACGGATAGATTTGGGTTCGATCCCCGTGATGTGTAATACTTTTTATCAGAATAGGAGAAAATTGCTTTCTATGTTAGTAACAGAAACTAAGAAGATAGTAAGAAAAGGATATGCATGATAATCCCTGTTAGCGAACAGTTACGAACACTAATCCTCTAGAGTGTAGACTAATCGGTAGGATAGTTGCTTTGTAACAAAGGTGATCATCAGATTACCATTGCCAATATAGTCTTTACTGTAGCTATTTCAGTGTGATGTATATTTTGAAGATATTGAGACTCGAATACTATAACTTCGCTAGATTCGTCCAGCACCCCGAAAACGCAGATAAGGAATTCTGCCTTTTTCATTAGCCCTGTTTCATCTGCGTCTACTTTACGACCCCAGAAATGAGAGAAATATTTAACCTTACATCACAGTTTTACTCTGTCTATTTACTGACATGTTCTAACTACTACTTTTCCCTTTTATTTTTCCATCTTTTTTACAATAACTGTTTTATTTTTCTTTAATGTAATAAAGACGATAATGTATAAAGACGAGTGAAAAAATAAACTAAACCAATAGAGCTAGTTTCAAAACTATTTTTTTACGGGTCACTGATATTTAATACAAGATTTCTAGTGCCCAAGGATGATTCATGATCTTGTGGCTGAAATCAACATAAAAGCACATCCGGTGCCCCATGTTCATATATTTATCGTTTCTAAACACATGTGCATTGATTGAAACTATTTTCCTATTAATTTACGAGTGATCCATTTTTGCTTTAACCCGACGGTGGGCGCGAGGTGATCTGACGATTGCCCGTGTATGTTTAACCCCTTGGTTTTTCCATCCACGGGGATAAACACAAATATCCTATCCTATCCTACCCTGCTTGGATTCGCGTCGGTGTCGTGTTTACTGAGTAAAAACTGCGTTGGTATCAATGTCTTCTGTTGTACAAGGATACGAAAGATTTTTATTTTACTGTATGTGGGTTAAAACTGCGCTGTAGCTTTAAATCTGGCGATCATATAAAGAACGAAACGTGATGCAGAATTTTATATAAGAAAACGTGACATGTCTATCACGAGTTTTATGAAAAAAATACCTTAAATTTGGAATGTAGTTTATGTCTTAATTAGTGAGTCTTCTCATATATGCATTGCTTATTTAAAGTTTAGGTCTACAGTCGGGGGCATTTATGAACTATTCTGCGGAGAGGCTTTGCTGTTTTGCTCTACCTGGAGTGAACAGGGTCAAGTGACATTTTTACTACGGGAAACACGAGTGTTTTAAATCCCAAGCCCCAGTCCCCTCGATTCGTTTTACAACCTCTGAAATTCGACCAAAAATGTCTTTGTGTTTTCCTAAAAATTGAACCTGCGAAACGCCCAATTGCATCTTTTGTCCGCTTAGGAACTATTTAAGTTTGTCGTTATCGGAGTGTTACATCTTGAAGGAAATACAGGCATCCACCATTGTTACCCCTTGTTAATTGATTAAAACTAGTTCACGAGTAGTCTGGTGTGTTGTGGTCTGACCGAGCCGGTGTAACATTATACTCCACTACACCGCGCGTTTAGAACAGTTCGCGGTACTTTACGGTTTTCACACAGTCCGTAAATTTGAAACTAAAATTGTGTTTACAACTCGGAGGCACGACCGTTTACCACATCAATCTAATTTATAACAAAAACATTGGGGTAACAAATCCAGCGAGTCGAACCTGAGCAAGAAATGGCAAACTGGGTTTAATACTTTATTTTCTTGGACCGGAACAGAACACAAACCACCTAATGTAAATTGTAGTGAACCACTACCGGAGTTAAACCACAAAATTAAAGTTTGGATGCTCTTAAGGTCCGGCCGATTAGCTTGGTGGGTTAGTGTGTCGTCTTTTAGACGAAGGGTTGCAGCTTCGAAACTGATCTCAACCTAGCCGGTTGTGTCTTTGGAAAAGAAGCCGGTTCTGTCTTTGTCTTTGGAAAAGACACAGCGTGTTCTACTAAATTAAAGGAACATCTGAATCATACGCAACACACTAAAATAGCCCGGTAACCCGACGGTGGGTGAGCGGTGATCTGAGGATTTCCCGTGTGTTAACCCTATTGCTTTTCTTATTTACGTAAAAATAAACATGAATATCCTACCTCCTATTATAATTCGTATAAAAATGAGTTTATTTAAATCCAACAATCGCAAATTTAATATAAAATTTATCGTTTAGTTTTGTATGTCGGTTTACTGACCCCCTATGTGTGGACATTATACAAGTAGGTTATTTATATGCGGATACTGATAATTTAAATGGATGTAATCGTTATGACAGCATACAATCGTTATGAATGTATATAAATACATGCATTTGTTATGATAATTAAAAAATAGTTAAAATTTAAACAATCAAACGTTTAAAGAAAATTGTGCAGTCAGGTCACCCCATGTTCACATTCCGATGGACCCAACCGCATAGTATATATACTATACATCACACTGCGGTGTACTAAGTAATTCGACCGTGGGCACGATGTAATCTGACGATTGGCCATGAATGAACCTTTTGATGCCGCACTTGGTAAAGTAAACAAAAGTTTCCTGATTTTACGTGGTTGACAAATGTCTAGCGACAACCATACATTTTACTGTGCTCAGTTTCGATCCCATTATGGGTCCGTCACTCAGGCCGTTTTGTTATATGTATCGGTATATGAATCGGTCGCGTTAACCATTCGGCCACTCGACCGTTTATGAGATAACCATACTTAATTATTGATTGGATCCTTGTTTTAATGGGAAAACGAGGGAGCAAACGGAGACTTGTCGAATTATCTGACTCCCTTCGTCGGATTTCATCTTGCATATACACAAGTTACCGGAACTATGTATACGATCGTGTGGTCGAGTGGTTAACGCGACTCATGCATATACCAACTCCAATACAAAAACGGTCCTAGTGACGGGCCCATCCAAAGTTCAAAACTTATAGAAAAAAAATAAAAAAATACCAGATCTATAGTAAAGTGTGTTAAATATTAAGATATTTATATGAAATGGAAATATTTTTCTTCGTTTTATCCCCGTAAATGGAAAACAACCCGGGGGCCGCGTTTACACACGGCTGAGCATCGAATTGTCTTGTGCTTTCGTCGGATTATACTAGAAGTATTGTGTTGTATATGGGACATTTCTACTCCAATGCTTTAGTCTATAACCCAATAATCCATTGGGTTCTTGGTCTAAGTATTTTGTCCAATAAGACAAAAGATCAAAAAAGTGATGGGTATCAACAAGAATGCGAATGGTCCAAAAACCATTCGCTGAAAGATGACGCTCTAACCCAGTGCTCTGGAACCAGTGTGCCGAGAAACACCTCTGTGTCGCAAGAGGCAAGACAATGCTAGGTGTGCCGCGGTAAAATAGTAATACTTTTTAAACACAATTTTTACTAAATAAATGGATTTTAGGTTTTTGCAAATTACGGCTACCAGACACTTCTGTAATATAATAAAAAAAAGCTTGTCAGAAGACCTCCCATTGTACAATTTTGACTAATTTGTCGTCAAATTTAGTAAGTTTCTAAATGTGCCTCGAGTGAAAAAAGGGTTGCCACGCAGTGATACAAGGTTCGAGATCACCCCCTTTAACAAAGGATACATCGAACAAGATAAGCTTCTGGTCTGTTTATTATTTTTACTGCAACGACTGTTTTTGGCCACCAGTTGCATAGTACGTCCATGTGGTCAAATAGTTAACGCGACCGATACATATACCAACTTGCATACAAAAACAGTCTTGGCAACGTGCCAATCATTGGTTTGAAACTGAGGTCGGTAAAAAATTATCATTGGTAGAACGGTACAAAACACCAGTGGCAATTTCTGAGATAGGTAATGGCAGTGATTAGGAGACATATTGTGGTTGAATGTGAGACAAAATATCAATTAAACGCTATCACTCACTACTTGGTTATTTTTTTATATTTTTATTTTTTATCTGGCAATTTATATGGCTTTCATGGTAGATAATCGTGTTTGCATAGATTTAGTATATTTATCAGCCATGTTAACCATTAGGCCAATCAATCGGTGAGTAGATTTAAAATGATGGATGTAAGTCGGAAGCGTAAACGATATCTTTGCATGCATCCTTTAGCAAGGCACTTAACGCATGTCGCTTGAACCCAATTGATATATAAAGGGTCAAAACACCAATGAATGTTTATATAGTATACAGCACACTGTAAAGCTATAGTAATTCAACCGTCGACGCGTGGTAACGTGACGATTGCCCATGACCGTGTTGCATTTACTCACTTGACAAAGTAAACACAGCTTTTCTGCAATCTTTATTTCGTTTTTGTTTTTTTTGACTAACCATTCACAAGTCAAATATTTAAAATTCCTGTAATCACAAGGATCTGATTATTTTTACGCTTGCATAATATTTTACAAAAGCATTGTCTGCAGTTTCGCATCAGTGCTTCTTTGACGCACAATACTATATTGTTACGTTGCATAACAGGTAATATTCAGTACAACATAAATTGCTTCCAACTAAAGCTTGCATGCTCCGGTAGCTATAAAAACTGAGTACAATAGATGCAAAATTTTCCGGAACTTAAATTTTCTGGTCGTTGGTTTTAAAAATCGTGTATTCATTTAAATTTAATTAAAATGAAGAGTTATTAAAAAGAGTCTATTCTATCGAAAGACTGATCTAAGTGTACGGAACGAAAATTAAATTAAAGCAAAAGTGAATGCAGAAATGATTTCGGTAGCATATTAATAACGGAAATGTAGAGAGTAGAGAGATCGCGTTTAACACGCACAATTGGCAATTTGGCTTATGTCCACAGTTTACCTTACCGGAACTAATGCAATGTTGAATGATATGGCATGTCTATAGCTTGTCTTAACCCTATAAACTAACTGGGATCAAGCGATGTCAGTTAAGTAGGTTATTTTTTGCGTTTTTTTAATGCAAATAAACGGGAAAATATTGCAAAAAGCCATTCGTTACTACACATAGGGAAAATGCATTTAACAAACAATACCATTATGCTCACAGTCGGGTTACAATAGATTTCTGTATTTTGGATACGTTATGTATATTTTATTCCATTAATCAAAAAGGAAAACTGTGGACAAATGTCTACCCACTACAATATTTGACCACTAAGTTCGTGTTTCGAACCTACAACCTTTCGACTGGTGGCCCAAAACAATTCAGGAACGGTTGTGTGGCCTACTGGTTAAAGCGACAGATCCATATTCCGCCCCACACACATATAGATATATATATATAAGGCCTTAGTGACGAGCGTATCATGGGATCGAACCTTAGCTCGGCAAAAACAAACAAAAAACACACAACAATACATCTAATCTAAATAGTCCTACAATTTTATTGTTTATAGATTAAGAGTACGACTTGATGCTCGGAAATGTTACATGATGAACGATATAAAATAACAAAATTGATACGTTAGCTTCAAAAACAACATTTTTTGCTATTTTATCGGTAAGATTTTAAACCGACAAAATCCTTACTTTATGTTATTCTGTGTACGATTCTCGTTAAATGTTAAGCAGGAAGCATCTAGCCTCACACATGGAAAACGCAAGCAAGGTCGTTATCACACGGGCAATGGTCAGATTATCCCGCGCCTTACCTTCGTGTTACCGGAGTTATAACACTATTAAATATGATTAAAAATGACAATACCACTTGGTTACTGCAAATACCGCTAAGGTTATTTCACAAGGACACAACTGATTAGACATGAGAACGGTTTCGAATCAGCAACCCATGGACCGAACGTTTACGCACTAACCGAGTGAGCTATTAAGACGTTTATTACGGACATTGTTTCTGTTAACAAGGTTGCAGCAAGAAATAATGGGGTTGTAAAAAGTTGTAATGTATGTTTCGTTGTATACGGTCGTGTGGCCGAATGGTTAACGCGACCGGTTCATTTTCTGACTCTAATACAAAAACGGTCCTGGTGACAAGCACAGCATCATGGTTTCGAAACTTGGTTCAGTAAAAAAGTAAGTTACGTCAAAACAGACATTATCCAATAACATAAGTTACTGATGACACAAGGTATTATACAAGCAATATCAAAATCTTATAAAGGTTAAATAGACGTAAGATATCGGCCGATGGCTTACAGTTTTGAAATTGGTTGCAAGCTTGTCAGTTGTGTCCTTATAAGTCAGTTGTGTCCTTATAAGTCAGTTGTGTCCTGGTAAGACACAGACACCGCCTTGGTATAGCTGCATTGTGCAGTTGTACACGGTCAGTGAGTTTGAATCGGTGCCAAAGCTCGTGACCGCGTACTTCCGTACATGCATTAGCATGAACTCAGCCGGCCATGATTGATCCCAGTGGTTAAATGGGTTAAGCAAATACCAAGCAACGTTTATATGGTATACACTGCAATAGATCAACCAAGTTTGCCTAAGGTGCCTTTGTCAAATTAAACAAACTAGAATCTTATCACCGTAAATTGACTACTATTCCAGAGAGAAAATTATTGCTGTATTTTTTTAACCTTCGTCTATTAATAGAACAAAATGTTTTTAAAAAAAAGTATGCTTAAAAGGTGACCGAGGTATTAATGCATCTTATATTGTTTCTGAATGTTAAGATGATTGGTTTCCTGTTCGTCTTTTACCTCGTAAAAATAATAGTTTGATTTCTTATTTTGCTTTCACCCCTCATCACCATAGCTGTTAACAATTTTCCAGTTGGGTAACTTAAAAACATTTTTAAGTGCGGTAGCTTTCTTATTAGACAGATGAAATCACCAAAATTTTCATTAATCATAACTTTTATGATTCATTTCATTACTACAAGGTCTGCTGTTTTTTACGCTTGCATAATATATTACAATAGCGTTGCCTACAGTCGTTCCGCACTAGTGCTCCCGTGACGCACAATAGCATATTGTGATGTTGCATTACAGAAATATTCAGTGCAATGGAAATTGCTATCGATTTAAACTTGCATGGTCCGGTACCTATAAGAGCGGGGAAATATGCAGTCGAGTATCTGCAAAATTTCCGGACCAGTTTTGCACCATGTCGTAGTATTAAAACTTTAATATCTAGCGCTCTGGCCCGGGGAAATTAAACCACACAACCGACAATTCTATTACTGAACGGTTGTATCACCGGGTAGTTAATTCTACCGATTCATACAAATATGTCTACATAAAAACGGTCTTAGAGACGAGTCCATCATGGGTTCGAAACATAGCCGGTTAAAAAAGCAGTTATAGCTTGTAACCATCCAAATTCTTATGTCTGCTTTTGGACAAAAGCTTAAAGTGATCGAATCATATAGTTTGCTTATTTTTTTTTACTTTCATGTCTTTAATCCTTTTACCGGTTTGGGTTTCGAACCTATGATATGATCGTCAATAAAACGGTTTTAATGTGGAATTGGTATGTGCATCAGTCGTGTCAACCATTCGTTCACAATAAGCCACGAAACACTGGACCAAACAATCTCCATTTTTCGACCGGCCGGTTAGTCTGGCGGTTAAGTGCGTCGCCTTTCAATCGAAAGGTTTCCGGTATGAAACTGGTCGCTATAAGCTTGTCGGTTGTGTCCGTGGGCAAGCCACTTTAAGGAGATTTCCTGAACCCAGGAGATTAATGGGTTTTACCAAATTGAAGAACGTGTCTATAATATACAACACACTGCAATAGCTTTGATAACTGACGGTGGGCGCGATCTGTCCCTTTCCCTTGTGTTAACCCCCTTGGTTTTCCTATTCACGGGGATAAACATGAATATCCTATCCTATTTTGGATATATTATCGATGATTTTTTCCTCCACTATTTTATCGGGCTAGGTTTCGAACCCTTGATCAGCTTGCCACCAAAAGCGTTTTGTATACAATTGGTATACTTATTATTCCTATTAACCAATCGGAAAGACAACTATTATTAAATTTTGCACACGATCGTGACATTTGAGGGTAAATATCTAGCGCCCCCTTCCGGGTGGAACTAAGCATTCAACCAAAACAGTCGTCTTTCGACGACGCTTAACATAAGAAGACTTACTCTGTGGTGTATTAACATGTAAGAAAAATTTTGTAACAATTTTATAGAGAAAAACTACACCTTTAAAGATAGGATAGGATATTTGTGTTTTATCCCCGTGAATGGGAAAACACTACGGCGTCATCACACGGCCAATCGTTAGATTATTAACGTATGGCGGAAAATTTCAGAATTTTACAAAGCTAAGTTTCGAATCGAGTCAGTTTTTTTTATATTCGGTATGTGTATCGGTTGCGTTAACCATCCAGTCACACGACGATACATAAAATATATTGTTTTTAAACCCAGACAAGTTTTGGACCATAAGTCCGTTTTGTTGTGTACAAAACAGTTTATAATTCGGTCGCCTTAACCATTAGGGCACATAAGCTGTATGATCCGTCGTCGGGTTGCATGGGATATTGCAGTGCGTTATAAATAATAATTGAGATACTCCTTGGCAGAACTCATTAATTTACTAGGTCCCATGACATTACCGATTACTAGCAAAATGTTTAAACCTGCAACCTTTCGGGCAAAAGTCGACGAAATTACCCACAAAGTTATTCGTACGTACGAACAACCAGCCAATAATTGCCCAACCAATCATCGCTGTGTACAAGCTTCCTTATAGATGGCGTATAACCAATTAACTCTTTCCGTCCCAACTCGCCATATATGGCGAGTTGGTGGGAAAACATGGTATCCCGCCTGTACATAAATGGATGCGAATCTAAAAAACGAGCTGTTTTGTTGGAAAAAAGTTGCCGATGTACGAAGGGGTATGGGCTCAAAATTTTTAAACAAAATTTTGTAGGGTTTTGAGTTTAGGTTGCAGATCCAAGCTTCAATTTTAAATTGTGGAAAAATCTAGCACTTCCTATGTCAGGATTTTGAGTGACAGTCGTTTTTGTGAGGTCAGTTTGCATTGGAGAGATATGGAAAATAATTAGTTGAACGCCTCCTAAATGAAAAACGGGCTATTTTGAATTTTTTGCCAAAATCTCCAAATTTATAGAAATTTGAATGTGGATAAATGTTACTAGTCAACTGTTTGTCTAAAATCTTACACTTAATTACTTATGCTAATTAGCAAAGTAATTAATTAGTCATTTTTCCTCATTTTTGGTTATTTTCACTCCGGTAGAGGGTCGTTTGGATATTTTTTCAAGAACCTAACTTCGAATGGCTTTTATAAATACCAGACAATCTTTCGATACAGGCTGTTAATCCGATTTGTGATATAGGACTGAAAAATGTACTCCTCTTGGTATCCACATGTGTACATTTTTTTCATATTTTTCAATTTTTGGGCAGGTGTGAAGGCCTAGATGTGTTGTTGGACACTTATGCATACAGAAGATATAAAAACTTACCAATCCTAACCATCCTTGATTGTCAAACATTGGTGAAAGAAGTGGAGGCGGACAAAATGTGGTCACACGAGGCTCAAAGGTGACATTGGGTGTGTTTTTTTACTTAAAATCAACTATTTGTACCCTGGTTATGGACTTTAAACCTTTCAAATTACAGTGAAAAAATGTGCTGAAACTTGTGAAACATCAATCAGTGAATTTTAATGTGTACGAAGAGTTTCAGTCATCACCAGTGACACTGTCGCCCAAATGAAATCTACAGAATGACCACCCTTCAGTCGAAGGCCTGTAATAGCCGAAGCAGTCAACAGAAACGGTTAAAATTTGGACCGGAGTCTCACAGAATGACCTCTACTAGTAAGTTCAAACAGTTTAAACCAAACTGGAACGGTCACCGTTTCCAAGATGGCGTATAACCAATTAAGACCTCTATGAACGGCAGGATGTGACGAGTGGTACCCTCCATGAGTCATTGTTTTTAAACGAGTGTTTTGCTGAGTAACAATGGTGGTGATTCCCCAATGTTTGTTTTGTTGAAAGCAGCATGTGCTAGGCATGCGCGCCGGTGTTCTCGTTTAGCTGTAAAGTTTTGTAATCGTGGAGCAGTGCTTTGTAAAATAAAAGTGTTGAATGTGCATCTGCTAGCTGTTTTGTTGGAAAAAAGTTGCCGATGTACGAAGGGGTATGGGCTCAAAATTTTTAAACAAAATTTTGTAGGGTTTTGAGTTTAGGTTGCAGATCCAAGCTTTAATTTTAAATTGTGGAAAAATCTAAGACTTCCTATGTCAGGATTTTGAGTGACAGTCGTTTTTGTGAGGTCAGTTTGCATTGGAGAGATAGGGAAAATAATTAGTTGAACGCCTCCTATATGGGTTGATGCGTTGTCTTTCATCCCAATGGTAGTAGAATCAAAACCACTCCCTAGATAGCCAAAAGTGCCAAACAGGACAGATTTGTCCACTTTTGAATTATTTGTGTCAAATTTTGCATATGCAACACTATAGGAATACACTATACAAACGGAAAATAACTTTTTTTAGGTTTTATATTTTATTGATCATACCGCTTATTAAAATTATCCAGTTTTGAATTCTTTGTATTTTATGTTAATCCACTCAATAAAGATGTCAGAGTGCCATCATTTTTTAATTATTTAGGAAAACACCCCAAATATTATAAGTCGTTTGTCATCAATCGCAAGACAAGTGTGTTTTATCCATCTGAAATCATCGAGAACAATTTATTAAATTAGATTGACACTTTTACAAAGGGTACTTAAAAAGTGCCTAATAACACGGCCTGGATGACCATGATCTCAAATTTTTCGTATTCGACACATACACAAGACTTTCGAAAAAAATGTTGTATGAATTATTTTGTAAACAATCCAAAACCCACCCCTGTCGTTGTTAATGACTCCGACCCAATGTTGCCACAAAATCTTTCGACCTGTGGTAAAAAATCATTTAGGCTGACTCTAACCGACCGTTTAGTATGGTGCTTTAGTCGCCTTTCAAGCCGAAGGGTTGCAGATTCGAAACTCGTCGCTAGCTGGTCGGTTGTGTCCTTAAGCAAGGCACTTAACGGACATTGCCTAAACCCAGCAGATTAATGAGTTCTACTAAATTGAAGAAGCGTGTGAATCATGCAAAACACACTGCAAAAGCTCCGGTAACCCGACGGTGGGCGCAAGGTATTCTTACAATTGCCTGTGTGTTAACCCCCTTTGTTTTCCCATTCACGGGGATAAACATGAATATCCTCCTATCCTATCCTATCCTAACCCCCAAAAAATAACGCCAAACTTTTTTGCGGCGTAGCTGAAGATCCCTTGACGCCAATGTAAATCTGTAGCATATCGTACAAATATTAGTTTTAATTTGTTCCATATCTAAAATATTTTGTGTTTTAACGTCGTTTTTTTGCGTTTGAAGTTTACCAACTCTCACGTGTTATTACTCGTTACGTAATTATCATCTTGTACAGGCCTTTGTATTCCCCCAGTTTAAATCTGTAACATTTACCCACCTAATCTCCCACAGTTTGTAAAACGTGCAGATGTGAAACGGCTCGCACGTAAACTTCTCGCACCTCGTAAAATGCCCTAGGGGAAAGTCGGGACCAGTGAGCCACTTTTTCGAAAATGTTTCATAAGATTTCTATGGTTGATGCACTTGCGTTAAAAACAAGTGTTACCAGTGCTACCATATTTGGAGTTTATTTTGATAACGTTTGAAGCTTTTTAAATGTAAGCTGTGCTGACAGGGGCCCAAAATGTACCAAGACTCAAAGTGGCTCAATGGTCCCCTACGGTTGGGTCCTTTGAGCCACCCTATAGGGGCCTTTGAGCCACTTTAAAATTAACAGTTATTTTAATTGATAATCACATAACTCAATCAATTTAGTAACCACAACCCACTTTAAACAAACAAAAGTTTTATTAACACTTACTACAGTACTGTTATATTTATTACTGCGAACAGTTAACACTTGGAAAATGTATCACCCCCACAATTGTCTCATATATTGCATCTGTTCAAATGTATATTTAGACTGGTCTGCAGTGAACTGTTTTATTTCGTTTGATCTACTGGCGGTACCAATATACAAGGGGGATTATACTATTTGTACAATTTTATCAATTGAAACAGAATGTATATCATGTAAGACCGGGTCTACAAAA
>CH000558.1:8584-21965 GCA_000149265.1 Ciona savignyi | reverse complement strand
CTTCAGGGGTATTATCAGTTTCTTCCCGCGTGTAATAAATGGAAAATTTTTGCTGTTGGGTAGGAAATACCCAATCATCCACGGGGATACCACACATTAGTGAGAAGAAAAATATTTGGATTTTGCGTAGTTGTGTTAAAAGTTGTTTTTTTTAGATACAATGTATTGTATCAGAATGAAATATCCCTATATTATTGTATTACAATATTGAAGATAAATCCCCATAGTTGCAACATTATATAACAATCATTTATCCTCATGTTGGATAAGCCATTGTTTCCTACTGAGCTAAAATATTATGTTTGCACTAATTTTCACTGGTTAGGCTATACAACATTCACCACCCTTCAATTGCTAACTTAATCACAAGGCACTACCACATAATTCGTATTGTTGCAATAATCCAAAACTCTTCAGAAACACCCTTTAGCATGCAAACAAATAGATACCTTTAGCATAATAGAATATTCATTGGCACTTAGTGCTTCGTCGGAAATTTTACTTGCAGGGATCCCGTTCTTATGATTGTTGGATTGTAAGCTTTTGCTTTTCCTGAATAACATTAAAGTTTTTGTAATCTAAGGTTTAGCTTACAAACTTTACTTTACACTACACAAAACAAAATACTTAAGTAGAAAATAGGTCGGGGTCCAAAATGCTTGTGCAACTGAAATACCCATTGATGGTGAATAACAAGGTTGCTATTGCTAAATTAGGCAATAAATATGATTTATACTTTAAGCAGTTTAAGTTGTTGATAACCAGTAACCCCATAATACAACATTAAACTACACGACTTACTTTGTTGAGGTCGTCTTTGATTCCTTGACATCAGCTCCTCGTGATGATTTCTTCTTGCTCCCCGATCTCGGAGGGATCACAACCTCCTCATCGCTCTCGTTCCCACTACTCGAATCCTCATCTGGTTGGAGTCCATCTTCCAACCTCTTTCTCCGTTGTTCCTCTTGATCTGAGAGACAGAAACAAATCTTATCATAGAAGCATTTACAGTTTGGGTTTCTAACTAGAGCTGGGCGTAATTACGAAATTCGTTCAGTTACGTAATTACGGACGTCGGAATTACGTTACGTAAGTCAAATCAAAATTACGTAATTACGCATCTGTCCGTAATTATTCAAACGGGAATTGATGATCGTTGTAAATATACTGTCTATGCAATTCCTTGTTTAGGTCTTAGCAAAAAAATTGTTCGTTTATTTTTGTTCGAGTTAACCTGTTAATCGACGTGGAAGTCCCAGTTAACCGTGAATGAAATCAATAAATGGTTAACCGAATGTGTTTGTTTTTCACGCATACAACAGCATGATAACAATACACGTTATGGGGTGTTTGTTCTTTTTTATAGACCGCGCGGTTGACTTTCAGTGGGCCTACTATTAGTGATGGGACGAGTAAAGGTAGAGGCCCCGAGTTTGTATCGAGTTGCTAACGATTGCTAACCGTATCTTTTCGCGTTGCTAACTGAAACTTATCTTGTTGCTAACTGTTGCTCGTCACCGTGTTTATTGCTTTGATCGGCGGTTTGACCTAGGGTCACGTTGACCTAGTTTTAATACAGGACCACTAACGCACTCCCAAGCGCTTTTTTCCCCAGGATCTTACCATTATTAAGTACTAGCGAGAGAGAATACTTGGCTAAAAATCAGTTAGCCGATTTAAGTATTTGCACAGATCTAGTTCGATTAAAATAGTTCGAACCATCGGTAGGAATAATCAAAATCGCGTTAAATGCACGTGATCTTGGATTCGCGCCAATTTCCTTACCTGTAATCAGCGCGATAAGACAAAGGGCAACGCCGCCACGATCTGCGATTTGTTTACTTGTGAATTTGTTTCAACGCAGGACGAACGAAACGTTTAGTTTAAACTTTAAAGTCTCTGAAGTTAAGTTTAAAATTTCATTCTTTTTGTCTACCATCAAAATGCATCCAAAAACACGATGATTTTTGGCTGTTTTTAAAATAACGATGACGTCATAAAAATTACGAAAATTACGGAATTACGTAACTGAGCTGGAGTAATTCCGTAATACAACTTTAATCAATTACGCCCAGCTCTATTTCTAACTAGTGGTTTAAAAAATTTTTCAACATATCCTGATAAAAACTGTGTAATTTGTGAAACTTTTATTTTTCTATTGTTTTTACCACCTTAATTGCTTGTTTTTAAAGCGAAACTGAAACTAAAAATCAGGTTTCAGGTTCGATTAAAGATAGTATGGCAAAACAAAAATACACTCTAGCATTATTATTTTGCTACAAGCAATCCGTAAATGAGGCCCAAAATATCATTAGCAAAAAGGTGACTTTATACCAATAAGTGCTACTTTGGAACTCACCATATCTTGATTTAAAAAATGTAACAAATCCATTTTAAACCCACACACAAGATTAAAGAATAAATAAATGTATTACGCCATCAAACAGTAGTATAAAATCTATTTAACTGTGCTTGGATGAATAGTATGACAAATGGTATAATTAGAAGATAAATATAGGCACTTCACAATATTACATATATATAATTAAAATACATAATACTGCTAAACTGTATTCAATGCACTAATTGTAGTATATTGGGTTTAGTAAGCTCAGACACAGCTTCAGATTTCATTGACAAATAAACTTTGTTAATATACAGTCTGTTTCTCTACACTATTTGATTGAATATGATATATCTATATTTGGCCGACTTAACTATTAAACATTATAAATTGATGCCTACATTTCTTTGTATTATAATATTGCATTGTTATCATTAAGCATGGCAAACTGCAAAACTTATCAAAATAAATAATGCCCAACTTCAAAATATCGCTTTCCTCAAACAGGAT
Organism: Ciona savignyi; assembly: GCA_000149265.1. NCBI lineage: Eukaryota > Metazoa > Chordata > Ascidiacea > Phlebobranchia > Cionidae > Ciona > Ciona savignyi. Next base: position 19,111 of record CH000558.1, on the reverse strand, counting down.
TAAAAAACAATAGTTTTTAAAGTGTAACCCCCCTGGTGTTGGTGATTTTGCCTTCGTCATGCATGTGTGGTACTATTGGGAATAACCACACTTTTTACATGTCACATATGGTAGGATAAACAGTATTTAAACTTGGTTATAATACAGATGTAAATCAGAAGATTTAAATATTTACATAGACACAGAATTTTTTAACGGTATGAAGAAACAGATTCAGCAGGCATTCTGCATTAATATCGAAGTTCATTTGATGACCAAAGGATACAAATGCATATTCTTCACAATTAACAACGTTTATCAAATTGGGCAATAAATTATTCTAGTTCACTGTTTTACATTACACAAGCTGTTAGATTCTACTCCATAAAAGAAATCTTGTGCAGTAAGCTTAACAACGCTCAGAATTAACTAACTTCACAATGTAAAATATGGTAATATAACGCTAAAATTTAAATCATAGAGCAATAATGTCTTATTTAAAATATTCCTCCAGAACCATGTAATTATTTAGACAAATTTATTTAGCAAATGTTGTATATCTCTAAACCTGCATCACACCTCTTAACAATAAAAACCTGTGAAATTAAGGATGAATTAAAAATTCTACCTTTCTTCCAGAGAGAAAAAGCTTCACGTTTCCTCCGATCAAGCTCCACCTGCAGCATCTTCTGGAACCCGATCTCCAATCTTTCATCTTCCTGTTTGCGACGAACGATGTCCAGTGCTTCCCGCTTCACATCAATGCTCTGTATTGTGGGTCATGAATTATATTGCGATCATGTCGGCGATATGTCTTTCGCCCGATAATTTGACTGACCCAATAACCGTAGGGAATTATAACAAGGGCTGGTCATATTGTATAAGCACTTGTTTTGCCACATCTTGCCACAGTTTTTGCAAATGCTTGATAAAAAATCTAAAAATCGCAACCATATTGTGGTAAACATTAGCTTCGTCAGCCAAATGAGTAAATTGATAAAAAAGTCGGAGGGTCCACCTTAACTTTGGCCACCAATTTGTCACTCTAAACTCACATTTTAACAGAATTTACTTTATATACAAAGCATTAATTTAAAATCACTGTGACTGACACATAAGTACGAGTGAAGTGATCAAAATCATTCTACCATACTCCTGTGGTTACAATATTGCTTTTCTCACTTGTTTTCTTAGTTAAGTCACCATAAAATGCAAGTCACTGAGTGAAATTGCGAATTATAATTAGTTCATTACGATCGGAAATCCTGTCTATTGTTAACAATAGAAATTTAATGCAAGTATAAAACAAACTGTAACCAGGGCAATAAAACAAACACTTGTGAAATAGAGCAAATAGGTGGATAGAAACATAGAGAAATTTTGGCTCACCTCATCTTCCTGGTAGAGCTTCTTAGCCAACAACCTACAAGACGAACGCCTGGGCTCAGCCTGGAATTTCTGCAGTTTCTGGTATTCCTGATAAAACAAAAATTGCAATTATGTGGTGCTGTCATGTTGTTTAATATGATTATGCTGTTCGGTTTAAATACTTTAGTTAAAAAAACTTATTACACTAGGTTGAAACAATGTTTATAAATAAAAAGATACAGGGGAGGCATAGATACAATTGTTGAAAGGCAAAATTCCTCCATCGAAACAGACTGCAGTTATATTGATCTCAGTATTGAGCTCACCATATCTTCCACTATCTTTGGCAGGTTGGGAAGAAAGTTTTTGGTGATGAGCTGATGTAGAGCTTCCTCCTTCTCTGATATCCCGTCCTCCATTTGCTTTGCGAGTTTCTTCCAGTCTCCCACATTATAACACACAACCTCCCACTTGCTATCAGACAGCCGATCAGACATTCCACCTATTAAGGATTAATTTGACTTTGATTATTTTGCTCACACTATCGTACAGTTTCATATATTATGTGCTCAAGCATTTTTGTTTTCATTTAAAAATGCTATACATAGTCTAAATTTGAGGCAACTATTCATTGAGCTATTTGATCTCTAAGACGTTGAGCTTCAAGCAAATACTCAGAGTAGTCAGGACTGTAAAAATGTCATTAAACCGGTAAAGTTCTCCGGATCGAAGTTCCAAATTGTAAATAAAACTTCGTACTATACATCAGTGCTTGGCAACCTTTGTTCACTGGAGGCACATTTAAAAACTTACTAAATTTGACTTATTATATACCAATGGCTATATCTACACACTGCGTATGTGGAAAAATGAACGGCTCAATTATGTAGTATTATTTTGAGATCAAACATTAAACTAACTGAACAGTTTTTTAATATAAATTTGTTTAAGACGGGCATAGATCCAATAAGACTTTATGTGGCAGTAATCCGAATAATTATTATGTCAAACTAAATCTGGCAAACAATAAAATCATAGGATTTTTTAATTTTAATTGCGCGGCACATGTGAATTTTGCATAAGAAATGATTTTTTATTTACTGTTTTGAATTGTTAGCTGACCTCTCAATATGTTAAAGAAATAACTGTTGGTTCACATGCATCATTAAAATGATACACACGTCTTTTCGACCAGGTGCACGTTGAATAAGAGCCATACAATCCTTACATACACGCTTAGGCCAAAATTGATTCAAATGGTTTAATAATTCAGGTTAACCTTTTTTAACTCTTATAAATGTAATTATGTTAGCACTACAGCATATTACTGGGTAGAATTGACACCGGATTTCCAATTAAAAACTAGTCCTAACCGGCCGGATTCTACATTTTTTCAGTACTATAAACACGCACCATAAAAAATACAAAACCTTAAATAGAGTAACCATACCAAAAGGTTTTTTCTTCTGCAGATTAAAGGGATTCATAATAAAACTGAAACTTACCAAAATGCATTGAATCATTTTCTTCTTCCATTTCTTTTTTCCTTTTCTTCCAGCCTCTTTTTTTATGCTTCTTCTTTCCCACAGAATGTTTCTGTTTGATAAAAATGTCAGCAATAAAAGTTAGTTCACTGTACAGGTAGTTTAATCAACAACTTTGCTTTCAGAATTTTCTTACATGAATAGAAACATTGTTATCTTATAGAAACATACATAATAATTGGTACAATATACCTATGTTGGTACCCCAGTAATATATATTTATAATATGGTTAGATTATATTACTAAAAACAACTATTTAATTAAATGGTGGTTACTGCAAAGAAACATTGATTAAAATGTAATAGAAAATTGTTAATAAAAAGACATAAACCATAATTAAAAATACTATGACAAAATGTCTGATTGGTTTACACACTTACTGTGGGAAACCCCCAAAAAGGATCACTTGACTTGGATCGTTTTCCACTTGGACTGCTTTCCCTTCTTTTTTTACGTTTTCGGGACTTAGTTTCAGGGGGAGTCTCTTTATACAGCCTGTAATACATGAACAGCAAACTTTAATGTTTTTAGATAAACATGGGGCAGTTAACTATGTATTCAGATAAACACTTTTATCCTCATGGATGGGAGAACACAGTGAGCATTATAACTTCCCCAAGTTTGAATTGTCAAATTAGCTCTAGTCCTAAGTTAGATACCATAGTTATTGAATTGAATTTAATCATGATGAAGACATAGTTTGTTCACTACATCCACCTATCTCCAACTAGCAAATATAAAACCTTGGAATTGTAATTATCCGAATCAGTTTGTATTCTAGAATTATTTAATAATAAATAAGTTTCATATTGTTGTGAATTTAACTTTTACTTAATCTATTTTAAAAACACAGTAAATAGTAATTGTATATTTTGTTTAAAATAAAATCAATATCAATAGAACCATTATTTTAAATTCCAAATCTTCTCTACATTTATCAAAACGTTTAACATCACAACTAATAAAAACCATTTTAAAGCCCCAAGTTATAATTGGTAGAACTAAAAGTTAATTTTAAATCATTTAGTATTTAACTAAATTTAAATCTTGATTTCAGATTGATCATCCCTAGAGTAAAAATGTTTTACACAGTGTGTCTAAGCATTACCTGACGCCAAAGAAGTACCAGTATTTCGACCCGTTTCTATCTGAACCGAGCGGTTCCAATCGGAGATCGGATGGATTAAGGCCACATAATTTCTCTTCCACGTCCTGAACAGAAAGATAATTAGTTAGCTTATATGACTCTGTCGTTTAATATTATTAAACTGAGGCAAATGTAGACACTTTCTAAATTTCGCTATTTTATTTGATAAACTTTCGGGTCACTTTACAACTTCAGGAGTTGGCCACATAAATAATGATTGTTGGTATTTTAATGCCAAAATGGCCTTTTGCTGAAACTAGGTTGACAAAAGTGCATATTAACTGTGCTTGCTGATTTTGTTAATACTGCTGGTGTAGCTCAATTTAGGTATGTAACATCAGTAAATACACCAACCAGTCAAATAAGTAAAACTAAATTAAAAATAATTTTACACTGTTCATTTGTGATGTGATTTAAAATCCTGAAGAAAAAAAAACGTAATTACTACCATGCATTATTAAATAGTAAAAATGGAAATTAAAATGTTAGTAAATGTTATTAAAAATCGTAACAATGAGTTTTCAATGGCGGTTTCTGGCTATTTATTTGTTAGAATGAGAGAAAAAATATTTGACATTTCTTAGTTTAATCACTTGGGCACTTAACATAAAGAAAAAATTCTGTAATAGGCAAAATGCATTTTTTAATCGATTGTGGGATTTTAACCTTCTTATATTCACCAAGCAACTTGACTTAAATACGCGCAATTGAGATAATTTTTTTTATATATCTCGTACATATTATCATAAAATTGGATTATGTTATCAGAAAAATTTCTAACCCCCTGCTGCACTTTTCATGTGAAGACTGTTTTTTTGTTAATTCATGGAGGAGAAAAAAATTTATTCATTCAATATTTAAAAATACATACAGGTCATATAGGGTGTGGCTAATTACTCTCCCAAAACAAACACATCAAATTCCTTCGGTGATTATCCAGGACAATACCGGTAGCATAACTTAGACCAATTTTGTTTAGAATTTTTACCCAAGCTTTATCGGCAATTTTTGTTTTCTTTATTTATTTTGGTCAATTTTTTAAAAACAAGATCAAATTTTTAAAAACTAAAATTTAAAAACAAAATAAATTTGAGCTTTTAATGTTTCTTAAAAATGTTCAATCCTGTTTAACTGCATAATATTGCTATTTGTACTTGTTTACACATGAGTGCAAATGAAAGAACTTTATAAAACGACCAAATTTCAACAAAATATTATTTAGTAAGCTGTTTTGCAGTGTTCCTGTTATTTTATATATTTTATTTATTGTGTGAACTTCTTTATGGTATTATTTTATATATATATACAATAAACATATGTATGTATTAAGTATATATATATATCGGTATAATTGTGATTAAAATAAAATATAAAATGAGGTATATAAAACTTCTCATTTCCAGTGAAAAGAGTTAGGTTTAAAGGCAGGGCATAATGAATTTGTAGAATTTACTGATTGACAATGGAATGTAATAAAACTTCTACTCTTTACTGATTGATAATAAATTGAGTTTTATGTCAAAACATCTGCAAATTGTACCAAAAATAAACACACATTTATCTTGACTAGGCTCTTTGGTTAATGTAAGAAACTGTGTGGTACGTAATGATTTATTAGGTGCCGCTGGAAATTTATTATTATTGCAATATATTATTTTTTTTTCTCATTAGTTTGTTTTTTGTTATATTTTTTTTCGCTGGAAATTTATTATTATTGCAATATATTATTTTTTTTTCTCATTAGTTTGTTTTTTGTTATATTTTGCATATATCATATATATATATAGTTACAAAAAATAACATACCCTTTAGGCTAAGTGAATGTTAAAAGCATAACTTACAAATACACAAAAAAACAAGGTTTGCTATTAAACTGAAAGCGAGAAGGGTACAGAGAAGTCATTCTCAAGAAATAGCAAAAGTTACATACCGGTATATTATAATATATTACTTAAGTTTAAGGAAAAGCAGCAAACTAATTACTACTAAGTACCATTGCTGTCAGTTTTATGTAGACGCCACTTACAGACTGCCTTAGTGTAATTCAGTTGGACTAAACACATAAACTTCACTCATGCAATTAAAATATGGTTGCTTTGCTAAATTAAAAGGCAAATTATCTTCACTGACCTGTGCATCCAGTCTATACTCTGTGAGTCGATGGATTATCTGCACTTTCAGTTGTGTTGGTAAACCGTGGAAGTCACTGTGTATGGATGCAAGGGGATTTACCCTTCCATCCTCTAACTCCCAGCGCCGTTTCATGATGTCTATCAGTGTCTCGTGGTAGTTTGTAACACTGAAAATTATAACAGTTATACATTTCATGAAACCTAAACTGATTTTTAACACAAACAGGGCATTATTTAATGGCAAAATAAATGTCACATTAAGAGGATAATTTGAATAAGTCTAGACTATCAACACAAACATCCTATAAAATTTGAACAATTTAAAACTGTGCATTTAACAATATTAGAAATATGTAAACGTTAACAACTGTAAGTTAATTCATAAAATTCTGCCCATTTCATTTTCCTAATATGCTAACCTATTGATTACATTGTGTGTTCTGACCAACAAACCGGGATTCAAGTAGATACATCAATAAAAGATAAAATAAAAACCGATTGTTAGTTTAATACAAAATGAAAAATTACTCAAGCATACAAAAATCTGATATCCTTTTTCTTGTAAACAAGATGATTGCTCTCTAAGCCACAAACAAACCATGAATAAAACAAAAACAGTTGTACAAAGCATTTAAAAATAAACTGTATACCTGATGTTCGCGTTGTTATAGCAGCCTTGTAATAATTCCATTAAAAGTTTGGAGGTAAAAGCAGTTGAAACATCGCTTTCACCATCTGAGAGCAGCGCTTCTTCGAGTTCCTGCAAAATATCAAGTTTATAACATGAAATCATGATGCATGAAAAACTAAATAATAGTACATGGCAAAATAAATAACTCAACATTAGTTACCTTCCCTCTTTTTTAATGTTAACTTCAGTCAGGTTTAGTTAAATGTTAACTCAAGTTTTGAGAAACAATCACATGCACTAAGATTTCGATATAATAACTTAAGTTTAAAAACGGGTGTTTACACGGTTGTTAGTTTGATGTTTTCACAAAAGCACTTTAGAACAGGATTTAAAACCGCATGTTTACAACACTAAAAAATGTTAGTTTACCTCAATTGTAAAGTCGGTGAGGGAAAAACAACTTTTAAATAAAGAAAAGAAGTGAGCAATAGCGGGCACTTCCCACCACGATAATAAGTCTTTCATTGAATACATGCTTAAATATTAAACCAACACTAAAAACATTTCATTAATTGATACCAGGATCTGAAAAACGTGAATGTGGGTAAAACAAGTAAGTTTAAAAATACCTAGAAACAGTAACCTAAATGCTGACAAAATTTACTACGTGATAATTTTCTAAATAGTGTTTTCAGGATTTCATTAAATTCAATATTCTGTTTTGAAACAAATAAACAAGTCGGGTTCCTACTTGATCAAACTTTTCATAATGAGTCACTTGCGGATTACGGAATAAAAAGTATTTTTGGTGCGGAAAATACAAATTATAAATAGCGGAAAGTACTTGATTTTCACTTTTTACTGTATATCAATAACAAGCATGCATGATTTAAAAAAAGTATGGTTATTTAACGTAAATGAGTTAAAGATTTGACGTATAAATCATTTTAAGCTTGTGCAATTAATTTCCGTAAAAGATAAATATAACCTACGTAACGTATGTATTTATGTATTTTCAGATAAAAAATAATATATTTTATGTAAAAGATTTATTTGTTTTACGTTATATAATATTTATCTTGCATAAATATTTCGTTGGAAGACTATTTTTGTTGTATTGCGAATATAAACTAATAAAATCTGTTTTTTTTTATTAAACACCTGTTTTGAATTCATATTTTAAATTCACAAAAATATTTTTTTAAATTACCCTACAGATTTTAAATAAAAATTATTAAACACAAGTTTTAATAGAAACAAAAGAGATTTTCCCTTTCTCCCCTCGAAAAAAGATATCTATTCGTACAATTAATTTTCTTCGGACGGTTACATAGCAACAAACCAAAATAATAACGTGCTTCAGGTAAATGTTTTTTGAACTGCTTTTATTTGAGGATGTGTTTAAACTTTATTTAAGTTAAATAGTTAAAAATTAATATAGCTTTATTAAAGTGTTTTACAAAGTAAGATTACAACGTTATAAGGCCTACTTATATTTATAAAATTATAATTGTTATTTATTTGCATGTATAGGTTTGTTTTGATGTATTATTTTTCAGCTTATGACTTTTTACGTATATGTCTCAGTTTATATAACAGTTCCATCCAGAGCTTAATTGGTAAGAACGTGGTCGGTCTGAATACAGCAGGAAGATTGTGGGATCGAAACTAAGCACTAGCTCTTGGCCCAGGATACACACACTTTTTGAAGCAGGAACTAAACTTATTTTATTCTTAGACTTGCGGGCCAAGTGATCAAGTCGCCACTCACATATAGTTTGTCACTGTTGATAAAAAAACGTTAAACTAAGAAATAAGGTGAATAACCTTGCGTCAAGCCCAGTATGGAAAGTACGGCAGCTGCACACTTGAGTTTTTTTTACCCCGCGTCTTTGCACACTTGGGTAATTTCACACACTCGCGAACATAAACATCGTAAGTTTCAACAAACCTGTATGCACACTCGAGATCTCGGCGAAAATTGACATACTTTCCATACAGGCGTCAAGCCATACACAAATATAGCTGTGTAATCCAGATAAAAGACCCGCCTGGCCAAGATTTGGCCTATGGGGTGTAGTTTGTCCATGTCTGCTATAGACGTTTAGGCTCTGTGGTTCATTAGGTTCTTCTTAAACTAAAGAAACTTCTAAATCCTATATTTAACACACTCACTGCACAAAGCTAACCATATGTTGACTACCTTGTAGCCTGATGATTTCCCGTGTGTTTATTCTATCAGAATTTCCTATTCAAAAAATGAGAATGTATGTTATGAATTTATGAAAGTATTGTATAATGTGCAGCAACATATGTTTTTAATGTATATATGCATTAAACCATGTTACTAGTTATTGTTTTTATATACTGTGTGTTAATACTCAATATAAATTCTTCAAATACTGGAAAAATAAAAAAAGTTTTTTCTTTCAAAAGATTTAGATTTTAACAATCACACTGCCAAGGTTACATTATTATACTGTGTTGTTATACCCAAGACTTTGTTTAAATACAAATGAATTTCAATATTAGCCCCCTTTTTTATTAGGACAAAGATCTCAGTAAAATAGTCTGATCCGTGCCTTCATGATACAAATAACCCATTAATAAGGTGATAGTTCGTTTATTCATTTTCTAGATCACATTAGGCTTTTTTAGCATTTTATGTGCTGATTCAAGAATATATAATGATGAAGCACTCACCCGCTGACAAAAGTTACCAAAAACATGGTGAACCTTTTAACAACAATTTGTCCCCTTTGATGCTCATGCAAAAGAATGTTCAGATGAAGCTGCTTGCCGAGAAGGAACGAAAACTGTCCCAACTTTATCAGGCACAGAAAATGAACTCAATGAAGCATGTGGCAGAAAACAGTAGCAGACAAGTCCAGGAGTATTTTAATACGGAATCAAAGAGACGAACGAACGCAAAAAACATGGGGAGTAGAACAAGGGATGCCACTTGGTCAGGGAACTCGGATCGAAGAGTTCTTCTTCCTCCTTTAAAACACCGAAAGGCTAACCATCAAGAGCAGCAGGAGTCAGTCTTCAGGAACAAAGAAAACTCGTTTAGTAATTTCCCACTTCAGAACGGCAACAAAACTTACACGAAATCTTCCAGCACAGTTGCATTACCAAAGCAAATTAACAACGATCCTCAAGATCCTTTTATTGATAACGTTGTGCCGAATACCGACTACGATTCTCCACCCGATATGACCAATTTGAAACTGGCAAGAAACAAAAAGATTTTGGAAAAGAAAAAGCAAGCGCTTCAGGCCTTAAACAATTTTAAACCTGCTAAGCCTAATGCTACTGTTGTAGAGATGCCAGAAAAAACGACAGATTTCCAAAGATGGCAAATGGAACAAGACCGAGAAAAACACCGCAGATTAGAAAACTACTGGAGTAAAAATGGGTCTGATGCAGCATACCAATCTCAAATAATTGAAGAACAGCAACCCTTTTATATGCAGCCAAGAAAGATTAATCGAAACTCAACTCAACCAAGGGAGGAAAAATCAGAAATTGAAGACAGTGGTGGTTCAAAATGGAGGCGAAGAAATCCATTTAGAAAAGCTCAAAAATTTGCCGAGAAAAATTATGCTGAAAGGCCAGATGACAAACAAAAGGTCAATGGTGTTGAACATAAAACATTGTCTAGTAAAGAAGTTCCACGCACACAAAGCTACAGTGAAAAACCCACTCTTCGGCAAAGGCAGGTT
>CH000561.1:10476-26191 GCA_000149265.1 Ciona savignyi | reverse complement strand
CACTTACATCATATTGTTATAAAAACAATATCCATCTGTAGTCCCATACACTTTAAAAGTGTTTTCTCTAGTGTGCTGTGCTGCGCAATAAACTCGCTCTCGGTTAAATGTACATTTGAGGTGTTAACAACATTATATTTGTTATAACAACCATTTATATTTAAAGGTTCTGCGAATATTTTTCACTTTTAAGAGCAAATTAATAAAAAAAAATTCACGCTTACTCGCAAAACAGATTTTCTCCTAACCCTCGCATACTTTGATGTTTGAAGCATCTGGCGCGACTGGTAAAACCCACCCAGATAATTAACTTGTTTATTCCATCCTAAACATTTCCTGCTATAAACTCCATCTCATATTCCACACCAGGAATGGTGGGAGATTAGCATCGGGGATACGTAACTTGGGAACTTGATTTTGAATATAGTGAGGTCGCTTATGGCGATTTAATATTTAGAAACAAACTGGTTTAATAGAATTTTACAGTTGTGCTTGTATTATGTATGGAAATTATCGGAAAAAACGGACTTAGATGGAAATTGGACTCAGTAAGTAAAAAATAATTTTTAAAACAAACTTATTAAAAAAATTTGTTTCAATTTTAAAAATGATAATCTCAGAAGATAGCCTTATTTCTCAATGCATGGCTTTATTATCAATATAATATTTTTTTTATTCTTTATCTAATTCTAAAGTATTCATTTTTTTTATTTAACTATAAAATATGTGTTAGAAATAGGAACAAACCATTTAATACACCAGATGCTGCCAAGTATCGTTCTTCAATCATCGAGGCCACTTTTTGCCAACCAGCATCAACTTGGTTTAGATTGAAACACTCAACAGTATTAATTACCCCACCAACCCAACCACCAGCTGTATAGACATGATTGTTTATCTTCACAATGGTGGAACGATTTCTGCCATCCAATGTTGACTGTAGAAAGGAATATAGATGATGATTTAATCCACACAATATTAATATGATTACTGTCCTAGGGATTTATATATAATTTTTTTAAAAACGACTTTAGAGAATTTTTACAATAAAAAACCACAAAGGCAAACACATTTTATACACCATTTACTTTCAGCAGATACCGATTTTTTTGTCAGCAGATACTGATGGGTCAGATACTAATCCAGTTGTTTTATACATATACTCAATACACATGATTTTTTTCATACTGTGGCCAGAATAAATAAATGTCAGACCAAACCAAGTGATGTATAAGTCTATACCAGTGGTTTCCAAAGTGAGCTATTGGGGGGCGCTAAAAATAATTTGGTGAGTAACACTGGTCGATACAAAAATTTGGAAAAACTGGTCGAAACAAAAATTTGGTAAACCCTGTTCTAAACAAAAATTTTTTATGCACCTGTTTACTGCTAAGAAAATATACTGCTACATAGTTTATTCACAAAATTGTCATGTTAGAATGTTTAAGTTGGACATCCTACTATTAAATGTTGTACTTGCAAAATTGCACACTTGTCAGCTATTTTTTATATAATTCAAATTTTAAAAGTTTTACACAGTCATTAAAATCCATTTTCATATCAATTTGACATGAAATTTGGTATTTAACTCGAAATGTTTAATCATCATCACATTAAAATATATTTAACCACTTGAACAAATTACCTTCATTTTTCTCCACTCTTTCCGAGTAACATCGTAAATACTGACAAGTTTGATTGCTTTACCCTCACCACCCACAACCATGAACTCAGATCGAACTTCTGAAATAATGTGGAAAGATGTTGATACTTTGCAATATAGCTACTACTTGTAACCAAGTATGCAGTTTGAAGGATGTAAAAATTATAATGGTTAATTACTGATTGTTACACAAAAACAATTACTATGTTTGCTACTCATAGCGTGGTGGGGGATAAAAGACATTCATGCATTTACCAAATGCAAATTATTGTTAATCGTTTTGTGGATTAGGGTTTTATTGAACTGTCTAACTTTCATAAACCAGCAGCACCTTCTTCCTATTGAACGAGCGTTCCAAACTAACATTCTTAAACATTTCAATCTGATTGCACAATTCCTTTCTGTCTCAACCCGCCATACAAACTTATTAATTAACATCATCAAAATATTCAACTCTATTAATCATGTTGTTATGCGAAAATAAAAATAAATTTAAAATGAGAGGTAGCGTCATCCTACTACATTGTTTTATGATAGCAGCTTCTTATAAACTTAAGGTTTTGAATTTGACTTACAAAGTTATGTAAATAATTATTCAATATAATTTATACCAAAAGTTGCTGTGATCCAATGATTGTAAATATAAACCAATTTTACCTACCATTATCTGCTTCAGCACCATCTTGGGCAAACTGAGAAAGTCGATTAAATAGTTCAGGAAAAACTTCATTTACAAAAACTTTGGATGTTTTCAACCATGTCTATCAGGAAACATGTAGTGTTTTTATTAAGTTATGACAATGAATTATGTTTACACTAAGTTATATTAAAATATTGCATAATGGATAGGGACACAGGGATAGGATATTTATGTTTATCCCGGTGAATGGGAAAACCAAGGTGGGGTTAACACACGGGCAATCATCAGATCACACGTGCCCACGGTCAAGTTACTGGAGATATTAAAGTGTACAATTCCTCAATTTGGTAGAACCCATTAATCCGCTAGGTTCGGGAAATGTCTGTTAAGTGTCTTGCCTAAGGACATAACCGACTAGCTAGAGACCAGTTTCTAACTAGAGACCAGTGTTGCACTAAACCACTCGAATAATTTGTGGGACATTTTCAATTGAAAATTATTTTAATATAATCGATTATAATAAATACAGGATTTATTGTTCTAGCTTAAAATTGGACATACAACACTTTTCTAATGTTATGCATATTAATGACATATTGGCAACATTAGGCTATGGAATTACACAAGATGGTTTAAACTACAACAAACTTTAAATTAGAATGAAAACATCTCATTAGCTATAATGGTTTTAGTTATAACACACATCTTAGACAATAAAATGTTTTAAAATTTCACCTCTGATTTTTGAGATACTTCTTGTAGAAATTTAGTTGATAGTTTTGTTACATCAACCAGTTGAAACAAACGTTCAAAGAATTGTTGACGATTTTCAAAATCATGTTTAATCCAATTCAAGATGCTTCTGAACATCGTCTCCTCACAACATTTCTGAATGATAATTTAAGATTTCTATGAACACACATAAAATTGGCATTTTAAACAATCATCCATAAAGGTTAACAACAACATTTAAAACATGTTTATACCAAAACAAAATTAAAACTGGCAAGCTGAAAAATAACATCTGCCTTAAAATGATAAAGTTATACATATACACCTGTTTATTTTTCATAGCAAGAATAGATTCGCTTTCATCGAAAGTCAGTTCCTTAAATTCCAATCCACTTGAAACATTCTCATAGTTGCCAACGATAAATTGTTCACACGTTTTTACTAACTCTGAGATTTGGTATTTTTGTGCAAAAGCACGAACACCAATGCAGTTACCAACATTAAGTGTGTCTCTAAGAAAGTTCACACAATACTCATCCACATCTGCATAGTATAAAGCATGAAAGAATACTAAACATGAAACATTTATATCTAAACTTACATTTGAATTGCAACATATTGGCGGTTTCATAAATTTGATAAACAGTCTCACTGTTTATTGTGATCACTGCCGTGTAAATGAATGTGAAAAGTAAGCTGAGTATTGGTGCCTGGACTCCTTTTACTTCAATATCGTCTTGATAACTTTCCTTGAACTACAAATAAAATATTAAAGCGTTTTATAAAAAAGGTGTATTGAACCAATAAAATGATATAGGAAGTTTTAAAACAGATTAACCCTTTAACAGCGCGGGAAATTACATAAGTAGAAAAGTATACGGCCGATTTTGATCAGTAAGATGGCGCTTGAGAGCTGAATAATTTCTGCTTTTACCAATATAAATTGATATATAGGTTTGCATTTGATATTTTTTAGTTATTTCAGTTTTAAAAAATGTATACAAATATGTGTTGTTTTTAGTTGTTTTAAGTTTGAATTTTTTTTTATTACGACGTATTACGACGCGTATTACGACGTCATCAGTCAAGTTTTGACGTCATCACAAAAAGAGTAGTACAAAAATGTTCCAAAGATAATCATAAATAATTTGCTACATACTGTTTTGTTTGTAAATAAGAAAAAAGATAGTTTTTGTTGATCTAAATAGTAACACATGACGTCATTGCACAATGCATGACGTCATCAACATTTTACTGATGTTAAATAAAAGAAAATTTATTACTGAACAACTTTTCTGTTGACCATATCAATAGTTTTTTGTACAGAAGCTTCTAACCTAAGGTGACTTTACCTAAAAACAGCCGGCAGTTAAAGGGTTAAACATTTTAACACAATATTAAGATATTTAATGATTAAATTGACTGCATTGTTAATTTCTTATGATTAGATTACTTAAAATTCAGGTTACCTCTGAAAGGAACATGTTCTCATAATATTTGCAAAATCCTGCCAGAATATTTCTGTGAGCATGAATCTCTTTGTTTTCCACCTTAAATGTGACATCACAAAGCTTCTTCTCTTCACGAAACCTAAACGTGGTAAATTTAAATATGATCGAAATTTGTTAGTTTGTTGAAATACATACCGATTTATTTTATCCAGTACATATACTTCATGATCACTTCTGTATTCTTTCTCATGAAATTCCTTTGCAGCCATTATCCCACAAGCATTTACACAAAGGTAAAATAATCTATGTGGCTAAATGCAGAATTGATAAATATAAAATGATAAAATAGAATCACATTAAAATATGTAACAAAATTTTAGGATAGAATATTCATGTTTATCCTCGTTAATGGGAAAACCAAGAGGGTTAACACAAGGGAAACTTTGGGCATTCGTCACCTTGCGCACACTGTCGGGTTGCCTGAGCTGTTAAAGTGTGTTGTGTATGATTTACAAGTTACTAATTTAGATTAATCTGCTGTGTTTGGACAATGTCTGTTAAGTGCCTCGCCCCAGGACACAGCCACCTAGCTAGCGTCTAATTATGAATCTAAAACCATTCGGCTGACAGGCATCGTACTAAACCGCCAGACTAAGCGGTCGGACTAATTTATAATGAGAAGTATAAAAACTTTTACAAAAGAACAGAATTCGCAATCAAACTAACCATATACCCTTGACAAAACCAGTGTCCTTTTAAAAGACAATTAAACATTTATGAAATAAATCCGAATCATTGTTACAGCATGATAACTAGAAAATTTAAGCTATTGTATTTGGTACAAACATAGATTGAATTTGATTTCCTGCCAGCAATCAGTGTTTGCAACAATGTCGATTAAGAGGTAACTAATGGTGAAAACTGGTGGTAAAAAAACCGTAAGAATCTGTGAAAACGTAAACAAAAGTTGCTACACAAGCAGTTTTTGAAAATCTGGCATCAGGTTACCTGAGCTATTGCAGTGTGTTGTATATGATTAAGGTGTTCTTTTTGTTTAAGTGTTTTTTTTTTCCTTTTAGTATTGCACCAACTGTCTAAATATATGTTAAAGTACATTGTGTTGATAAATAATGTCTACTTAAAGTCATTAAAAAAAAATATCCGTCGGGTGGTTTAGTCCAACACCTTTTAAAAAGATTGCAGGTTCAAAACTGGTCGCTAACCAGTAGGTTGAGTTCTTGGGCAAGGAGCTTATCGGTCATTGCCTAAACCGAACGGCGAATTAAAGGGTTCTACTAAATTGGAAGGATTTGTGTATCATACACAACACACTGCAATAGCTCTAGTAACCTGACGCCGACGGTAGGCGCTAGGTAATCTGGTGATTGCTGGTCTGTTAAGCCCCTGGTTTCACAGTTCACGGGGATAATATACACGAATATCCTATCCTATTCTATTTTCTACTCCGGAGTAATTGTGCTCAAGGTTGAGTTTTATAAATTATTTTTCTATAAACTTCTACCCGGAACATTTTTAATAACACCGCTAACCTTTTTATGTGCCCTGGGGGGAAACTAAATGAAAGGGAAAGTGGGAAGGAGAAAAACTGCATTTCTAAACTTAATATTAGGACATTAGAGTTAGTTTTAAACATGGGGTTGGTGTTGGGGTTAGTTCTGGGGTTAAGATTAGTGTTTAGGAAAAGGTTTGTTTAGGAAAAGGTTTTCGTTCAGTTGACAGTTATAGTTGGTTTCGTTGCAGTAGTTTGTTTTTCCTAATTTTTATTGCAGTTTTATTTGTAGTAGTGGTGGCTTACTAACTTATATTTATTTTACAGCTGCATACCTCAGTACTTCAGTATTAGAAAACCTATCCCCTTCCCCCTTACATTTCCTCCATTCCAAAGCCAAATTTTGTTGCCAAATTTTCATTTTTCCAGTTCGCCTTGCCGCCGTTGTGTTGTTATTAAATTGTCTTAAGTTCTTAATTGGTTGTTCTAATTAGGAGTTGATTAGTTATGAATGTGACCGTTTGTCGGTTACATTGAATTTTCTAATAATATTGAGTTTGTAGCTTTATTCGGTAAGTTCTTGTTTTAGTTTCGAGTTATTTCCAATAATTTCCTCAGCGGTTGTCGTTTCGGTCGTTCCGTGGTGTTCAGGAGGTTCCGGTAATTAGTGCGGCGTCGGTTGTTCGAGTTCCGGTGAGTTCTGTGTTTTTCGGTTCGGCGCCGTGTAATTTCGGATTGTTTAGTGGAGTTCGGTGATTTCAGACCGTGCGCGATAAATTGTTGAGGTTATTCTTGGTTCAGATTTTTGGTAATTCATTTGTGGTTATTTAAATTTGTTAGAACGAGCGTTTTTCGGTAGTGGTTCGTTATAATGTCGCGTAGAAGCGTTCGCAGTTGGTCTGGTTGGAGAGAGGATGAGCGGCAACATGAGTTGCTTCGTTTGGAGGCAAAAATGCGAGCACAAGAAGCCGAGCTTGAAGTGCGGAGACTCGAGCTGGACCATGCGCGGTCAAAGCAGCAAGCAGTGGAGCTGCGATACAAACGAGAATTCGATTTGCGCAGTGTCAGTGACGCTTCTCGGCAAAGTGTAAGCGATTGGTTGGCTAACATAGACACGAACTCTGATCGAGGATCGGCACCGACATCGGTTCACAACTTGGCCGGGGCCGGCAAACAACGTGATGCATCAGGAGATGTGGTCGCCGACGGGTCCGGCTTTCCTGCCTTAATCGGGGCAATCCAGGAAGTTAACTCGATCATTCGGCAGGGAGTTTCCAATGCGAGTAGATCCAAAGTTTGAGGGCAACCCGTTGCACTACTTTCAATTCATGAAGACGTTCGAGGAAACCATAGCGAACCAGTTGACCCAACCAGCAATGAAACTGCGTTACCTCATTGATCTTTGCAGCGGAAAGGCGAGAAGGTTAATTCAATCATGCGCTCTTATGTCATCACCATAGGCTGGGCTGGAAGAAGCGCTCGGGTTACTACAAAGTCGATATGGACGAAAACATATGATAGTTAGAGCGCACCTGGACACCATTCTGCATGGACCCATAATCAAGGATACCGAAGAATCGCTTGGCGACTTTCTCACAAATTTGGTAAACAGTAGGATCATCTTAACAGAGCATGGTTATGCAGCAGACTTGGACACTTTTCAAACAACCGAAGCCCTATTCGAGCGACTTCCTCGGTCATTTCAAGCTCAACTGAGTGATAGCATGTCGCGACATTTAAACGGGGGTGGTCAAGTCAAATTCCACCATATCGAAAATTTCGTACGTGGAAAAGTCGAGTGTGCGAGTAATGCACTGGGACGAATAGTTTTGAGAAATCGATCTAAAGTCAATTTCGGGTCTACGGTACAGACCAAATCCATGACGAACGCTGCGGTATCCGACAATCTGAGGGACGAGGAAAAGAAGCGACCAGTGACAGACGTTTTCTCTAAATCGCCATGTTGTGCTTTTTGTGGAGAGGCTCATCAAAGCATGCGGTGCTCAGAATATAGATGCGGGGATACAAAGGAGCGGTGGTTAAAGGTAAAGTCTCTGCAATTATGCACCAATTGCCTAGGGAAAGAGGCACACTGCTCAAAATTGCAATTGTCCACAAAACTGTCACCAATGCGGACAACGGCATCATACAACGCTGCATCCAACCGTGGAGACCAAACCTTCATTAATCACGTATGTTGGTAAATCTCCCGCTGAATGCAAGGTACGTCTAAAGGTTGTTCCGGTATTGGTATGGGGCGCCGATAAAAAATTCGCGCATAAGACGTATGCGTTTTTGGACGAGGGGTCTGATAGTTCATATTGTACGAGAGGTTTAATGAATCGCTTAGGTTTACGCGGTCCTTCCGTCCCGGTTGATGTTCAATGCCTGTTCGGTAGTGGTAGAGAGTTGGGTACGTTGATTTCGATTAGTGTGAGCGGTATTTCTGAGGTTGATTCGGTTTATATTTCCACGGTCGTCGCAGTGGACGAGTTGCCGAACCTGCGTTCTAGTATTCCGACGGACGAGGTTGTGTGCAAATATGATCATCTGAATGGCCTTACATTTCCTAAATTAAATCAGCACGTGGAGTTGCTCATTGGGGCCGGCTGCAAAGCTGCGCATAGAGTATTGGAACAGCGTCGTGGGTCACGAAAACGAGCCAGATGCTGTGCGTACAATTCTTGGCTGGACACTAGTGGGTCCGGATTATAAGAACAACGAGAAAAGCTTAGCAAACCGAAACACATATTGTGCGTGTTCTAATTCGGTGCATAATCAGGATTTTTCAGAGCATGGCTATTCATCACGTCCAATGTCGGTGAAAGATAATGTTGCTTCGAAGCCGATAGATAATTCCGTGGTGAAGGTCAATGGTCATTACCAGGTAGCATTACCATGGAAACGGGATGATGTAGTGCTTCCAAACAGTCGTACTATGGCAATGAAAAGGTTAATGGGGTTAAACCGACGTTTTGTTCGCGATCCTAGTTTGTTTCAGCAGTACAGGCTGAAAATCAAAGATTACTTGTCCGATGGCTATGCAATGGAGGTACCAAAGATGGAAGAGTTATCTCCCCTGAAGACCATTACAATCCCTCGTTTGAAACTATGTGATTGCGTAATAGGCGTGAAGTTAACTCAACAGGTCAAGGAAGAAATTCAAAGTAACATAATAGAACCGTAGTCTGGACGGATTCAACGTCTGCCTTGCAGAACGCGAACGTTTCGAAAACATTTCAGTGGTTTGTGGCTAATCGCTTGAGTGTAATTCACGAATTTTCCGGAGTGGAGCAATGGCATTACGTGGACTCAAAGAACAATTCAGCAGATGCAGCATCTCGTGGGATCATGCCAAGCAGGGTTGCTGCACCAGAGGTGTACTTGTGGTTGAATGGGCCACAGTTTCTCCGCGAACGCGAGAATGTTTGGCCAGCGCGGCCACCTGTGTTGCAGCCTATTAGGGATTCTGATCCCAAGCTTCGAAAATTAGTTCAGAGTTATGCTGTCGTCGCGCGCGTTTCGTCCAATATTTCCCAATTTTTATCGCGATTTTCTTTGTTCGAGAAGTTGCAACGCGTGTTCGCCTGGCTTGCGCGTTTCAAGAGTTACATTGCACAGCGGCGCTGGCGTAGTTCCCCGGTTCGTATGAGCGAGTTATTTTCGGTTGGCGAGTTTCAAAATGCAACTTTCGATATTGTGAAAGTCGTTCAGTTAGAGTCGTTCGCAGAGATTATTGGGTCCCTTAGGGATTTTCCAGACTTTGTTTCAGCTCTGGCCGCGGTGTCTCGGCCGTGTGTTTCGTATAAGCGCTCTCGACCTTTGTTCAGACTCCGTCCTATTTTGATGAAGGGTGTTTTGAGAGTTGGTGGTCGTTTAGAGCTTTCTTCGTTCGATAATGACGTAAAGCATCCAATTATATTGCCTAGTCGCCATGTTGGTACATCGCTTCTTGTTAATCATTGCCATGTCGTTGCTGGTCATTCGGGTACTCAACACGTCTTAGCGGCAATACGGGAGCGTTTTTGGATTGTTAGAGGGTATTCTAGTGTCCGGTATTATTTAAACTCGTGTAGGCAATGTCGCTTCTGGAAGGCGAAAGTTGGCGAACAAATTATGGCACCTTTACCCCCATGTAGACTGACTCCAGGAAATCCAACCTTCACCCATTGTGGTGTGGATTACATGGGACCACTGACGGTAAAAATTGGTCGCAACCACGTCAAACGTTATGCATGTGTGTTCACGTGCTTGGCATCGCGAGCAGTACATATCGAGATCGCCCACGCCATCGACACCAATGACTTTATTCAAGCATTGCGTAGATTCATCTGTAGACGTGGGGTTGCAAATAGAGACATGTACAGCGACAACGGACTAAACTTCGTTGGTGCCGAGAAGGAGCTCCGACAGCAAATCCGAAACTTTAATCAGAGTAGCATCAACAATGCGTTAATCCAAAAAGGAATTCAATGCCACTTTAATCTACCTTTGGCAAGTCACCAAGGTGGCATAAGGGAACGAATGATACGTACCATTCGAAAGCTGCTTCGCCATCTGACGGCGGAAAGAATACTGGGCGATGATGCGGGCGCAGTGGACCAAAACTTACTTGACATAACTCCAACAACGGCAAAAGTGGCTAAATCCAGTTCAAAATTTAAAAGGAGACGTGGTTCTAATGGTCGACGAACAGAGCAAGCGGGGAGAATGGCCGAAGGCGCGGGTGATCGAAGTCTATCCTGATCGAGAGGGAGCTGTACGAAGAGTGAGGGTTCGAACGTCGAAGTCCGAATATGTCAGAGACATACGTAAACTGTGTTTATTGGAGTTGGCGTGACTCCCCTACAAGTAACGCACACGTACTGTTGTTTGTTTATTTTATTTCCACCGCTGTCATGAGGGTATCTCGGTTGGGAGCTTTCAATTCGGCCCGTGACCTGTAGTGACACTGTACCATTATGGCCCAACTCCAACATACAATTATGTTCACTCAACACTGCCGTACCAAAAAGAGTACTTTAACGACGCTGTTACGAGCACAGCCATACAGGTAGTAGCTGATACCGCTATGAGCTGGCAGGGGGCCTCCAACATAAACGGGGTGACCCTGTATTTCTTTAAAATAAATGAATCTGTAAACATATATCATTTGGGGCCGGTGTGTTAACTACAGAGTCACCCAAATCATTATACGGCACTCCAAACGTGGTCCTCGCATGCCAGCGCGTCAAACGCTGCACACTTTAATTTAAATTCCTTAATTTCTCGCTTTCCGTTTTGTTAGTTCGACCTTCAGTTCTACATTCGTTCAGTTGACAGTTATAGTTGGTTCCGTTGCAGTAGTTTGTTTTTTCCTAATTTTTATTGCAGTTTTATTTGTAGTAGTGGTGGCTTACTAACTTATATTTATTTTACAGCTGCATACCTCAGTACTTCAGTATTAGAAAACCTATCCCCTTCCCCCTTACATTTCCTCCATTCCAAAGCCAAATTTTGTTGCCAAATTTTCATTTTTCCAGTTCGCCTTGCCGCCGTTGTGTTGTTATTAAATTGTCTTAAGTTCTTAATTGGTTGTTCTAATTAGGAGTTGATTAGTTATGAATGTGACCGTTTGTCGGTTACATGAAATTAGCATTTTAAAATCAGATTTGAGAGACAATTGATATAAAAATTGCGAAATCAATTTTGTCGATAAAAGTACATTATGACAAAATCATTGTAAATTAAAATAAAGTTAACGAAAATTAAGTAGTCTTGTTATAAGAAAGTACGTTTAAGAAAATTATCTTCAACATTTTCCGCCAAACAAAGTCTAAGAAATGTTTCAGTCCGGGGTTAAAAGTAAAGAAGACTCTGGTCGGGAAATTCCCTTGCTTTATTGACATAAAATAGGATATTTATGTTAGGATTAGTATAGTTTAGTTTATAGTGTACAGTCGTTAAAACACGTCATTAAAAAATAATATAATTTAATAAACATAGCGGACGCGGCAGCCAAATAAATCAATTATTTATACGAGCATGATTTATCTTATTAGGTAGAATCAAGAGGTGATCTGACTATTCAATGCCCCACACCAAGGACAAACACGAGTATCCTACCTATATTTTGGATCCAAAAACAGTAGTGTGTAACGGCATATCAGTACACTTCGTGTATAGGCTAACATTCCCCCAATACAATAGTGGTTGAATGATTAAAACTCCAGAAATACATCATCGTGTTCAACTCCGTAATAACTCTGGTAACCAGATTCTGTGCACTTGCTATCACAACCACTTCACTCCTATTATCCACACACACTCCATAACTGTGTGTTTTTAAATACTTCAGGCATTATTCCTGTTGAATTACAACGATAATGTTTATATGCACAAATAAAGAAACTAAACTCTGTTCCTTATTCTACCAATTAGTCTGGTGGTTTAGTGCGTCGCCTTTCAGCCGAAGGGATGCAGTTTCGAAACTGTCACTTGCTAGTCGATTGTGTCCTTCGGCAAGGCATTTAACGGATATTGCCTGATCCCAGCGGATTAGTGGGTTCTGCCAAATTGAAGGAACGTAACTATCATATACAACACACTGCAATAGCTCCCGTAACCCGTTGGTGGGCGCGAGGTGATCTGACGATTGCCCGTGTAATAACCCCCTTGGTTTTCCCATATACGGGGATAAACAGAAATATCCTATTCTATCCTACATAGAAAAACAGGAATATTTTTTAAAACAATGGCGAATTGTTGTATCAGAGATGGGAATTAAACCACCCTGGTTTGCAACACAAATAAAAAAGGCAATATCTCTATTCCAGCATTTACTTTATTATCTTTGTAAACAATGATCGTGGGAGCGAATGGTTATTGCAACCGATTCATATACATCATGACATTTAAAAACAAACTTGGTAATGAGTTCCTCACAAGTTTAAAAGAGGACCCACTTAAAAAGCGTTTTAAATAAAATGATAAAAAATATCTCATGCATAATACACACACATCGAACACACTCCGGATCCGATGTTGGAGTAAGTTAAACTGCGGTTAATCCCAAGAGAAAGCCTTCTTGCACTTGCTAGTTGGGGAATGTTAAAAAAACCACGCCGAATCTCCCAATTTCCAGAGTATGTTACTTTGTAATAAACATACGGTGAACCATAACGAAAGAAAAAATTAACTTGGTAGTTATTATTGAAGATGTCTGTGTTCCCTTGGCCACTGAAAAAAAGAAAACACCAGATATTGTTCTGTATATGATTCAGAAATTATGTTTTTAGCATGCAAAATAGTATACAGTAATCATGTTTACTTTCAGGGGTTAGAAAAGAGAGGGGCGAAACAACACAGGTTAGGCAAAGTTCACAATTAAGCTTGCGTAAGCCTTTGTTGATCACCTTTTAACTTAATTCATTTATATAAGAAACAAAGTTGTGTGAACTTACTAAAACAGATTAAATCGATATCCTGAAGAAACACATTTCCATGTTCGTCTCTTATTTCAAGGTGTGACAATAAAGGCTGGCTATATTGCAACTGAACAACAGCTGCCTGAAAGTAATTTGTGTTTAAATAAGCTTCTCGAACCCTGTGGTTTGATTTTGTTTTCTTTAGACATTACATATTGCTATAATCTGGGGTATCTAATATATTTGTTTAAATGGTCTCATGTTAACAGCAAGGCAATTAAAACGTCTGTAACACAGTACTAATGCTGGAAATACAAAATCAACAAACATGAAACAACGACGTACATTTACTTGGTTCATGTAAATATCAAATGATGCATGTTGGTTGCAACTACCAATCATTTCCCATGGATAACGAAACATCTGTTGCATTGTAACTTTACGTGAAGTTGCAAACCAATACCCAGAAGTAAGATCGGTGTAGAAATTGCAACCCCCAGAACCGGATGATATTTCTATTATAATATATCGTATTATTTGTACTTTGTTTTGCAAAAAGATTAACAATTTTAATTGGTTATATTGGCGGAGATTATGGTTATCCAATAGTAATTCTGGTGCATAATTGTGATTAAAAATATAATGGGACAATGAAAGATGCTAACTATTAATGCCAAAATTCGAGTTACCAGGGATACTGCAAGGCTTCCTAAATATTGGTAAAGAGTGTAGCATCTTTTGAAACTAATTATTTATGTAAGGTCCTATAAATCGAGTTAATAAAATATGGAGACTGGTATTTGTTGTAAAAGTCTTAACAAACAGGGTTTGTCTTTGGTGTTACTCACGTATACATATCGGGTTTGTACTCCATGCGCCGTCTCGACATGTCATTTGTTGTACGCCATGTCTCATATAACCAGGTTCACAACTTAGTGTGCAAATCGAACCATCAGCCATACCATCAGTGCAAGTTGTTGTCTGCTTGTTGTTTTCCAATGGTTAAGCTGGGCATTCTACTGTCAGTACTGTTGTAAATAAAATTAATCAAATATTGTGGAAACTTCTACAAGGAATTAATATGACTTTTCATTTTAGTTGAATATAATTTTCTTTAGTCCTAGATGAAATTCCTACAGTCCTAAATGTTATAAAATCATACACATATACATTCATAACCCCAGCATCATGAAGTGTTGGCTACTGGGTTTAACATAAATACCGACCTTGACATATTCCAGTGTTACCACTCCAACTTCCATTATTGATACACGTTATTTCACTCTCTCCAGAATAAGTGTGCCCACTGCTGCAGGATAACTGGCAAACTGAACCAACACTTTCTCCATTGGTACAATTTTTTACAACATTTTGTGAAGTGTTCAGTTGACCGCAGGTGTTCACTGTGGATTTTTATGGCAAATCAATTTGTTCTTTGTTTTAGCAAAAAAAGTAACAAGGATTCTTGACAGTTCTTGACAACGGTGGGCACAAAAGACTATTCAAACGGTAAAAAATTAAGCATGGTGGACTGTTACACCGTGCTATGACGATGTATTGAAACTAGCTTGTCGGTTGTGTCCGTGGGCAAGGTACTTAACGGATATTGTCTGAACTCAGTGGAATATTTGGTTCTACCGAATCAATTCATACACAATACATCGCAATAGCTCCACGAACCTGACGGTGGGTGCAAGGTTATCTGACAATTGCGTATGTGTTAATGCCTCTTGCATTTTTCAATTCACAGGGATAAACATTGTAGCACCTCTAATAATATACATTTGTTTTAATTTATATTTAAAGTTTTTGTGTTTTAACGTCGTTTTTTTGCGTTTGCGGTTTCTCTCACGTGCTTTATTACTCTTTACGTAATTATCACTTTGTACGGGCATTTGTATTTCTACTGATTTAAATCATTAACATAGTTTTCTCACCTAAGTTCTTACAGTTAGTAAAACGCGCAATAGTAAAACTACTTGCACGTAAACTTTTCGGACCTTGTAAAATGCCCTATATATTCTGGAAATATATATAGTATAATATAACGTGCATCAACGTACTAAGTAACTTGCTTCGCGAATAAACCGTAGGCCTATATTGAATGAGACGCAGAATACAACTAAACTGAATCAAGAGTTAGTATTTGAATTTGAGGTTTTTCTGTGGAGAGTACACGTATAGACTTTCCGCTGCGCAGCTCGCCAAAGACCGTAAGACAGCCCAGCCAACGCTCCAGTAATCCAGCTTTAAAAAGCGCAAGCCCATAACATAAATATTCTATCTTATCTATTACATTATTATAAATAAGAT